>UYYG01001156.1:0-475517 GCA_900625125.1 Dracunculus medinensis | reverse complement strand
ATTTTTTGCGACAACGTTTACTCTCGAGATTTGTAAAGCGAGTTTTTCATTTTTAATCTACAAAGGAATATCACTGCACATAACATGGACAATAATTCATCAATTTATTACTACTTATGTGAACCAATTCATTAACCAGAGTAGGAGCATTTGTAGCTTTAGGCAACTAAAAGGATGCTAAACATTCTTAGCAAAGTCCCAAAAACACTGCTAAATTCACTATCAGCTGCAATCTAACGAAATCATCGCCCATCAAAAAACCAAAAAAACACAAACATCCCCAACACGATTCATTATAACAGTATTTATAGAACCACTACAACTATCTCAATTACCATAATACAAAACCAAAAAATAACTAGACACACCTAATAAATCTCAAAAAAATCAACATACTAATACAATTATTACTAAATACAACACCAACCATTCTAAAAACAAAAATAGACAAAACAACACAAAAATAATTAAAATTATAATCTTCCATCATAAATAAACCACTCTATCTAAGGATGAATTAAACTAATATCACGTTTGAACAGAAAAAATCAACAGAAAGACAGAAATAGTCTAAAAAATATGAAAATCTATGCTCTAATTTGAACGATAAATTATAAAAAATAAGTAAAGTATAGGGTTTATATAAATTATTGCAATGATTCGAATTTTTTCATTCCAATGATGATAACAGAAAAGCCCTAAGATTACCTAAGCCACACAAAGTACAAAAATTTCTAAACATTATTCAATAAATGGTTCAATAAAAATTCCCCAGGAAAACACCCTTCATTCCGTCAACCGCCCGCATTTAACGATTCTCCACATTCATAAAATTGAGATATAGTTTCGCACTTATAGAGCAGCAAATTTGCCCTAAAGCTATTTCATCAAATACAAGCAAATGATATCATTTTTGCCTTTCTAGCAAATATTTCAATCTATTTATGCTGTAGAAATTATTTTTAAAGGAATTAACAGAGATTTAATGCCTCGAGGATAGAATAATGAAAATTGAATTATTTAGCTAAAGCCAATAGCAAAATAAATTTTAATCTAATTTTCGCAAAAAATATTTTTTTATATTTTTATTATTAGCATTTTATTTTATTTATTTACTTAAATGTTTTAATTGCTTTTGTAATTTTTAAATTTTTTTATTCCAAATCGCTTGCTTATTTCATAATTTTATTAGCAAAGCATTGTTTCCCATTTTGTTCGAAATTTTTTAATCAAATTTGATATGCCTATTGAAAGCGATAAAAACGACGAAAACCTTGGAAATCGCTTGCTTCGAGACTTTTTATTGATCTATTTATATCTTGGATGACATTCTTCCATGAAGCCTTCAGCTGGCTTATCCCTTGCTTTAGTGATAATGGCAACTATTTCTCTTTGTTTAGTGACAAACAATATATGATTATACAGGTATATATTAAACAATGCTTTCGAATGAATGCAAAAGGAATCAATTTAAAAAACGATGTAACGTTAAGAAAAAAGCCGAAAGTTTTGGCAAAATATGGAAAAAATATGAAAAAAAATTATGAATGAGATATTAATAAAGACTGAAAAAAAATGTTCGCAAAAATTACAAGGAAAATACGACAGTACTATTCATTAATATCTTTTTTTCGAAAGATGACAATCATAACCAAAAAATTATAATTTATTATTGATAATCATGAAATTATCGCAATTTACTTGAAACAGATATTTTACATTGAATAATTCTGATGATTAAATTATAATGGTCTTTATATTGCTTAATGAATGTATTGTGTACATTTAAAAAAAATGCATTTTAAAATACTCTGGTAAATTCTGGAAAATTTTCGAATTTTTTGCCAGGCACCGATTTAGTGAATCATTTGTTAAAACCGATTATTACAATTATCGGAATCACCAATAATTTATTATTGTTGTCATTAAAAATTGTAATTGGTTATAAAATTACTTTGCCATCCTAGGAAATGATCGTTTTAAATGTGCAGTTGGAATCTTTTCGTTGGAAAGAAATAAATCATTAAAGGTTTAGGTTGGTGAATTGGTGAACTGTTTCATTACATCAAGAGTGATTCTGTAAATTCGCCTGATAAATGCATTCGGGGATTGGGTGTAAATATAAATGATTACCTGGCACTACCTGGATTTCATGATGATAGCTTGATTCTTCTTAAAAAAAGCGAATCTGAATTTCCTTTCGGATGGAATAAATTGCAACGTGTAACTACTGGAATACGCGCTACTCTAGTTAATCAATGCAACTAATTATTTTCTCAAGCTGAAAAACCACTTGAAAATTGAAAATGGCTTAATTGAAGCCAGTTAAAATTCAGTCCTTAAATACAGTTTTTCCTTTTTTCGCCAAGCTAGTTATCCATTATCTTACAAATATTCTCATTTATTTATTAATCTAAATCAACACAATCAATATTTTAATCTTCTAATATCCAAGCAATTTATCGATATTCAAAAAGGAAACTCTCTTAAATATTCTTTATCTAATTTTATTAAATTTTATTCTAATTTTTAATAATGCAAAAATTACAACTATGGTATTTTGTATTCAAACTTTGTCGTAACTAACTAAACGCTTATTTCTATTGATAAGAAAACATTTTGGGAGAAAATATTTAACGCACATTTAATCAATTAAATAAATTTCATCTATTTTCAGAAACTTTTTTTAATTTTTACGCAAATTCAGGAATTTGACCCAATTTTCAATAATTTTCAAATTCCAGTCGTAAAAGTGAAAAAATAACTATAAAAATTGGTTAAGAAAAATAGAATAAAAAATTCAGAAAATTTAAGAAATAAATAAATTCTTTAAAAATTCGAAAAATTAAATTCTTTAAAATAATACTAAAATCAAAATTGAAAAGCTATATTCCACTCTTGCATTTTATTTTTTCGATAAAAATTATGTGTACTCCATGAATGCCAAAATGCTACGGTGAAAAAATGCTGGAAAATAGATTAGTGACAAAAAATTTGCTAAAAAAAATTTTAGTGAACAGAAGAGAGTTAAAAAAATTAGCGTAAGAAAGAGTAAAAACTAAAAAGTATAAAACTAAAGAGTAAGAAAGAATATTAGAGATTTCAAGAGCAACTCATTTATCCTAAAAAATATTTTATAGATTTCGAACAAATGAGTAAAGAAAGCTTAAATTTTATACTTGAATTTTCAAACCTTCAATTTAGGAGGATTAGACATTTTATAAAATTGGATTGGATATATTTTATAATATAAATATATAAAATATATTTTGTATAAATATGCACACTGCTTATGGAACAAATGTTCTTTAGCTGTGTGGCAAATCGGTTATTTCTAAAATTTCGTTAGCAGTTTCTAATCTTTAGCCTATCTAAGAAAAATGAGAGAAAAAATTATCACTTTAATTATCAGTTTGTGATAAATAAAAAGTCAGAAAATTTATTAAAATCGAAATGTTCTTGAATATATTTAGAAAAATATTTAGAAAATGAACAAACATTTTTAAAAATTTTTTTACGCCGTATAAAATTTTTTAAAATTAATTTTGGCAACAATTTGCTCTATTTTTTTAATAAATAAAAAACCACAAATGAATCACCGCTTTGGTTTCTTGATCAAAGCCAACGACAAATTCTCCCAAAAACAATAAATAACAAAAAATTAAATATTAATTTTTAATATTAATATTAATTATTAATTAACAAAAGATTAAAAATAGTCATCACTATTTTAAAAAAATTTAATAAGCAAGAAGAAATGAATAAATATATAACAATAAATAATTTATGAATAATAAACAATAATAATAGGAAAAAATATAAAAACAAATGCCATGTTTCTTTCCCTTCATCACTTTTATAATTGCTTTTCCGATTTTTTCAAATTTTGGTTCAAAAGGGATGAAAGGAAAGCATTAAACTTTATAAAATTGCCATATGTTTATTTTCGCTATTATGTCGATTTCTATTCGCATCGTCGCTATTTTGTCGCTTCATTTAAGCGACATTCCCTTGATAATGTTTCGATAAATTGCTTAATATTAGATACTTTGCTACACCATACTAATGCATTAAACTGCATTAATCTCAAAGTATTTATTCGTAAAGTAAGCTTTCCCTTTTTTAATACACAAAGAATTACTATTGCGTATAAGATGGGTAATAATTATTCATTTGCCACTCAGATATATTTTGCTTAGAACCTATAAAAAGAGATCAAATCTAAACACTTATCTACCATTTTAGCAGTTTGCACAAAGGTGTTAGAGCAACGTTTGGCCAAAAATATCACATAGCAAAAAAAGCTATAGATGTTACAGAATTAGGATAATGTTAGGCCAAAAATAATATAGCTAGCAAAAGAGAATGTTGGAAAAGTTAGAGTAAAAAAGAACGTGCTGAAAAGTGTTAGAATAATATTCAAAAGTTCCAAGGAAATTTATAGGAAACAAATTATGTAAAAAAATAGAATAAATTTGCAGTAATAAAATTTGATTTTTTATTTATTATAAAATTTTTATATTTTTTTATAGAATAAAACCTAGTAGAATTTGAATGGTTTGAAAACAATGGGTTTTGTAACATCAAAAATGGCTTCATCTCGCGCAGCTTGAAATCGTTGCCAGTGAACCGATAAGTGAAAAAGAAGAATGCTAGGAAAACCTTTAACTCCTTTTTAAATCCTTTAACTCCTTTGAAAATATTTCAATGATCATTTAAAATTCTTAATAGAAATATTCTTAAAATATTTTTTAATTTTATGGAACGACAATGAATAAATTATTGGTGATATTTCTAATATTTCTAGTCGGATTTATGAGAATCTTTGATTCTGTGTGTGATCAAATTAATCGTATATTATGGAGGAGAGGCTCATTTGTTATAAGTTTAAGATTTTATAACAGTTATTACTTTTTGAAATACGCTTAAAATACTCATTCAGTAATGTACAAATAACCGATAAGCGAACATTTCGTGGAAGAAGTAATGCTAAAGAAAGAGGAGAACTTTCTCTAAAATGTTTTTTAATTCATTTCTGAAGTACATTGCAATTTAATCATCAATATTTTTTAATCTAAAATATTTTCCATTTTTCGTAATTTACGATTATTTCTTGGCTGTGATTATTAAATTTTTCTTTATCTGTATTATTTTTTATAAATAACGCAAATGCTAATAAACTAATAAATAAATTTGAAAATTACAAAAGCAATTTTAAAAATTTTAATAAAAAGTTAATAAAAATAAAAAATTATTTTTCGCGAAAAATAAATTAAAATTTTTTTTGTTGCTGATTTCAGCTAAATAATTCATTTATCATTATTCTATTTAAATGTGGGCAATCGAAGGTGTCTTTCTGGGGATTTTTTGTAATCATTTATTAGAAATTTTTGTATTTAGTTTGGCTTAGGTAATTTTGGGGTTTTTTGGCTATCATTATTAGTGATAAGAAAAGGATACAAGAATCGACCTAAATTTGCCTTTATTAATTTTTAGTTTTGCCAGATTTCCACAGAGATCGTTGCGACAATTTTGGAGCGGAGGATTCGTTGCAGCCATTCATAATGAAAAGCCACCAGAAGTACAAAAGCTCAATTAGTAATATCTTTAATATGCTTTAAGGGAGAAGCATCAAAAGCAATTTAAGGATATGAAGTTGAGCCAAAAAATTAAATAAAGGCAAATTATAATAGAAAAACTAATAGAAAAGAACAAGTATATTTTTTGGCAAAGTTTTGGCTTGGTAATGTGAATTTGTTCGCGTGGAATCGTTTCTTGCAAGAATTTATAAGGTAGATTTAATTATGAAAAGTACTGAAAGATTTTTTTGATAGCAAAAAATTCTGCCTTTTTTGGTTTTTATGAGGTGAGGCGAGACTTCTATTTTCAAATCTCCATATTCTCGATAAATATGAGCCGATTTTCCAATTTATTTCTAAGATTTAAAAAGTATTGCTCGTAGCTCAATGGTGGGAAAATTGCCACCGAGTATTGAAGCTTAATTGAAGGATAAAAACGTTCAAGTTGAGTTCGTCATGTTATATTTGATTTACCTTATTTGACGCCACTGATAATTTAAATGAGTCAATTTCCTTATCAGAGGAGATAGAAATATTATAATTCTTGTTTTCCTAAGCAGTCTTATATTTTCTAATGTTCAAAAAAATATGAAAAGTATACATTTATCATCTAAAGTCACTTTTATATTGCTCAATGAGTTTCATGCTGAAATTTTCTAAATTATAGTAAAATAGAAAATAATATAACATAAATAAAAAAATGAAATGAAAAATAGAAGATCTTCCTGAAGATTTCCTAAAGGAAACTTTCCAATCCAAAAAATGTTAACGTAACAATGTAAATCAAATATATCTACTCAATTTTGCTTTTTTCCCAAATGAAGCATTCAATTTTTTATATGAAATTATCATTTTGCAGAGAATTTGTATTGCTTATATATTTCGAGAAAAAGACTAGCAATTTCTTTGTAACTTCAGTCTTTTATCATAGTCTTTGGTAATTATTAATCTAAATATTTTCTTATCAGTGGCGGCAAATAAGGCAAATCAAATCATATTAAACTGGTAATTTGAATTATTTAAGAATTTAGTTTTTATTAATCTTTTATTTTTATGATTTCAATTTGTACTTGTAATGAATACCTAGTAATTATAAATACAACTCAAAAGGGTAAAATTTTACTGCTCTCAGCCAGAAAGAATCTCACATTTAAATAATGTTGGTTAAAAATTCGAGAGATAGTTCCAGTAAGGTCAAATAGTCTTTTCTATCTATATTATTTTAGCTATGCTATTGTATATCTCCACTGTATGCTATTTATTCTAAAATATTTATTCTAAAATAATGCTAATTTCTGTCTTTAAATATAAAAAATATGTGAAAAAATTTATTGAGAACAACGAAGGAAAAGGATAAATAAAAACATCCTATAGATCATACATTTTATAAACAAGTCGAACTTGCTCTTGATTCTTACCATCGAGAGGCAATAATTGTCGTAATTCTTAAAAAAATGAAAAAATATTAAAAAATAAAAATATTACAAAAATAAAAATATTAAAAAAGCTTGAATTTAACCATTTAAACTAAAAGAAATTAGTATGCGACATACTAATTTCGGCCAATTAATGGTAAATATTTAATGAAATGAAATTCAAATTCTTCTATCCAATAAATGCGAAGAAAATGGGAAAAAAAAATTATTATGAAATTATTACGAAATTATTTTGTAGTTTTTTTCTATAGAAAATTGGTTAATATGACCTTCTTTATCCCGGGTATCGAGAAAAACAGCTGCAATTTCGAAACGTGATACTGATGCAAGTGCCATCAAACAGTTTATGATCTGGTCAGAACTATGAGAATCAATAACTTCCTTGAGGCCTTTGATTAATGTTGAGATCATGTCTGTTTCAATGATTTCGCCTATTACTTTATTGTAATCATTCAGATCAATAGACTGAAAATTATGTTTAGTTCAAGAGAGCTCAAGAAAAATTAAAGGAAATGTGTTGAAGCTCAGGTCTGATGTTGGCTATTGTTAATTAAAGGTTCATTTTATGGCGTAAAATTAATGATATTTTCAAAATTAATGGTATTTTCCCATCATAAAATGTTGCAAAAAATATAACAAAAAATGAAAGTAACAGAAACGACTGGACCACTTAAGGGAGAAAAATGAAAAATATCTCAGTCGATAATGATAAAGCACCGTAGAAAACAATTTTCACAATGGTTGTTAAAATATTCTACAATATTTAACTCAGTGAAACATACAAGAAAATATTTGGCGAAATTCCCAGGATTTTCCTTGAGTAAACGGAAATCCATAACAAATTTGAATGAATTGGTGGCTGGCTCTGGTAAGAATGACTTCGCTGAATTCTATAATAAAATTTGAAATACACAATAGATAAGAGTTGAATTAAAAAAACACAAAATTTTTTGGAATTTAAACCCTTCAAAATATTAAATTCTCAAATAGAAAATCGAACGCTAATCCTCATCTACAAATGGAACCTAGTATGAAATAAAAAGAATTAGGAATCATCAATGAAAACCTTAGTTAACGTATTGTCAAATTCGTTAATTGAGCCATTACTGCTGGTCGCGCGTACAATTTTTATGTCTTCAATTTTTTTCAAAGGCATTTTTGATCGAGTTGACTCACACTTATTGCCACTTCGTATCCTAATCACGTCAATGTTTTTCTGGAAAAATTAAAACCTTCATTTTTAAATTATTAAAAATTATCAAGCATGGTCTAAGCTATCAGTTTCATACAACATATATATATATATATATAACATATATAACAAACACATAAAAATTTATTGGTTATTAATAAATTTATTACAAAATATTAAAAATATTAGAATTCATTCTAAATTCTAAAAGCTATAAAAGACCACTTGAAGACCACCTTCCCGTCAATCTGATCTTTTAATTTTTTTGCGTCCACATTCTTCGGGTCCAAAACAAGAAGCCTATTGATATCTGTACGGGCCACATCAAATAATCCAATATTTGCAAGGGCTCGAGCACGCCTAAAAATGGAAAGAAGAAAAACTGAAAGTTTATTTACGGTTTTTATAATAAAATTACTTGAAAATACGTGAAAATGCACTTCACATTCAAATATATCATTTAACAAACCTAAATAAAGCTTTGACAGAATTTGGATCCAATTCTAAAGCTTTATTTGCATCTATCAGTGCCAATTCATATCTAAAAATTTAAAAAACTTTAAACCTCTGAATTTTTGTTCAAATAGTAATCAAATGTGACAAACAAGAAAACTGATAATATCAAATAAATAAAAAGGCCGGATTTCTTTGTTTTTTTTCCATCCATTCCATGATGCGATTAAAAAATTTTAACGAAAAAAAGCTGAAATATCGTTTGAAATAAAAAATAAGATGAAAACCAGCAAAAAACTGGCAAACATATTCGTATCAAAGTTCTAGCAGAAAACAAATTAGTATATTATTAGTAGAGTGTAGTATCAGACATAGAAAAGAATAGGTGTACTTAGGAACACTCAATTTTGAGTGGAACACCAAACAATTCGAAATGGTGCGAATTTTTAGAAGAGATAAGAGTCGATTATATATATATATATATATATATATATCTCTAATTGAAATCCAAATAAATATGTAAGAATATAGTGCATATTTAATAAATAGGAAAAGATATATAGATATATATATATCAACGTACTGTTTCACATTGATGTATGCCTGCGCACGATTCGACAGTGCATTTAGAGTAACGAAATTCTCCAATGATTTTGTATAACTTCTAATCGCATTAAAATATCGTTTTGCTCCAAAATGCTGGTTGCCTTCACGTCGAAATTCCTCAGCTGCTTCAAGGCTGCTTGAATTATCCATAAGAATTTAGCATAATCCACTCAAACAAAATAAAATTTTAGCAGCCTTATGAACTGAGATTAGTACGCAAAAATAATGGATAACCACAAAAACCAGCAATCGAAACAAAAAAACCTTATAAGAATTGACTGAAACTGAATGAATCAGTAACTAAATAACGAAAACCGAAAAAATATATTTCCTTACAAAGTTTTTTTTTTTGAAAAAACAAAAATTATAATAATAATAAAAAAATTAATTTTTTAAAGAATTAATCAAATATCACATCTTGAGAAAGCAAACTATAAATTTCCCGTTCTAATCAGTAAAAAAGTGATTTTAAAAAAGCATATTTAACCTATATTCAACAAAAAGTTTTTGCAACAAATAATTATTTTAATTAATAATGGTAAATGGATCACTAAAAAATAAATAAAAAATAAATAAATAATGTACCATATTAAATTGTATAAATTAAATGAGTCAATAAATATATATAAGTGACAAACCAAGAAAAATGCCTAATTTTTTACCTCAACAGAAAAGTTCTAAAATTGCAGAAATTTGACAAATATGAGGATAAACCATGGAACTAAATTCGCCCTCCGTTACCTGCACAAGTCTTATTTAAATGGGATATACAAAATTATAAATTTATAAATTATTATTCATACATATTTTTAAAAATTAACACTGGCAGTTGAATGGCTTTAATAAATGAAAATTGAAGAAAACTAAATTAAGCAAAAAGAAGATGCAATCGCGCAGTTCGATAATCATTACGCAACTGTATGAAACTAATAACCATAGAACGATCTATATCAATCTGAAAAAACCATTAGCTTTACGAGATATTTTAAAATACTCCTATCGAATGTATCTTGTATCGCATTGAACCATCGAACAATTACAAAACAAAAATAAATTTACCAAAAGTTGGGAACAGCATGCTTCGTTCAAATTTTCCGGAACTACAACTAATAAATTTGCAAGAGCATGCAGTGATTCAAATTGTTTGTTAATTTCAGGTAATTTCCAACCCAACACACACTTCCTAAAACATGGAATTGTGCGAATGAATTTGATAATATTCCAAAATATATAGGAGGAGTCTTAAAATACGATTTTAAAATTTTTCAACATCACGAAAATAAAGTTTGCGATATTTAAAAATTTCTTGGAAAGAAGAGAATTTATAAAAAAGAAATCGTATAAATTAATTTATTTATTCAGAAGTAAAGATACCTATATTCATTGATATCACATAAAAGAAGCATAGCACCTTGGGAATTATATGTAAATTGATAAATGTGCGACAATATGGCACGATAGAATCTCTGCCCGAATTCGGTTAAAATTGAGCTAAGATTGCCACCATCAACGCTATCACAAATCACGGTCACTTCCGAAGTTATATATTTCACAACTAGAGAGCAAGCCTCAAAAAAGTTAAAATGATTAAAATGAAAGAAACTGAAAAAATCGAGAAATCTAAAAAAAAAATGCTTTGAAAATCAAGATAAGTTTCTAAATATAGATAAAAATACAAAGGAAACAAACATTGGACATCGCAGTAACTTGAATATTTTCATCATCCGGACGAAAGTCGGTTTTTTTCTGTTCAACTGAAAGCAAATACCTGATATAACCAATAATAGCATTCAATTGCCGTTCCAGTCCCAAATTTAAACGACCCTCCACATTTCGTAAAGTTTCTATGCGCTTTTTAGAACATGATTCTTCTATCAAAGTTTTTCTGAAACGAAACGAAATGAAGAAAAACTTGATTTTTTCGTGAAAAACTTTAATATTTTGTAAAAGATAGAAACCTACTCTATGAGAGGATAAATTGAATCATCATATTGCTTTTCAAACAGGTGAGTTATTGCAGCTGCTTGCCTTATCACCGAAAAAAAATAATTCGGCGGACTTGATTTGGGTTCAGCAAGAGAAATACCTAAAATCAAGGGAGGGCTATTAATATAATGTTGAAATAGAAATGACAAATGGATAAAATAAAATTTATGAAGTAATAAACAAAAAAGAAAAAATAAAAATCTACCAGCTACTGATAAGTCAACGGCATATTCAACGTGTTCATTATAAAGATAACGCAATAAAATGTCGAATATTGTTTCAATCATTTTTACACAATCATCCTTCTCGCATAACTAAACAACATTTTTAAGAGACTATTGTAACGAATTTTTACCAATTCGTTAAATAAGAGCATCGAATAATTATAAGAAGAAGAAAAATGCAAAACAAACACATTGACAACGACTGAAAGCATTTTTAGTTTCTTGCAGAATGTTAATAGCTAATTCTTCTGAAAGAAATGTTTCACCACCGTAAGTTTCGACTTGTAATAAACGAGCTTGAATATCACGCTTGAAGTCTTGCAAGCTAAAACTTAAGAGCTGATTTATTGAGAAGCAGAGAATGACCATGAATAATTAGAAAATATTTATGAAACCATAAATTATTAGCAAGAAAGATTATGCACAGATGCAAGTAATATAAATACAAAGAAAGTATGAGTTGAAGCTTTGGCCAATTAGAAAAATCCTAGCAAAACCTTAACTTATAATCTATGAAGAGCTTTGCTTATGAACCTCAGATTTTCGATTAACAACCAGTCAGTACGAAATTTAAGAAAAAATATGATTACAAAAAATATGACAATGTCATATGAATATTAAAAGATATACCCGCCACTATGCATTTGCTTTTTATGATGGTTTTTTGATTCATAAAATCGATTAAGTAAAGAGCTACACTGATCGTGAAGAAATTGAGTTTCATTTCTGTAATACAATAATATAATATAATATAAATAATAATAATGACGAAAAAGGTCAAAACGATGAAAAATGATTTTAAAAAACATGCTTTGGATAAGTTTCCAAATACTTGCCAAAAACAGATCGAATTAATGTTGGCAAAAAACGAGGATCAGATGCACCAACAGAATATAGGTTATCAGCCAACTTCTGTGTTCTGCAACCTTTTTCAATAAATCAGAAAAATCGAAAAAGAACTAAATTAAATTTATAAATTATAATTCAAGAGAAAACAAAAAAATGAAAATATTAAAAAAATTTTTAAAAATGATGAGACTAAAAATCAAAATGCTTGCCGTGAATACAAATCATATAGGGCATTTAGATATTCTTCAAGATCTTGAGATGTTTCTTCTAATTTTGTATTGACGGTTTCCTATAAAATAATCAAAAATCATAAAATATGTTTCTTATATACAATACTTTTAAAAATAACAAGGAATTTTCTAGAAATTCTTTTTAAATATTAAATCCTAAATACTGATTGTATATACTAAATATAAATTTAGGTTGAAAGATGCTAAGGCGTAACGGCTTATCTCGTGCAAACGCGAGCAAAAAATATTAAGGTACATTTATGAGAAAATTCAAATGCCGGATAAAATATCCAACGAAAAATACCCCAAGTATATCGATTGCTGCTCAACATTTTGGGAATTGCGATCGCTATTTATATAAGTGATATGTTAAGCTATTAGAATACTTGTAAATTTATCATTTTTAACAATTTTATTATGTAATACATACTCTATTCGAATGAAGCTTCTATTATTATTTTTATAACTTTTATTTTTATTTAATCGCATTTGAAGAAAAAAAGCAAAGAAATGTTTTTTAAATAAAATAATACAAATACCTGTAATTTACCATGAAAAACATTAAGGACCAATTTCGCCATAACTTGTTGAGGATTAGGAAAAATGTCATTCAGTAATGGACGAGTTTTAGTACATAAAGAATATATATCATCAAAAATATTTTCGGAGCGAAAAGCATTTATCTGTATATTTTCAACAAATGCATCCAAACATTGTGAATAACCCTAAAATAAATTTCAATGATAAGAAAATTAATGAAAAAAACAATTTTCACTTTATTAAGCACAAAAAGCACTATTACTACGATATAAAATTAGGCCATTATCTACGAATTCCGCAAAAATAAAATTGCGTAATATGTAAGTCATTCAAATTTGAAAATATAGTTGAAGAAAAATAAAGAAAAACAAATAAAAAACCTTAAATTCTGAAAGAATGACGGAAATCTCATGCATTCGTTTCCAATTTCCTAATCTATGAGCATGAACGAATTCTTCAATCATTAATTTCTCTATTTCGTCATATTTGTGGGCAATTCGCGTTTGTACTGCATTATATTTATCACGGGCAAGTTCTTGAGAAATCGATGATAATTTTTGAATCATTAATGCTGACTCCAGTAGCTACAAATTATTAATATTAAAATTTAATTATATAACTGAATCTTTTAGACCATAGTGTTTTTCTTTCTCATTCATAATATTAATTTGACGAAACTTACGAGAATTAAAGCTAATTTTTAGCTAATCTACTTATTCAAAATAAAAATAAATTATTTCGAAAGCAAAAGAGCAAAAGCAATAAACAATTTTTGCAAATATCAATTTTCAATATGGAGCAAGCGTTAGGAATTCGAAGATTGAAAATACTTTATCCCAGTGACCAATGGAATCAAGAAAAAAGGAAAAAAAGCTGGAAAGGAGGTGAAAAAAGAACTAAATTAAATAGAATATTAAAATAGAATATGAAATAAATGATTAACATACTCGATCAGGATCAGTAAAAATGTCGGAATTAAGAGGCTGATCAGCAAGAAATTCATCAAAATGTTTCATCAGTTGCAGTGCTTCATTTGCTCTGGCTCGTGGAATATGTACATTTTCTAATTGATCGCCGATATGAACAACTTTGGTTGAAACTGTTTGCATAGTACTATCCAACTGCTGAAAGTAATATTTTTCGTTCTTCATGTTCAAAAATGAATAGGATAAAAAGCACACCTTCAATTTATCGATGCATTCAGAATTCTGCTCATATAATTTATGAAGAACGCTTAAATAATTTTTTTTTTCATTATTGCACTGACTTTCTAAATTACTGATTTTCGCCTGAAATATAAATTTTTATATTGTCGCAAAAAATCGAAAAGTATAAAAATAAAAATTTAAAAAAATTTAAAAAAATTTTTAAATTCGAAAAAATTTAAATTTAAATTTGAAAATTTAAATTTTAAAATAAAAATTATTAAGATAAAATTAAAATTGAAGAATAAACTATAGAAAATCTAAAATAAATTCTGGAAAGATTCGTTTAGACATTTTAGTTTCGAAGTAATTATTTATTCATTTATTTTTTTAATTTCAAATTTAAATTTTTTATCTAAATTTTTCAAAATCAAATTCAAAATTTTCAATTAATGCAAATTCAAATTTTTATTGATTCGATTAATTCTCATTAATTTTCTTTTGAGAAATCTCAAAAAAGTATCTTAAAAAACTAAAAACAATGGTAGATTTCTATTATAAATTTCAAAAATATACTGTTAAAATATACTGAAAAAATACTGTTTTACTGATAACGCTGATAATAATTTCACCTGAAATTGATCGCTTAACATTTGAAGATTTCCGATTTCTTCTTCGAATTTCGTTTTCAAATCAATAACATCAATTTCGTCATTTCCATTCGTTAATCGCCATGCTAATCGTTCCACAAAATCAATTACATCAAACGGTTCCTATAAATTTATATATATAAATATAAATTTATAAAAATAAATAAATTTATATAAATAAATATAAATAAAAAAATAAAAAAAAAAGAAATTCGATTGAAATCTTTAAATTTTAAAACGAAAATAATCCAAATAGAATTTTTTTTAGCGATAATATTATTTAAAAAAGAAAATTATTTGGTGCAATTTCAAATATTAAATAAAAATAAAATTTAAAATTAAAAAATAAAATTTTACTTGTTCCAAATCTTCGAGATATGTGGAAAAATATTGATTTGACATAAGAAATAAATTTTAATTGAGCATAAAATTTTATTTGAACATAAAATATATAATGAAATCCAAGGGTAAAACTCAAAACCCCGCCGGTGAAACACTTTTTTTTTCGAAAAATAGACAGGTTAAACGAAGTGGTTAGGCAGTCGATTAAAGACGGCCCGAGGTCGCGGAAGTGAAAACGCGGCCCGAAGACACTATTCATTCGAGGTGTCTCGTTATATAACTTCTTGACTGGTGAAAAATCAAAGTCTGGGAATCTGATTGTCCAATTTTTATTTGGCATATTTCAGTTTTTTACTTTATTTAACTATTAGTTGACGACGTATCAGTTGTTGTGGTCGACAATGAAGAAACACGGCAGAAGCCTTTTGACGATATTATGAAAGCAGATAGCATACGAGCGAAAGTGAAACAAGAAAGGCTTGGTGGTACTTGGTGAAGGTGGAGACTTCTTGATATCCTCCATTTTTATTGGTCATGTTCACGCGGTCCTGGGTGCTACAATTAGACGCGAACTTTCTAGACGATTCCAAAGATTTCAAAGAATTTGTCTTAATACATTAAACGCTATTTGTACAATCTTCTTCTAATAGCTCTCACTATTACAGGTTAGGCTGGCTCCAACGGTTATAAGGGTAAGACGCTTCCAAACGGCGCGGTCTGATTCTATCGTCGACAGTAATAGAAGTCATTCGTTTTTCGATCGTCTAAGTCCATATATTGCTAGTCCATCTATACGTTCAAAATCTTTTCTCACCGTATCAGTCTGGGTTTTGATTGGTTCACCTCGCTTTTGACGCCAACTATCACACGATTTAGCAAATAACGAAATAACGAAATTTGTACCATAGATCATTATTTATCATTTATCATTTAGGATTCACCTCGTTTAACATGAATTTCTTTGAGTTTTTTGAGTTTTTTTTGAATTTTCCATTATAAATAAAGAATAAAATAAGTGATTGTTTGGTACCACAATTCGTTTGGTTTGGTTTGGTTTGGATTTCTGATAAGATTCTATTTACTGGCTGTTAAGGCAACTTTGTCGAGGGTTGGCTTTGGAACCACCATTCGATTTTTATTATCTTTTTGCTGTATCGAATTTCTTATTAATGAGCATAAAATTTATGAAAATTATGAATTTATAAAAATGAAATTTATGAAAATTTATGTACTACGACCAACACAAATAACATTTTGTCAACCATTTTCCTTTTGCATATTTTCACGAAAACGAGGCGCTAGCAAAGCTTTTTTAGGCTTTTTTTATGCTCGGAAAGTATTCAATTTTATGATTTTTTTATGGAATCAAAACTTATCACTTTAATCACCAAACAAATTTTTTTGGCCACTGAGAGGATTAGAAAGACGGATGAGGCTTTTAATAAATGCATATGGCCAAAAAATAAATCGCTTTTCATCGTTTTCTATTTTCTCACTTTTTAGTTTAAATAAAATTTTAAATTTGTTTGGAAATTTTTTTTTATATTTCAAGAAATTTTTTAAAAATTTTTACAATTTAATTTTTTTTATTCACTTAAAATTATTTTTTTTGAAAAAATTTTTCCAAACTAAGCCGATTTTTTTAGCCGAATTTTTGTCAGAAATAATATTCATCCAAGTTAATTAGGAAATTTTATCATCTATTAGCAAAGTGTAATTGCCGTTAAAATTAACAATTACAATTCAATTACAAAATATTGCAAACTTAATAAATTATCAGTGACTTGACTTATCATTAGAAATGTCGAGACAAAAAAAAAAATTCGCCGAGGGGTTTTTCAATTTACATTACTTTTTTCTCGAAACGGTGATTTTTCGCAGTAAAGTGTTGCATATTCTTTTGATTTGGCTTGCTTCGCTTACTTGTCAATGCCAAGCAGACATATGGCCATAGAAGCTATAGAAGTACGTTCACCTAGCAATCACCTGCAATTACAATATGGTTAATTCTTTATTTACTTACTTCTCTGAATATTTGACTACTATATTAATTATTGTCTAAGACGAATAAATAAGTTCCAAAGAACCGCAAAAGATTATTTTGTTATATAAGCTGCTTCGGAAAGATTTTGAGCGTATAGATGGACCAGCAATATATATATATATATATATGGACTTAGATGATGCAAAAAGGAATGGCTTACCAATAGCGATAGTGTCGGACCGAATAGCTTGAAAAACGCCTTATCCTTATAGTTTAGTGGAGCCAGCCTAAGCAATAATGATGAGTGCTGTTAGAAGATAAGCTTTGGTTATTATTTTAAATGAGTAAACAAAGATTGCATTTTTAATACAATTTTCCATTTTTTTATTAATTATTACATTTATTTCTAAAAAAATTTTCAGATTCAATTGATAAGCAATAGAAGGTATTGATAATTTATAGATATTTCTTAAATCACAATTTAATTCTTATTTAATTGCTAGAGTAATACTTTTAAAAATCTTTAAAACAATAAAGAATTGATAAATTTGCAGCAAATATTCTTTTTTTTTTATTTCTGCTCAATGGAACCGGTTTCTGGTGCAATATTTCAAATTAATGAACCAAGTCATATGAATTTCATAAACAATTTAGTAGTAGTATATTATGTTTTTTTTTCCACTCTATATTGCTATATTACTAGAACATTTAATTTCTCATATTAATTCATTTAATTCTTATTTTTTATTTAGGTAGAGGTGTGGTGAGGGGTTTGAGGGATTAGGAAAAGAGGTAAGAGGCATTTTTTGAGATAAATTTTTGCCGATATCAATTGCCGATCAACAGCAAGTCTAATCAGAAATGGTGATTAGTGAATAGATTAAGGCAAAAGAGTATGGATTCGATTCTGGTCCAAGAAACCTTCGATTCCGATTTTGGTTCCTTAGCACCAACTAGCATCTCTCATTGAAAAATATGAGATCCAAAAATAAAAAATTTGCGTTTCTATTGAAAATATTTTTGACAAAATAACTCAAGGAAAATGAACGCTTAAACTGTGTTCAATGTCTACATTTTATTTTTTCCAGTAATTTTGCTGAATATTTATGATTATAAGCGGATTCACCAAATACGGTAGGGGAGTAACGGCGAAGGGCCGCGGCGTTGTTTTTTTCATACTTCTCTTAATCACTATAATCGGCTGAGACAAGTTTTTACTGTGTTTTCAAACTTGTTTCGGATTCCCTGGTGTCTGGCGGATTGTTTTGGTGAATGGTAGCCTGATTCGATTGATTATTTTTGTTCGTTGTAATCTATAAAGGGTCTATACTTAAACTATGCGCATACTCTACCGCGTTTATGTAAAATTCAACTAAAATATCCTGTGGAACCTAAAGTCTGTCATAAGTCTGTTATGTCACCAGTAATTTATTATTTGTTTACAAAATATAAACAAATAATAATATTAATATTAATAATAATAATAATATTGCAAATGCTACAAATGTTCGTTACGAAAAACGATCAAATTTGTTGATTAATTAATTATGAACGTAAATTTTTTTATTTACTGGTTAGATAATATTTTAATTTTAATTATTTTAATTATTATTTAATTTTAATTATTATGTAATTTTAATTTTAATTATTTTTTAATAAAGGATAAAAATTATTTTAAAATTTCATTATCGATAAGCTTTTTTACGATATTTTCATGAAATTCTAAGAATGAAAAAGTCGTGAATTTCAATAATCAAAATATTTCATTTGGTTTCTTATCTAAATTTACGAGCAAATCCAAACTGAACCAGTGCAGACTGTTTGTTTGGGAGTCCACAGATTTTCGAGGGGTCATTAAGGGTGGGTGGGGGGTCATTAAGAAGTTAGAAGCAAAACAAGGCTGCCAGATAAACAATCGTTAAATTTTTCTTATATATGAAATTTTTTATCAATGTTCCAAAATTCCATAAACTTTTAAGAAATTCTGAGAAATTTATTTATTGCTATCGTAAAAATTTTCTATTAATTCCGATAATTTATAACTGCTTTATGCAAAATCTTCATAAATTATTTATGCAAGAGAGGTGGAGGGGGTAAGAGGTGGTGTAGTAGAGGGGAAGGTGGGAGTGGGAGAGGAAGAGGTATTGGTTGCTTGTTTCCTTTACAGGGGATCGATAAGAAGAATATTGCTCTTCCAGATGTAAATTAAAATTTGAGAATTTTGAGAACCCCTAATCAAATATTTTTATTTTGTTGAGACGCCTAAGGCAGTTTTGCCGAATTAGCAGAAAAGACGCCGTTAGCGTCGTCGATATTATCGTCGTCGAGAATTTTAGTCGTCTTTATCGCCTTCGCAATTCATTTATTTTACATAATGAATATTTGATAATTTATTATTTGAATATCATTCGTTGTCATATAAATTTTCACTGTAGGCGAATTTCTATTTTCTGTTTTCTATATTATTTTGCGGTGTATTAAACAAATTTTGTACCATTTTTAATAATCCGATGAAAAAAAAAAAAATTCTGAGTTTCAGATTTTCAAGGTTTTCTATTATGGCACTGAAAATATTCTTGCGATCGACGCCGCTAGTTTTGTCTTTCGAAAGCGTTTTTCATAAAATTTTTCGAAAAATTTCCACCACTCATATACGTTTAATTACAGGTTTATATTTGGTTAGAATTTTTATTTCAAATCTGTTTTTTTTTAGAAATGCCTTTACTGTATTCGTATTCTGCTCTGCGTTTTTTCCTCCCAATTGTAATTCAGAAAATGAATGTTTCTATTTTTTTTTTTTGCATCAATTTGAGTTCCATTGAATTTAATATTTGGAAAAAAAATTTCTTATAATAGAATAATAATTGATAACAGAATGAAGATGCCAACTTTGAATATTATCAAATTTATCATGTGTTATCAAATTTGAATTATCTTTGAATTATCTTAATTTCAGAAAGGCGTTATACGAAGAAGCATGAGTGGGTATGCGTGGAGAACAATGTTGGCACTGTGGGAATCACTTGTTTTGCTCAAGTTGCTTATATTATTCATTTCTTCTCTATGCTTTTATTCAGTTTTTTACGTTTTTCAGAAAAAGATTATGGAAAAATAGTTCAATAAATCGAGAAAAATTTTTGAAATTTCGAATAAAATTTAATTTTAAAAAGTTTTCATTTAATAACTGCAATTAATATTTGTTAAGGAAGCACTTGGAGATATAGTTTACGTAGAATTACCAGATGTTGACTCCGAAATAGCAGCTGGTGATTCTGTTGGTGCTGTTGAAAGTGTTAAAGCTGCATCTGATATTTATTCTCCTGTTTCTGGCAAGGTTATGGAAAAGAATTGTGAAGTTGAAGAAAATCCAGCTTTAATCAACAAGTCTCCTTATGACGAAGGTAATATATTTTTATGGAAATAATTTTTTAGTTCAGAAAGAAATTCTATTGACCATTAAAATTTATTTAATAACGATATTTAACGATATTTTTAAAAAATATTTTAAAATAAAAAAATGGGGCTCGATAGAGAAATAGTTTTTGTTTATTTATGACGGTCATTTAAGGATGGTTATTCAAACTGAAATTGTCCAAGAAAGAGGAATTAAATGAACTGATGGATGAAGTGGCCTATAACGCATTTAAAAAAATGGATGAAGAAAATGCGCACTGATTAATTAAACTTCTTATAATTTTTGCATGAAATGGGATAATAAATAAAGAAATCGCGTGTTTTAAAAAATGTCACTTCTTGTTATGAATTTTTTCTCAGTTCCGAAGTTCTTAAAATTATTTTCATCTTCAGATTTCATGATCGTTTGCACTCATTATATTTTTTAATTTTTTATCCTGTTTTTTAACAAAAAATGACTGGAAATTTGCAAACTTTTTTTAGCTGTTATTATTTCAGTGAACATTTTTATAGGCATTTTTTATTTGAGGTCGAGGCTTGATATGGCATATTGGCGTATTGGGTGAAGTAATTGTAGAAGAACACGCACAAAATGAGAAAGCACGCTAATTGCATGTTCACAATCGGGTATTTGAGATTGTTTACATCTAATGCAACAAAAAAATTTCTCATTTCAGATATGTGCAAATGGAATTGATCATATATGAAAACAAGTCAGCCGATTTAGAAAATTCTGCTATGAGGAGAATGTCATGCATTTCGAAAGTCCTTTTATATGGGAGTAGAAAATTTACTAGTTAAAATATTTTATTAAAAAAGAGGATAATCATAATTATATTGAAAGGTTTATTATAGCAAATTATTTTAAATTTATTATTTGCATTAATAAGCTTTATCTTATTATCAATATCGATATCAATATTTGTTAAATTCACTTCAGAAATATAGAGTTTTCAAGCAAATTCTATTATAATTAACAGAGATTAGTATTATCAATTCCTCTTCTCAACAGCATTTTTCTGATTTTTTTGATTTCAACGCTTTCTTTCAGGAGTGATTTTTAATAGGATGGAATTCTTTATGATTTTTAATAGGTGCGAATGTAACTTTATAGATAAAATTGACTGTTAATCTCTAGTAGCGACAAAATTTCATGACTAAATCTCTTCTATCAAGTTCTATTATGAATTGAAAATTTAATTTTTATGTTGTTTGGCGTTAATCAAAATATAATTCGAAATTATCACAAATCATATGGTTATAATCGTAAAAATTAAAATTAAATCGAAAAAATATAAATCGACTTGCTTGAATGGATATCTGATAAAATTAGGTCTAAATAATTTCATTTCCTTTTCAAATATAATAGAAAGTTATACAAAAAAAAGGATAGATTAGTCAAAGATTTCTTAAAGTACTTTTGCTTATCCTTTATTCTTAAAGTACTTTATTTAAAGCCTTTTTATTTAAATTGAAAACAACTATGTATCAAATTTTTTTTTTTTTTTGTTCTATCGAGCTTTTGCAATGGAAAGCATATTTGTTGGCTTAGGCTTATCAGTAAGCTTATCAGTCGGTTTCTTGCTATTTCATCGTTCGTGAAATAAGCTTACGAAAGATATTTGCTGTGGCCCAAAATAAAGATTGGTTTAAAATCGAAAATGTCGATTGGATATTGGAACAGATTATTGCCATTGTTAAACATTGTTCGATAAATTTATGATGCACTTTATTAATTATTAATATTTTGGTTTTTTGACAATCTTATATGATTTAAAAATGATTGAATAATGCATATAAAAAAAATTTTTTTTTTTGCCAATTTTTCAATAATTTATTGTTTTAATGCAAAAAGATTTCTAATTATTTTTTCCTTTATAATAAATTTATTAGAAAAATTGGCGTTTCATAAATTAAATTCACAAATAAATTTATATTTTATATAAAAACAAAAAAAAAAAAAGAAAAATCATTAAAGGCAGCTTTAAAGAAAAAATACCATAAACGGAAATACTATAATTCTTTTTATAATTTGTTTTTTTTCTTGAAATTTAGAAATCAACAAAACCTGAACGAATTATTGATGAATTATTAATAGTAAAAATATATTTTTAACAGAAAAAAAAAAAGAATTCGCAATGAATTTATAGAAAAATTGAATAGAACTGAATAAATAATTTTATAAAAAGAAAAAAGAAAAAATAAAATAAATAAATAAAAAACAAAAAATTTATGAATACACAAAATGATATAACATTTAATAAATTTTAATATTAAATTTTAATAAATTTTTTTTTAAAAATAAAATATATACAAATTCAAAATTACACAACAAATTTTATTATTATTATTTATTTATTATTTATTTATTAATTTATTATTTATTGTATGAAAGAAATTTATTTTAGCGATAAATAGATAAAGCTAGATTTTTAATTTTGACTTCCTTCTTGTTTCTAAACCATCAATAAAACCAAATTTCATATGAGTTATAATATATAAAGCTAAAGTTCTCCACGTACGTATTGCATCATTACGTTGCTTCTCGTTAAAATCATTTAATGACTTTATATGAGCTTCCAACGATATTTCCATAGCATCCTTTAAAAAAAGATTAGAATAGACTATTTTTTGGCACGAATGATTGAATTTTAAAATTGGTACCACTAATTTTTCTTTTTAAACATTCATCATTACTGGTTAGACTCGTTCCTCTAGCTTATCCCATTAGACAAATATGCTAGAGATTCAGTTCCATGGCGATAGATGTACAGGCCATTATCATCGCTATTATCATCGCCTAGATTTTGGAAAAGCAGGTTTAATCCTGCTATGAGCAGAACATTAGCATTAAAATTCCCAATTGAGCAAAAAGATACTTATCTATTCTTTTTTGGTTTTTTCCGCTAAGGGCCTAAAGAAAAGTGGTGCCGGATTCGAATCCAAACTTGGGTAGTAGTTATTTTGTCAGAGATTCACCGACGTACCATTTGCTTATAGGAGATTTAAAATTTTTTATGATATGTAAATGGTTTTACTTAAGGAAGATACAGTAAGGTTAAAAAAATTGCAGTAAAATTTCAAAAAAACAAATTTTTTTGTGAGAAATTTTTTCGCAATAAAATATAAAAATTATATTAATAAAATATAATAATTAAGTAATAATTTTTTTCTCTAAAAGTGTGCTCAATTTTTCTAATTAGCATTTGTTCCATTGGCGGCTTATTCAGGAAGGAAAAATTTTTAGCCATAAATCACTTAGCCATAAAATTAGTGGGCTCATTAGTCAATATTCGAATTTTTCGTAAGAAAGGTTCATTCCTACGAAGGGAGTGGGAGTGAAATTCTTATATCAACACACAATCTATAAAATACGAGTTCAACGAACCGCTCGATATCTTTATTAATTAATCTGATATTTTATATCATTTGTCAAAAGCAGACTTATATTTAGAGAATTAATTAAATTTTATATTCATAAAATATATTGCATATTCATAAATGCTGAAATGAATATCGTTTTAGAAACCTTTGTAAATGGCAAAGAAAAAAATGGGAATTTCGATGTCCTGTGGAAATCCATTAACACGAATGTCACATAATATTATCCGCATAAGTTATTATATTTATTATCATATTTATTATTATATTTATTAATATTTATTGAATTTTAATTTTATATACATTTTATTTTATATAAATTTTATAAAAATTGTAAAGCTGTGATAAGTTTCGTGGAAATATATTCCAATTTTAAATTATATGAAATGAGGGAAAAAAAATTTTTTATGTTTTTTCTTTTTTCGCAATATAATTCGGATAAAAATTTAAATAAAATTAATCGCATCCACGTTAATTCATTTTATATATCGATTATTTTTAAAATAATGAGTAATGAAAACATTATAAAATAATTAAGTAGTTTTAAAAACTAATAGAAAATAAAGAAAAATATTAACTAAGAAAGTATCCCAAAATTCCGGAATAAATCCCCGATCGATGAATTGGACATGTTTTTCACCAATATTATATAGTAGAGGCGCTAACCTCTCCATATGATAAACGTTTTTGACAGCTAAGGAAAGAACCTAAAATTTTTAGATAATTTAGAAGACTGAATGAATCGATAGTTCGAAGTCTAAACTCAATTATAGCCATATAGGCTTATTTTTTCCTTTGAAACATTAAATGGCAAAAATGGCAAAACAAAAAAATGGCATTAAAAATTTATTTCATTAATTTTCAAAAAAATAAGGTTTTTGGTTTTTTTTTTACTAAAAAATTTTTCTTTAAATTTACTTGTACAAATTTAAGTGCTTGGCTACGAAATTCCTTAGATTCCTTCCATCGATCGCCATATTTTTCCATAAAAGGAAATAACTGCTTCGCTTTTGGATTTGTTTGAAATATATATGTGTAAATATTCGAGCCAAGTTGATATAAATATTCAAAATCATCACTCCACGTACGCTAAATTTCAAATTTTTAATTCTTTTAAAATATTTAATATCATAAAATTAAATGTGATGAAAAATTGTTTTTAATTAACAAATATGTTTTTGCTAGAAAAATTTAAAAAATTTTTTAAAAAAAAAAAATTTAAAAAAAAATTCAAAAATTAAAAAAAATTTATAAAAAAAATAAAGAAATAAATAGAATAAAAAAAATTTTTTCATGGAATTTCTAATCCATTGAAATAAATATATGATTAAAAAAATAAATATATGATCCCTTGGTAATTGTAATATTGACTTATAGCATCTAAAAAAAAATAAGTTTTCTAAATCCCTTCGAAAGAAACATAATAAGTGAACAAATTAATAATAATAATAATAATGATAAATTACTAAAAATATAATTAAATATTGAAATTATAAAAATAAATATTATAAATATTAAAAATGTTAAAAATATAATTAATTAATTAAAAATTAAAATTTCAACAAATTTATTAAAAATCACAATTAAATAAATAAATTTTTTCACAAATTCGTATTTACCATAAATTTTGCTTTATAATCTTATCGTTTATTCGTTTAATAAAAGAAAAAAAGTACCATCAAGAGCTCTTTTTCATATAGGTCCGGTTCCCAATTTTCCACTTGATCTGGATTCTACAATAAATTTATTATAATTTGATACTTTTAAAAATTATCAAAATCTTATCACTTCTAATATTATCTGATGAAAAGTGTAAATCAAAACGATTTGTAATTTTCTTCTCCGATGATAAAATAGTATTTTAGGCATTTCAGGCAAATCTTATTTTTTATATTATATAAAAAATTATATTTTATAAAATTTTTTTCAAAACGATTAATACAAACCATTGCCAATGCACTTATATTTTTCATCACATTTGATTCGCTCTTTCGTCGATTAAATAGAACAGCGAATTTTCGAACTGATTGCGGTGTACGAAAATTTTTCTCTTCTTTGGTACTTAAAAGAAAAATTAAAATATAATAAAATAATTTTATTACTAACTTATAGTATAGAATTTTTAAAAAATTTCAAAATATGACTAAAATTGAGAAAAAAAAGCATTTAAATTTACCAGAATTATTAGAATTTGTCGGAAACTATTTATCAGAATTCTGGAAAAGCTTATCAGAAATTTCTATTTTATCCATATTTACTAGAATTAATTATATTTCCAAAGATATAAAGTGAAGAAAAATCATATGAAATTTTCATAGATTTAAGAGATTAGAATGATGGCGAATAATCGTCCTCTAGAGAAGTTGTTTAGATTTTCAAAATATATATATTTTATATTTCGAAAATCTTATGGCCAATAAGAGTGGAAGATATTAAGAAGCTATTGGCTTTTGACCAATTATGTCTATGGTAAATTTTACGGATCCGTCGAAGGGATAAAATCGCACTTGATTCTATCCATCATCGCTCAAACACCTGTATTAATAATCACAGAGCGTCATAGAGCGTGGCCTTCAATGGTTGAAGCTTACTCCCCATCATTTACCACAGGAGTTGACACATACCCTGTGATGGTTGGCATCAAAAGCGAGGAGAGCCAGTCAAGACCTGGACTGATACAGTAAGGAAAAATTTTGACGCATAGAGGGATCGGCGATATTATGGATTTAGATGATGATGGAAAAAGGAATGGCTTCTGTTACTACTAGCGATGGCATTGGACCCAGCAGTTTGAAGATGTCTTACTCTTATAGCCAGCAGAGCCAGCCTAACGAGTAATGGTGATATTAGAAGAAGAAAAAGATTTTCGAAAAATCACCAATAATCTTTTAAAACTTGAAGATATTTCCGAATAAATTAAATGCAATTTTACGGCTGATTTCATTTTTGTAGTGGAAGCAATCTCTTTCGCAATTTTTTCTTTATCAATTTTTTCAATTTTTTCATTATTCATATTTTACTTCAGAAAAACTTAAAAAAAACGTCGCATTAAAAAAAATAGTTCTTTTCCTAATTCTGAAAATATTTTTGCTAAAAATATTATAAAAAAGATGAAAAATTGCGATACTCATTAATAATTTTAGCAAATAACTTTAAAAATTAAAAATTCTTGCAAATTTTCATTATGTATGCAAAAAAGAATATTTTTCTTTATTTATGTCTTGCCTGGAATACTAATTGCAATCGTTTTAGTCGGATAGGAAAATACTATTTCGAATAACCATCGAAGAATTAGTAGAGGAACCACACTGGGATTTAAAATTGCAACAATAGAATGAAGAGATGAGAAAAGAATTAAGGCAATATGATGAATATGCATAATATCATCGCAGAGTGCCACTTTAGCTGGTTAAGGCACGTCTCACATCCACCATAGAAGGCTGGAAGATATTCCTTGCCAGGCCTTGTGATGGATGGCGACAAAAGCAAGGAGGTCAGAAAAGATTTTGAACGTATAGAAGAACCAGCGATATACGGACTTAGACGTGGATATAGAAAAAGAAATGGCTTCTATTACTGTCGGCGATGGCATTATGCCCAGCAGATTTGAGACTTCTTACGCTTGTGGCAACGAAGCTAATAATTTTGAAAACTGTTAGAAGAAGATATGCCAAAATATATAATGGAAAAATAGAAAGAACTTGTAATTTAAATTTCAAAAACTAGTGGACTGAAATTATTTAAGCCAACCGCCATATGTAAAGCTAAGGCTAAGATCCCAAAATTTTTTTGTTCATATTGTTAATACTCGAAATAAATAAATTATCTAATAGTTTAATACTCATTTCATAAATATATAAAATCGTTTAAAATCCTGGAATTCATGGAATTATTTACCTTTATTTTTACTCTATAAATGCACTTACAAAAAATTGGCTAATTTTTTTTTCTTCGGCCATTAATAATTCAATTAACCACAATTTTGTATTATTTTATTGCTTAGAATTTATAATGATTTAGTTTTTGATATGAAACAACCAAAAATAGCGAATCAATAAAATCGCTGAAGATTCGATTCTTTTCAACTACCAATTGCTAATTTATTACTTATTTAAAATTCATTTGCAAAAAAAAAATTTTTTAATGTTTTAACAATTAGAAATTAGAAAGAAACTCAATTTCGTAACAATAAAACAAACAAATAAGTTTATTTAAATAATTTTAATATATAAATATTATAAATATAAATAATTTTATATTATAATTTTATAATTTTTTATTATTTATACTCATTTATATATTTAAAAAATTGATTAACCAACTCACTTATTATTAATTATTTTTATTTGGAATCAATGACAGATTAAATCAGAGAATTTGGCATATAAGTAATCTATGTAAACAAAACTTTAAATAAAGGCTTTTATAGAATAAAAATTTGAAAAAAACTTTTTTTTTTTAAGAAAGCATTATTTTGTTAAAATTCTTCGTAAATTCGTAAAATAATAGAAATTCGCTTCTAAGGCAACCATTTAGCTTAAATTTTTTCGTGCAATACTTTTTATATAATATGCAAAAATAAAAAAATTTTTATCCTTTCTAATCTTAATTAAAATTTGAAGGACAAAAAAAAACTGGAAAATACATGATATATAAATCACCTTTCCATCAAACCTTTTAATTGATAAAAAAAGAATTTGGTGACTAAAAAATTAAATTTTCTATTGCCTATAAGTGAGACATAAGTGGTTTTGAGACATGGCCAATGAGAGTGGAGGATATTAAAAATCTATCTACCTTTGACCACTCTTGTCTAAGGTATATTTTATGAGCTCGTCGAGCGGATAAAATATCACATGGTCGCATCCACCTTTGTTCAAACACCATCTGTATTAATAACAGAGCGTTGTCCTTGTTGGTCCTTGGTGGTTAGCACACGTTCTCCGTCGTCCACCACAGGGGTATTTCTTTACTTGCTAAACCCTGTGATGAATGGAGTCAAAAGCGAGGTGGTCTAATCAAGACCTGGACTGATACGGTCACGAAAGATTTTGAAAATATAGGAGCGATATATGGACTTGAACGATGGTAAAAGGAATGGCTTCTATTACTGTCGACGATGCCACGATGTTTGGAAGCGTCTTACCCTTGCAGCTGTTGGAGCCAGCCTAACCAGTAATGGTGAGAGCTGTTAGAAGAAGAAGAAGAATTGTCTATAAGTGGCATTTTGGTGAAAAACCTCAGCCTACCAGCCAATCAAACCGAATATAGTAAACTTCACTGAAAAAAAAAAGAAGATCAAGCATCAATAACTGGCAATTTTAACTGTAGAAAAAATTTCATTTAATGGAATCCCCTCTAACAAATTCGAAAGATTTATATAAATCATAACGATATGAGAGATTTCGATTTAAGATTTACTTTCTTTTATTTAAAAATTGGTTAAAAAAAACAATTATTTAGATAATTGAACTGTTGTATGAGAAAAAATTAAAAGAATGAAGAAGAGATTGCGAACGTTGGAATATATGAATATAATAATATATACTATGACTATTGCTAAAAATTATATGAAAATTGATGAACAAAGAATAAAAAATGAGAAAATTAATAAAAATTGAGCATATATTGATTCGAGTTTTTGTCTATAAAAAATGAAATATATTTGAAGCAACGAAATAATCATCCAATAACTAAATGTTCGCTTAAAATTTACATATTTCATAAAATTTACATAAATGCTTGAAATTTACATAAATGGCGATTTTTATGTTAAAATCATGCCTTTCGCCTACCTTTCGCAAAAAAAAAAACTGTGATGCTAAATTAATTTTTTAATTAATTTAAAAAAATGAAATTAGTTTAATTTAATTTAAAATGGTTTAAATACTGTTTATACTTCAATATTAATGCGTTTAAAAAACTTCTTTTTTAATTTGAATAAATTTTTTAAAAAACCTTTTAAATTAAAATATATAAAAAAATAACAATCGTTTTTTAAATATTATTAATTTTAAATATTAAATATTATTATACTTATTATTCATAAATATATTGTAATATTATATCATTTAAATGTCGAAATTACTTATTTCGACCAACAAGACCCTTATTTTATTTACTAAAAAATTTCGTAAACCACACGACCTCGCCCTCCTTCCTTTCGTAAAAAATGCTTAAATTTCTTGCTTTGAAATTAAAATTCTTATAAATAAATTTGTATTTATAAAAAAATTTTAAAAAAAAAATAGAACAAATGATAAAGGTGAAATGTTTCTAATGAAAAGGACAAAAACAACCTTGTTATGCTGAAATAATTACGAACTTTACAATTGACTTTGTCCTGGACGAACATGATGCCTTCTTTTTCGGTTAATTGTAAGTCTATTCCTGGCGTTCCTTGCTTGCTGTGAAGTTGTCCACTGATTGTTAATAGCAGCTCACAACACAGTTATTACTTTCCTATACTACTAAACCTGATATTTTCTTCCAACTTCAAGAGGTCTATTTTAGAGACGATCTATTTTAGAGGCGATTAAGAATCTTTAAATTCTTCGCTTCTTTATTAAAAATTAATTATTTAAAAAGAATAAAAAGAAAATAGTTTTACTGCGATGAATAGTACCAATTCATTGAAATAAATAATTTGATTAATGAAATGAAAATTAAATGAAAGGTCAGTGAGCACATCTTTTATTTAAAACTTTACTCCCACAACTAATTTTATTCATATTTTCGTTAAATATAGATTAATATTCATTTAAACAAATCAGAAATACGAATAGAACGGTTCATTGGGTTGTTGCAAATATTTCGGAGAGACAATAGTGGGGATTCTACTCGTTATAAGAACAATCTTTTTTCAAAATCTATGCTAGCGAATCAATTATCTACAATTTTATATCGTTGAGTAATTTTGAATTTTGAAGCAAAATTTTTTTTTTTTTTTTGATATGATAAGCCAAATCACAAATAAAGAGCGATCTTAGAGAAGCGAATTATGCATAACCGACTTGAAGAATATGTTGATTTATTAGAAATAAAATTTTTTCGAATCGAAAAATCGAATCTCCACATAATTATTGCGTAAGAAAATTGACGAAAATTAATTATAATAATTAGAAAAAATTAAAATTGCGATTGTTTTATTAGATAGAATTAAAATTTTTTTTTATTTATCAAATGATTAAAAGATAATTTAAAAAAATTGAAAGATTTGTTGAATTTGACGAGCCAAATAAATAAGATTTCTACACTTTTATAGGAAAAAAAATGAAATCCATAAAGGCACCATAAAGATGAAATCTGAAATCTCGCTGTTCTTTATATCTCCCTATACCTTTATCTCCAAGCGAATCCTTGATGAAATGATCGCAATTTAGCAGACAAAAATGGAGTTAAACAAATCAGAAATGGTATTTTTCAAAAGAATTCTTAGAACTGCGAGACTTTAAAGTAATTTTAGAAAGAAAAGATTTCAGACAGTTCTCTAGGGAATGACATCAAAGAATAATTAACAAGTGAAGGCAAAATGTTCACAAATTGATAGCATTTATCAAAAATCTATGTCTCATCTGATGATGCATCTGATAAATTATAGTAAATAAGTAGTTGTCGTTTTTATTATTGGTTAGGCTTGATCGGATTGTTAGTATGATGAAAAATTTTGACCATCAGAACCCAATCCTTAGTGATAATAATAAGAATTAGTCGCAAGCACTACTCGGTTTTTATTAATGATAATAGATTTACTGGGTGAAGGAGAAGCCCAAATCCTGCCTCCCAAGACAATTTGAACCAGAAGCATTCGCCTATTAGAAAACCGATTATAAAATTTCCTGACTAAAGAACAATATTCTACTTTATTTTTAAATGACTCACAGGAGAATTGCTAAACAAATTAGACTAACGAAAAATTCATAATGAAGATCTCTCAACCAAATTAGTTCTTTTCTTTTCGGCATTATAAAATAACGATTAAGAACGAATAAAAATTTGTCCTGTAAAACTATTTATAAAATAATATAAAAACTTTAAAAATATAAAATTTCAAATAAATAAAATGCAAAATTTAGAAAAATTTCTCATTTGTTACAATTTAAAATATTTTCATACTTGAAATATTTAATTTTAACTGATAAAATTCAATATAACAAAAACAAATATTTAATTTATTTTTTCATATAAAAAATATTTAATATTTAACATTTAATAAAAAATATTTTTTAATCTCCTCGCATCTTAACCAATTTTCGTTACTTCCATTTTATAATTAAAAAGGTCTTTATATGCTTCTATTTATTCAATTTATTCACTTAAATATTTAATAAATAATATTATAGTTCATTTATATTGATATTTATATATAATATTTGTATTGTATCTGTATGAATATTGTATTCATATTTTTATATTATTCAATATATATAATATGTATTATTATTTAAACATTATAATATTTTTAGTATAAAATATATTTAATCGTATATTATTCTATTATTATACATATTATTTAATATATATTTAATATTAATATTTAATATATATTAATATATGTATTATTATTATTTATATAAATAATATATATAAGGCAATTTATATAAGGCAATGTTTCTGCGGCACTTTTCCATCTAGGCAAACAAACAAGATCTGACTAATCTATCAGATATCGTAGTAAAAGACAAGAACCAGAAATCAGCACCAGTGATAAATGTAGCAACACTAAGTAATAGGAACATTAAAGAAGGAATATGAGAAATCGAAATATCTTTCCGGAAGAGCGTATAGTTAAGATATTGCGCAGAATCTTCACCTTTATCAGGCCTCTGGAAAGAAATCTGAAATTGACCATGATCACTCATAGGATAATGAGAGAAAAGTTTTTCTATGAAATTTTTTATAAATAATATTTAATATTTTTATTACAGAATTTGTATTATAAATTATATTCATTGGTACATTTTTATATTATTTAACGAATAAAAAAATTTAAAAAAGGAGCTTTATGAGAAAATAATGAGAATAATAACAATAATAGCAGCGATAATAACAAGAGTTATAAATTGTTGACATTCTCAGACTGGGCTGGTTCCGATATACGTTAGCATGCTTGGAAATTGTCAATGAATTACTTGACGACGAAACTACAGATGGATCAGATTTATTTTCACCAGAGTATAAATTCTTGCCTCTCAACATGATATTCTAAATAACTATTCATTCTGTTATCCTATCCTTTACCCACAACAATATTAAAAGCAATAATGGAAAGATTGTATATTTTATAGTTTGTATATTTTGATTTATTCTATTTTTTTAATATTTTCTAATAATATGCATCAGCAAAATATGTGCAAAATCCTATAATTTTATGGAGACCTCGTTGTAATACGGTTTTGAGCAGCTAATTTTCGTCATTTAGAAGTTTAAACTTCTAAATGACCAAACTTTTATAGAAAATGATCTCTGCGATGAATTGTTTAAATGCCGTTCAGAATCTTCCATAAACTCATTTTCAGATAATGCCTTCTTTAATGTAAAACTAATATAAGGTGGCTGGAGCAAAGCAATCCTACATCCAATCCTCAAGAATTGTGATAGGACATAATGTGGCAACTATTCAGAAATCATCTCTTGCTGAAATTTTTCTTTTCTCTTTTGTTGAATAGATTTATCAAAACAAGAAACAGCAGGATGTGCCATAACCCAAAGAACTGGATTCAGGCTAAGACGCGCTTGGCCAAATATTCAAGCTGAGAAAACTACTAGAATATCGCTTCAAATATCGGTTATTTCATTTGTTTCATTAATTTTTTTGTCCTTATCCTGATTTTAATCGATAGGGAGGATATATCCAAGAGCCAGTACGATGCCAGTACCGGAACTAATTCAACCTTTCGAAATAAGATTAATTCGCTTTGCGCTAAAGGTGCATTTGCAATTTTTTTCTCTGTTATGAACACTATTTATTAGATCAAATTATGAACATTTTCTGCAAATATTCAACCACTCAAGAATATAGAGCTTCAGATTTTAAATACTGACTGATGCAGTTCTTTTTGGCGAGTGACGAATTGCAAGATGCCAAATAATATGACAATAAATGCAGTAAAACTTGCTCATATGTTAAATTAAATAATTCTCAGGCAATGATTAAGTGATATGGTCAATTTGGGCATATCAACAGAAGTTCGATTAAGATTAAGACGCTTACTGGATTAAGCCAGGTATTAAAAAATCCAGATGGTACTGATGACGTGCCCATATTTTTTTCGTTAACTAAATTAAACTAAAATTCAAGTAATTCAAGTTAAAATTTCTAATTGTTTGTCTAATTACAAAGTGATGTACAGTAATCATTTGCACGAAATGGCCAAGAAAAATTGGTCATTAAAAATTATAAAATATATGCACAAATATATGCTCATTTTGTATTCTTTGTCTTGTACAACAAATACTGAGAAAATATCTAATGAGGAAGCACTCGATTTTAAATATTTTGTCTCCACTATTGCACCAAATGGCCAAGAAAAAATGAATTTCTAATCTGATTAGTTTTGGGTTAAGAATACCCTTCCTTGCATCTCGTTAAACTATGTATTGGCTTTAAAATTTCACTTAAACGCAAGTTTGGCCTAAATGCTATTAATATTTTAAGACTTTGAGACTGGTTAATGAGAGTGGACGATATAAAGAAATTTATATTTGATCAACCATTGCGTTAAGATGTATTTTCCGGTCAAACATGACGAAATCTCATTCTACTACAGTTACGTTCACTCGAATAACACATTAACAATGTTGCTTCATCTACGCTGCTGCTTGCTATCACTGTATCGAAAGCAAGAAGTACCAATCAAAATTAATCGGATTATTGATAAATTCAGAAGAGATTTTGAAGCGAATAGGTCGATCCTTGAACTAAGACAATGGAAAAACGAGTCGCTTCTGCTATGCATTTCAAACGTAGCATTGAGCCGTCTTTTGTAACGTATCAAACCTCGTTGCAATAGTTTGAACAGTTAAAAGATGAAGAAATAATTTAAAGTTAATTAATGAAATGAAATATACAACTATATAATTGATTTAATAAATAAAATAAAAATAAATAAATTCTATAGAAATGGAAAAAATAATTGCTGAAAAGGTTGCAAAACGAAATAAAGAAAAAATTTTTTCCAAATAATCACATAATTGCATATATAATTATAATAATTTATTTATCTTTAATTTATGGAACTTTATTTTTGAAAAATAAGGAAATAAATAAAATTTCGAAAGAATGATAATTTAGTAAATGAAAATTCATGAAAATAAACGATTCATTCTTAAATAACAATGCATTTAGTTACAAGTTTTCATCTATTCAATGAATGAATAGATAAAGGAAAATTTTTTAAATCAACGCTTCCAGTAGCTTTCATTCTTATTATTTTTCAAATATTTCATAATAATTAATAGTAGCTAATAATAAATGGTAATCAATAATAAATAATAATTAATAATAGATAAGAATTAATAGCTAATAATAAATTGCTACATTAATATATACCAATACAAATAACTAATAATAATAATTAATAATTAGCAATAATTGATAATAAATAACCAACGATAAACAATAATAATTATAAAAATAATAACAAATATTAATTATAAAAATTATATTATTAAATTATAAAAATAATAACATATATTAATTAATTAATAATAATCAAGCAATACTAATTTAAATTTTTCAATTAATTGACTTATTTAAGCAATAAATTTATAAATTTTTTCACAAATTATAGAATTATAAATTGTAATCTTTCGAATTTAGTTTGGGAAAATTATTCAAAAAAAAAAAAAATTGCATTTAATAAATTCGATAAATAAATTTAATAAATTTTTTTTACGCTCTTAACTAATCCCGAAAATATAAAATTATATTCGACGAAAATTGCCACTTTACATAATTAATTTCTTTTTTTTCATTATGAATTCTCACTTCTATAAATTAACCTTCGGTTTGCTTATTGGACTAAGCAAATTTTAAGAGACAATTAGATCACACCGGTTAATTATGCTGGTGAGTTGTAAGTATTTTGATTTTTTGAAAAAAAATTTACTCTAGCAGGAACTTTAGTAATGGCGCTTTGACAACAACTATCCACTGAACGTTCTCTTTCCTCTCTTAAAAAGGGATATAAAAATCTAAATCTGCAAAAGAAAAATTTTTTCTCAGTACCTTGTGGATGATCATCCTCAATCTCGAGAAGTCATTCTCTGCAATCTCCAGAGGCCCGGGAAACTGGGAATTTTGCGCAGCATCTTAGTGCGCTATTAGTGCGCTTTTGGATAGAGATCTTTAATGCTAATTTTAGGATCATAACTGCAACTGCTCCAATTATCACTGAAATTACTCTTGCCTTCGACATCTTCTCTAGTTCCTCTTTCAGTCCTTGAGTCTCTATTTCTCTTATTTCTCGTATTCTTTCCTCCAGACTTAATTCGTGCCGGTTGGTATCGCTATATCAGTCACTAGTTCTAATTTTTGATTCTTGTCTATTATCATGATATCCGGCTTGTTTGTTTGGATAAAAAAGTCCCACAGGATCTTCGCCTTATTATTCTCAATGATTTCTGAGGAATTTCCCACTTAGTCTTGTGAGAGTCTGAGCCCTCCCAAGAGCAATAATCCACTAAGTCATTCTATTCCCTTATTTAATTAATGGAAAAAAAAGGGATATACAAAGCCTAAATCTGCGATATTAAGCAAATATATACATATATACGATTAATATATCAACGATAAGTTGCCGAAAAATTTTTCAATATCTCATTTTAAATAAAGGAATCGAATCTCATTTTCTTTCATCTAATTTAACAAGTAAATTGTTTAGTGAATTTCCTTAATTTCCTTTGATAATAACGATTTAAGAAAAATTTAATTCTTTTGTGACATCCAAATTGATTGTTGTCGATTTAATTACGAGAATCAAATATAAAATTATAAAATAATTCGATAAAAGATTCTTAAATTAAACATCAGTTATTATATTATAATAACAATTATAAATCCCTAATTTCTTAAATTATTCTTTTTTTTTCATTTTCGAGGGATTCTTTAAGATTTTATGAAATATTTTTGGTTTTTTCAACTTTGAACTTTGAAATACTAAAAATTTATTTAAATTAAATTCAACAAAGGATTTGTTTTTATAATTTATAAAAGAAAATGAATTTCCTTTAAGAGAAGAATGATTTATTCCATAATAAAAATTTGATAAAATTGATTTGTCAATTTGTATATAAAGCTTTGATCCAAATGTTATGTTTACTTCATTCTTTAAACATTTATATTTCACATTCAAGAAGAGAGTGCAAGAGAAAGCGTAAGGCACTATGCAGATCCCTTAGCCTTCCAGGTCTCTAGTAGAGGACTCGAGATTGGCGAAGGCTCTTATCGCTCATCAAAGATGAGGAGAAATTTTTTTTTATTCCATATATTTAGTAAAAAAATATGAAATTCCACTTCTAAATGAATAATCATTTAGGTTTTTGAAAGGAAATAGGAATTTTATTTACAAATTTTTTTAGAATAATTTTTTTTTCCTAAAATATTCCTATATATGTAATAATAATCCTAAAAATAGCATATAAAGAAGATATTATTCACTGAATACAACAATTATAATTAATATCGAATTGTCGCTAAATAATTGCCTAGCAAAATTTTTCTTGCCGAAATAAGCTAAAAGAATAAGTTCAATGAGAAATAATTAAAATTTTCTTAGAAATAATACAATGATAATACATTGAATATTATCTGTCAAAATAGATATTTTATTATTTCCATAAATTTTTCGAATTTTTCAACATAAACAACTTTTAAGGAAGCTTATCTTAATTCTATCATTAAATTAAAAATAAATGTTTTTCACGATTTACGAATCATATCATTCGATCCATTTAATTTGTTGAGTATTAATCCATTCTATAATTTAGTAAATATTCCATAATCCATTAAAATTTCGTATTGCATAAAAGAATAAGTCAAGAGTAAATTAGGATTGACGCGCCTATATGACATTTTAATTAAATGCATTAGCTTTTAAGTCTTCCAAAGTGAAAATTGCCTTTTCAATAATTCCCATTTCTCGAATATTAAGAATGAGTGTTTAAGAAAAAAAAGCGAATTCAACTTACCGAGACATAGCTGAAGCTCTATGAGTTGGTAGACCGAATGAAGAAAATGCGCGAAAAACCGCAGAAGGCATTCGCGATAACGATGAGATTATCGAACAACGTCTGCAATAGATTGATTATCTCTATTCAATATCAGTTGTTATCCTTCTTTTCTTTGAATATTTTATTCAAGTTATTTCCTTATATAACACTTATTAATTAAATTTTAAAAAATTGCTTTCCTTTCAAAAATTAGCTGTTTTTTTTTATAAATAAATAAATTTATCGCTTTTTATTCGACGTAAATTAGAAACCAATAGTTCATTCGCTTTGCAAAATTTAAATCAAATAAATAAATTGATTGTTAGGAAATGAATATATTTAAATAATAAATAAATTAATTAATTTAATTTTAAATTAATTCCACTGAATTAATGAAAGAAAGTGAAATTTTAAAAATAATTTTCGAAAAAAATTATATCGAATTTCATTGAAAAATTTGAAAATTTTTTTACAAAAATTTTTAATTTTAAAAAATATTCTTTATTTTCTTTAAATTTTTTCTTTTTTCCAAGAATTTTAAATTTTTGTAAAATAAATAAATAAAATAAATAAATTTTGTACAAATAAATTAAATAAAATTGAAAAAATTTCAAAAAAATTTTAATAAATAATGAAATAAAATATTTTAATGAGCAATCGTATAATCCAAAAAAAATAAAATAAAATTTAAAAAAATATACTTAAATTTAATAAATTTAAAAAAAAAAATAATAATAGAGATAAAATCATCAATAATTTTTTCTCTGCTTATTCTTTCTTTTTTAATTCATTTTTCTCAATTAAATTTTTTTCTTTCCTTAAATTCTTTGATCAAGAAAGAATTATTACTCAAGCAAAGATTTCTCTTGATAATTTAAAAATAATTTTATTACTAATAGAAGATTTTAATAAAAAATAATTGTAATAATTATAAATTGTTTACAAATAATAAAAAAAATAAGATTTTGCTAAATAAATTAATAAAAAATAAATTAAAGCAACATTGCTGAAATCAATTGAAAAAAAATATTATAATATTATTTAAAATAAATTGAGTTTTTGCAGTTTTTATGGCAGTTTGTATTAAATAGGTAAAATCAATATTTATAATTTATTTATCATTTATCATTTTATTATGGTTCGAAAAGATTTGAGAAAACAAAATGTTGAAAATAATAGCAAATTTGTGATTTTTTAAAAAATTTTTGTGCTAATAATTAGTCGAAAATTAGTGATCGTCAAAAAAATAGTTTTCGAGAAACTGATGAAAAGCAGTAAAAGATGAAAATGAAATGAAATTTATTCGAAGTTCCAGACGATTACAGTTGAGTGATTCAACTAATTTAACCGATTACTATTAGATTTTTATCAATTTTGTCGGAAATCTACAAAAAAATTACAGCAAAAAATCAAAAATTTCCATTAGCTATGAATTGGGCTATTCAGCATTCAACTAACATTTTACGATCCGATTTCCATTAAGATTGATAAATCTTATCTTTTAAAGTAAAATTTAGCTGAAAAAATTCATATTTTTACTCTCTCTTGTTATCAGCCATAAAGAAAGGGTAGAAAAGTAAATACGCCAACGTTGAAAATTATAAATTACAGCAATCGAATTAAATGATCAGCTAAATGACGTATTAATAAATAATATAATCATAAAATTCATAACTGATAACTGATATGGCAATATGGTACTTAAGCGAAATAGTGCATAAATAGTATATAAATTACAAGAATTATCAAAATTTGAAGGTGAAAAAAATAACAACGTAAGCTAATTGCTGAATAAAAGTTGCGGATAAAAGTTGAGAAAAAGCATTAATTATTCATGATTGAATTATTTTCTTGTTCTACGTCACTGCTGATTTGGTTGACTCCACCTGAGATAAGGACAAGACGTTTCCATCTTTTGATCCTATGAAAATGTCTGAAATCACTCCTTTTTCCACTATCGTATATTGCTAAATAGCCTATATGTTCGATATTTTCTCGTATCATATCACAAAACCCTCTCTATGCTTTTGGCACCATTCATTATGGTCCATAATTAACGAGATATGCAGTAATTTCTGTGGTTGGCGACCGATAACGCGACCAAACCAGCCCAGATAACTCTTTGTGATGATATTCTTAATGAAGATGGTATTTTATCAAAGTTGGAAGCAATTATGTGAGATCTTGGTGTGCATACAGATGCATTTTAGGCAATACTGGTCGAAGGCAATCAGAATATCTTCTGATATCTTCCTTTCTCACTGGCAAGACTATAGGCATTAGACAGGAGAATGGATCGAAGATGTTTAATATTCGATATTTCTTCAGCATTGATAAATTTGTTTTTTCCCACATTACTGCTCTACACATTCGATCTATTGCAGTTTCTCAAAGCTGCCAGCGAAGAGGACATGATCAGCCCATTTATGGACTGATATGCGCCAGATTGATTTGTACACTTCATGACTTGCTAAAGCTCCATCCTCTTGATCGAATCACCGGCAAAGTGAAATACATGATGAAACACATAACGGTAAGTTGAGTTGTCGACACTTGAAACGATGTTCCACTTTTCTTCACAGCATGAAAAATTTGCAGCATAACCCAAATTTGGTTTTATTGGGGCGTGTTATGCACTTTCATGAGTCTGTTTAGAAGAAGAGGGACATTAGTCTTCCCAGAAACATCTAGAGGTTAGCCTTTTATTGGATTTAAACTTATGAAAAAAAAATAATCATCTGCCAGGTTCGGTTGGTGGTAGGTAGTCCCGATCGTATAGCTCTAAGTGTGCCCCAGTCATATCTGGATGACCTATTATAATTAATAATTAAGTTCAAATTCAAAAAATAATTCTCTCCATCAGATGAAATTATCTTTGGTGGTACCTCAATTCGAAGTATGCTGATTATGATCTATGAATCTTTTAACCTGAGATAAATTTTGGACGACACTGCGTTTTTCGCGTTGTCATGCATTCATTTTCATTCGGATCTTGGCTCTAACCATAACATGGTCCGATCCTTAAAAGTTTCTTAGTTTAGACTCCGAATGAAAATGAATGAATATGAGATATTTAGTATTCTTCCATGAGTTACTGATAAAAATGTCGGATATCAGTGTTATTTGGCAAATTCCACGTAATTAGATGTTTTTCGCAATGCTGAAAAAATGGTATTGCCAAAAGAGTTTCCACTATATTCCTTAATTTATCGGAAAAGACCCTTTTCATTGACATACCAGGTTTCAATATCATAGCTGTCTGAAATTCCACAGAATTACAGCGCCGATACGCTGCGTGTATGCCGAATATGCCGAACCCGTTGACATTTGTCCGATTTTCTTAACTGGAGTAATGTGGTTCTTTCATTTCATTTGAGAACTTACACTCATAATTTTTTATATTGAACTTTATGCTCAGTTCGAATATTTGTTAAATTTATTACCAAACACATACTTTGAAATAGCCGCGCTCGGCTTATTTCAATCATTCGGTATAGAACCACTTTGTAAAAACGGTACAGATTGGTCTCCTGCCGCTGCTCGGTTTGATTTTAATTAGTTTATCCTTAGTTTTATCCAAACGAGTGAATTGTGATAATTATGGAATTGTAAAGATAGGAAGTCTATAGAAATGAATAAAAATTGAAAGAATAAAAAGGAAAAAAACTTTTTTTACAAAATAAAAAAATCTATCAGTTGCATATAAGAATTTGACTTATTGAAGAATTTGAAGAATCTAAGGATTCGAGGAATTCTAAAAAACATTAGAATAATTGAAAAATAATCGACCATCACAAATAAATATTTAAATAATTAAAATGTTAATATTCAAATATACAAAAAAGTAAAAAATTATATAAAAATTTAGATATATTTATAAATATATATATATATAAGTAAAAAATTGAAATTCAACTTTAAATCGTTTGGGAATAAAAGAAGAGCTTATGAAATTAAAAAACTTAATAAATGTCTCAGTTAATCTTAGAAATATGTAATTCCTTGCAGACAACTACCAAATTCTTTCATAAGCTTCATTAAATGCATTAAATGCATTCATTAAATTGTCTGCTTTTTTTTTTTTAATGTCCTCACCATTACTGGTTAAACTTGCTCCACTGGTCTGTCACATTGAGCAATATGCCAAGGAGCCCTTTGGCAATAGAAATACAGATTAGTCGCCAGCATCACCCGGATTTTTGTACAGGTTTAACCCTACGGGGAATCGGATCTCAGCATCGGCGCTCTCAATTGAGCAACAACCCACTGAGCCATTCAATCCCCAGTTGTCTGCTATATATATTTAATAAAAGAAATCATTTAATATGTAATAAATCTTATAATACAAAGCAAAAAAGATTGTAATTTAGAAATAAATGGATAAATTCTTTTAAAAAATATTGAAATTTAGCAAACCTTATTTTAGATTGTTTCATTATAAACGCTTGAAAATATTAAAATTCGTCGAAATACATCAAAATTTATCGCAAATTCTTTCCAATTTTTTGACCAAAAGCGTTTCAAATTGAATTATCTCTTCTCCGAGAATTGATTCTAATTTTTATAATAATAATTCAGAAATTTACCTCGAATATTAAATACATTATTAGCGATAATAAACGATATTAATGAACGATATTGGTTAATAAATTCATTGATGAAAATAATTTAATAAATTTTGTAATTGTAAATAAATAAATCTATTTAGGATAAAATTATCATAAAAATAACTGCTTTATTTATTAACCAATAAAAGATATATATTAAGTTGATGAAATTATTATCCAGTATTCTGCATATTTATCGGCGTTATTCCCAGAAATATGATGTTTGATATATATTTATGTGTTTTTATTTTTCGATATGGGAAAAGAAATGCTTAAAACTAAATTAACTGGTAAATAATGGAAAAATTCATAAATACTGAATTATAGAAATATCTCATTCTTTTGAATGATCTTTTCAAAATACTCAAAATAAGCAAATAAAATTAAAAATTTTTGCAAGAAAATTTGTCTAAAAATATAAAATTTTTATAAATTTAACTTTTAAAAAAAATTATATAAATGTAAATTTGCGTAATTTATCGTACAAAAAAATAGAGAAAAACTAAAAATAGTGAAGAAAAATTTTAAAATTTTCCATAAATTTCCAATTAGCGAAAGCGCCTTAATTTGGTAAAATTTCGTAAAATCTTTCTTTTCGCTGAAACTCTCTTAAATATTAAAAATCAAAATAATAATCTTTCTTTTCTAATTTAATCTATTTTGCTTAATCGACAGTAATAATTTTAAAATGCACTTTCTTTCAAATGAATTTTTAAGGTTTATTTATTTGGTTCATCGCAAAATTTTATCGTAATATTTCTTTTTTTTACCATTTATTCACAGTAAATTTTTCGATAAAACTTGTAAGAAAAATTATCTAAAAAATCTTAAATTCCAATCAAAAAAAAAAATTTTTTTCGATAATGAAATAGAGGAAATACGCGAATACTTTAATTAAATTTGTAAAAAAAAATTAAAACACGATCGATTTTTAAATTTAATCGAGAAAAAAACGTAAAAATATATTATAACGTATGAATATATAATTTCTAAATTTTTTAAACTACCAATTTCGATTAAATATTTTTATTTTTTATGAAATAAGCAAAAATTACGTAATTAAATTTATTATTCAATCCGATTAATAGGAAAAAAAAGAAATTTTGTTCGCGATTAATTTAAAATATTAATTTGTCAAGCATTAATAAACTACAGTAGATTTGTAATTTTTTGGTTTTTTATAGGCATAAAATACTATAGCCAAAACGATTTATTTAATCTCAAATATGATAATAAAACTAAATTAATGCCATTAATTCTTTATTAGTGAGTCCCGTAACAGTCATTTATATTTATGATTATAATTATAAATTATAGATCGTTCTATAAAAAAAATTTTTCATTAATTAGCATAATTGAAGTTCTTGTAAAGAAAGAAAATAGATTCATGTATTTTCGAAATTTTCATCGAGAAAATCACGAAAAATATAGAAATATTACCGCAGTATGATCGAACACCAGTCATTATGAAATATTTTGCATTTATTAGGTTAAACAATGGTCAAATGGCAAATTTTGCCAAAAATGAGACCTTTTAAATAATAAATTAAAAATCATTTGGCCTGTCCTATCAAATATGGCTATGGATCGAAATGTCAGAGTCTTCAACAACTAGTGGAATGAGCCTATCAGCAAGGAGATGCGTATTGTTTGAAAAAAAAAAGACTAATTATGATTATTATATATAATAATGAAATAGAAATTATATATAATACATAGGTGCGATAATTAGAATATTATATTTAGCAATTTAAATATAATAATTTATATTTATGCGATAACTATGTGTAAAAAATAAAAGAAATTTTGCCATAATAAATTTAATTTGCAATCAAAAATGTTGAATAATTCTTTTAGATTTGTTGATGAATTTTAAAAAGCTTATAGATGAACCAAGCTATGATTTGTTTTATTCGTAGGGATGCTGGTTACTCACCTTCAATTAAGCCAAAGGACTCCCTCGAATACTAACCTTGTAGGGGAGGCAAGTGGAGCGAGTAATGGTGAATGCTCTTAAAAATAAAAAAAAGATTTTATTAATAATTTAGCTATAAAAATGGTAACGAAATTGTGAGTTAGTCTTTGAACAGTTGATAATTTTAACCAAACTTTTTGCCTATAATAGCCGATATTAAAAACTTATCAATTAAAAACTTATCAATTATCAGCTTAACATTTGGATTTAAAGGAAATGATGAAAATTAATTATCTAAATGAATGCAATAAATAGTAAAAATAACATTCAACAAATTGCACCCACGCCTATTTACTTCGTTAGCACTTAATTTAAGTGAAATATGTGAAATGTGAAATATGTGAAATGTGAAATAGATTGAATAAATATACATATGCCAAAAATAGACATATTATTCTGAAAAAATAAAAAGAGCTTAAGCAAATCATGCAAATTATTCGCAAATTATTTAATTTTTTCTAAATAGATTTGTTGAAGAGAAAATAATTTTCAGTGAATTGTGTGTTCAACGAAAATATCTATCGCTCATCAAAAATTACGAGTATAATATTTAATATTTATTTTAAAGTCGTTTTAAATAAGATAAAAATTTTTTTCGTTGACGCTAAATAAGATCACTAAAAATTCATAAATATTTTAATAATTGTCAAACTTTTAATATTTTTCATTCTTATACTTAACATGCAAAGCGAAAGATATGTCTATGATAGCTCTACTACGATAGCTGCAATTAGAGGTGATTTCTTGCCTTTGGCAATGACTCTTTGGAATTATCTCGAAATTAGCCAAATCAAAGCGGAATTTTCTTTGCCTGAGAAATAGATTTAAGGTATATGTCCGTTAAGTGAATAGAATCTCACATGATTACATTGAACTTTAGGAATGGAATGGAGTATTGGATTTAGAGACTTGGAACTTTTACCAATGAAAATCCAGCTAATAAAACTTTTTAATTTAGACGGAAGCAAAAAACCACAGTTTTTTTTAAATATATTTTCCGAAATATAAGAAAAAAAATAATATTAATATTAAATATTAATTTAATATTAATTTAATAATATTAATAATAATATTAAATATTAATTTTATTATTGATTTAGTCAAAAAATAAAGAATTGATTTTCAATGTGCTTGATTTAAATCATTTGAACTTTTTTAATTTTTTTCATATGTACGATATTCATTTACTAACGAATTCTGAATTATTTTCTAATAATTTATTATAATCAAATAAAAATTATTAAAAATTACGAAGATATTTTAATTTATGGTCGTCGATCAAAAAATAAAATTACATTTGGTATTTTAAAAAATAATACTAGACGAAGAAGATTATATCATATCTCATATCACATCATTATAATCATTCAATTGCAATATTAAAAAGATCTAAGTCTTTACTAGTTGTCATAAAAATTATTTGTACGATTATGAAACACGGTGGACTAATGAACTTACAAGGTTTATTCTATTAGCTCAATTGTAATATTTTCTGTATCAATGAAACGTGGCTGGATGATTTTTTTGAAAATCAGGAATCATAATTCAACGGCTTTATAATATAACATGCAAAGACAGAACAATAAATAGATCGTGGAGGTGGGCTTATCACGCTTATTGATGATTATTATAAATTTATAATTTGTAATTCTTGATGATTATGTTTGTTCTTCTCTTGAATCTCTGATAAATTTATCTTGAATATTTAATACAGAAATATTTCTCTTTCAAATCTCTATTTCCCACCTGGCTATGAAAGTAAATTCACTAGAGATCTTTATAACCTATTATTCAAATTAAAATTATTTGCTGCCGATTATATAATTATAATATGCCAAACATAAATTGAGAAAATAACTGCTTAAAAAATAGCAGCAAATTTGAAGAGGACTTTCTAAACTTCTGTAATTATATAGGTTTGTGCAACATGTTAAGATTGTCACTAGGTGCTACACTATATTAGACGTTGTGTTAGCTAATTCCACTTCTATTGTTGAAAGGTCTTGGAACCTTTTTGAAATAGAGATTATAATATCATTCATGCTTTGTTGAAATTAGACCGTTATGTAGCTCTCTCGAGTTTTTCTAGAAATTACCGTTACTTTGGTTATGAAATCTTTACTTCTATCCTTGCAGAAATAAACCGGAATTTTTTATTTTGTTTAACTCCCTCTATTGATGAAAAAGTTAATTTTTTTTTTTAATAGCATCATTTTATATCTTATAGAGCGATATGTTTTTTTAAGGAAAAAAACATAAGATCGATTCCCATTTTTTAAAACCTCTTTTAAAAAGTATCAAGAAGCTTCATAATAAATATAAATTACCAAATTGCCAAATGACCTCTCTGCTTATAAACAATGCTTAAAAAGTTTCAGTAGAGCCATTCATAATTACTTTTCAAAATGAAGAAGAGAAACTTTTAAATATTATTAGAGATTCTTTCTGGACTTACATCAAAAGAAAATTTGCATATCCATATAAAAAAACAATTCTACAACATAATGATAATGTGTTCTCTATGATATTGATATTGATATAAGTGTATCAATAATCAATTTAATCAATTTTTTTCCAGTGTTTTCTATTTGTTCACGATAATACTTCTCAGAAAGTAAATATTTTTTAATGTTAATCAAATTTGTTGTATTGTGAGGTTGAAATAACGCCACTGGATGTTTACGATGCCTTAAATAGCTGTAAGTTGTCTCCATTTCAGCTGTTCCCGACAATTTCCACAAATAATTCATAAAAAATATTAACTTTCTGAGTCTTTCCCTATTTATAAGGATATTATGAAGTCTGGCCTCAACTCCAAAATTTGAAAATATTCTCATATAATTCCCATTCATAAAAAAGGAAGCACCTGTGACCCTTCTAATTACACGCCTATTAGCTTAACATGCGTTGGTAGCAAGGTACTCAAAAGATTGATTTGCAACAAATTGCTTGGTGCCAATAATTTTTATCTTCCTATCAGCATGGCTTTTGTACGAAAAAATCTTCTTCACAAATATTGGCTAATTGTCTCAAATATTGTCTTTTCGATTGGCCAGAATCAATTGACAATGGAAATTGACATATTATCAGTTGTGTATCTGCATTTGGCTGAAGCTTTTGATACTGTAATAATTATGGCAACATCCCATAGCAATTATTGACTCTTAATAGTTATGGCATTAGGGATCCTTTATAACTAGGTGTCAGATTACATAAAAGATCATAACCAGGCTATATGTATCAATAACATTCTTTCCGACATGATATCTATTAAATCTGGCTTTCCCCAAGGTAATTGTATTGGCCATTGCTTTTTTTTTATATTGATATATTTTTTTATATTTTATATTGATGATTGTAAAATTTATTATTCTCATGGTAGAGTGGATAATCTATCTCCAGTGTGGAAGATTTCAACAGAATTTTTAACTGGCTATATAGCAGGCAAATTACTTTTTTTTTAAAAGTAGCGTTCTGTATATAAATTGTAAAGGATTAAAGGATTTGATTTTCCTAATCTTATTATTAATGGCAATATTATTAATGGCAATCAGAAAAGTCCCACATATTTCTGATCTGAAAATAATCATGAATGAAAATTTCGATCTTTACTATAGAACCATAAAAAAGAAATCCTCAGAAAAACTAAATTTTATTTTTCATTCGTTTAAGAACAAAAAATAGAAGAAAAGAAGAACAAAACTGAAGGTTTTTTTATCAAAATGTGCAAAGCCTTCGTTCGGCCTCTTCTTAACTACAATACTATCTGTTACTCTTGGAAATACCAAAAATTAAGTAAAATAATTGAAATCCGGACTCCAAAAATATTTTATACAACTCCTCTCTCCTAATAACAATTTAATTATAAGTTCAACAATACCATCTAAATTCCCCTTCTCAATTCGTTGAACTTAACAGGATTTAATCTATATTTACAAAATTCTGTATAAATATATTAGAATTGATTGTTCAAAATATTGCAATTTTAGGCTAAATTTGAATCCAGCAAGAACTAACGGGGCAAAAATTTTAAAATATCTATGTGCAAATGTGCAAAACTAAACTAAGGAATCATAACTTCTTTATTCGCACTATTAATTACTGGAATAAAATATTTGAATAAAATAATTATTGTGCCATATAGCTTGTGCGTCACCCTTAGCTATCTAAAAAAAAATTTGATAATATCATAAATGATATTATTTAAAAAGTTCGCATCATGCAGGAAGTGTGGAATTTCGATTTTTATACAAGCATATGGCGATTGTCGCCCTGCTTGGCTTGGTTTTCAATAAATAAATAAATAATATAACGCATTCTGTTGCATCTAATGGCTCTTGTTCTGTTGTATTTAATGGTAGTTATGAGTTTGTTCTCAAAAGAACAGCCTTTGAAAATTTTAGTAAAATAAAGACGCTTTTGTATTTTTTTTACTTTTTTTCTTTTTTAAGAGCATTCATCGCTGGTTTGCCCGATTAGATAAAACATGTGAAATAGGTAGATATGTGAGGTAAATCAGATTTTTGAAGTGCAGGCTTACCAGGTATAATTTTAGCATTTCTGAATTAAGCAACAACCCACTGAGTCATTCTACTTTTCTTCGTTAGGCGACACTGCCAGCGGAAGAAGTGTGATGCGGATCAGTCGGGTTCGAACTCAAACCTCGATTCTCGATGATTCGATGGTACTATATATTGATAAGGTTTTATATAGAAAATTTATAAGAAATTTCCTCGGTAATAATCGTTTTATTTCAATTCTAACGCATAAATTATGTAGAATTTGATGAAAAAATTTTATTTCATTTATATTAATCGATATGATAGAAAATAATATTCAAAATATAATAAATATTATTTTATAAAAAAATAAAATAAAATTACTTGGAGAGAAGGCTGGTTCAATGGGTTGTTGCTTAAAGTTCCTCGATGCCGAAATTCCTACAGAAGTGAATCTGCTCTTCAAAAATCCGAGTGATGCTGGCTTATTTGTACTTCTATCGCCAAGGAATGCCCTGGCATATTGATGCAACAAGCTAGCGCAGCGAGTCTAATCAACAATAGCTTTTAAAGAAAAAAAAAACAAAATTACTTAATACTAATATTTAATATTTCATTTAACATATAACAAAGAATTAAAATAATGTGAAAACTACGTAAAAGAGGATAATTGAAATTGAATCTCATCGCAAAAACATGCATTGAATGAAAAGTAATCATTAATTTTCACCTTACATTTATGAATATTTTATGAGTTAAACAGGCAAAATGAGAAAGAAAAACAGTAATAAACAGCTATTGCAATACAACAGAATCATATTTTTTGATATGAATTTATGAATTTTAAATATTAAATGTGCTAGAAAATCTATGAAATAAAATCTATCGGATTTGCACTATCCATTATTTAAATTTATTATCATTTATCATTTTATCATTTTTTCATTATAATTTTTTATTTTATTATAATTTTATTATGAATTTTATTATAAATAATATCAAAATTTTTAGAATCAAAATCAAATTTTAGTTGCATTATTTGTATAAAATTGTACAAATTATTACAAATTAGTACAATTATAATTATTATCATTATCCGATTATTTGATAATAAAATTATTTGGAGTGGAATGGCTTAGGATAGCTATTTTTATTATGAGAATGGAGCACCTTGAACCATTCACCGATAGAAATTCAAGCGAGTCCCAGAATTTTAGGCTTGTTTTAGACTTTAAATAGGTCCCAAATCGTATAGATTAAGGTGGTAATCTAAATAAAATTAACCAGTTTATTTTCTTATATTTCTTCATTATTCCAACAAAATTTATAAGTTTTAATTAGATAAAATCGTCATGGTCTTCTCTTAATGAAATATGCTTATATGCACGAAATAAATTAAAAATAATTCATTCAACACTCCACACATTGCACTTGTTGCTAGCACAGCACAATTGTCAATGTTGCAGTGATAACTATAATAACAATAATGATGCTGATAGCAAAAATAAAATTCTCTAAAATGCGGATAGTTTTACCTACAAATATAATGAAAAGTTTTTCTTTTTTTTTCTTTTTTGTAAGGTCTTATATCGCTAGGCTCTTCAAGATTTCTCTGCCAGCTATTCTGCCAGCGTATGTTTTGGTTGCTCATATCGACCTTATTGGTACCAACTACCAATTGACAACAAAACGAAACTAGAATCGTACATATAAGACGGTGAAGGAATATGGAATAGTTGAACAGTTTAGATGGACATTAGATGAAAGCAATTTTGTAATTAAGAAGTATTTGCAAATCGAGCAAAAAATTATATAACAAAAATAAACTTAATAAAGATATTTAAATTCTTGCAAATTTATCGAAATTGTCTTAAGTTTTGCTTCGATTTTTCTTTCGATTATTATACTTTTTCATTCTCTCGGTTCACAAAATTTTTTTTTTCTTCAACAATTATTTTCTTCAATTTTCGCAAAAATCATGCAACCAATACTCACATTTCGCAAGTGAATATTGAAATAATTTTTTGTATTAAAATTAAAATTAAGAAAACATATAAAAGAAATATTCCAGTTTTTAGATCATTTTTAATGGAAAATTTTTCGCAATGAAAAAAAAAGGAAAAATATTCGATCTACGAACCAAAATCCATAAATCACGTTATATGAGCTTTTAGGGAATTATTTCGCTTTTCTTTCATATATATATGTATAAATTTTAATTTTAAAAATTGAGTATCGAATTATTGGATGTATTCATCTCAATGTTTGAGGATTCAATAGGTAATAATTAAGAGGAATTAAATTATTGCTAAGGACGATTGTAATTCCCCAATAAAATTCGCAAATTAGGCTTGGTTTTCTTTTGGGGTTTTAGGCAAGAAACGACTATTTAATCTATTTGAATCTTCTTTCTAGTCCTTAAATATTAATCTTTGATATCATTTTATCACTTTATCTATTCATGATTTGTTATTTTAAATAACTGGATGACTATTATTTTTATATGATATTAAGGAAAAAAAAGCTAATCAAATAAATATGAAAAATTTAAAATATTTGTCTATTTTCATATTTATTTGATTTTATATGAAAATTGATGAATAAAAAAAAAAATTTCGAAAAAATAAAAATATTATTTTCTAGCAGAAGCAAATTTATTCTTAGAGCGACAAATTTTGGAAAAAAAAAAAAAAATTTTTGAATATTTGATGAAAATTTTAATAATAAATCGAAAAATGAATAAATTTATAATAAAATTAAAAATTTATAAAATGACGAGAAGAAAAATAACCTTCGCCAACTTTTTTTAGCATTCATTACAACTGGTTTCATCTTCGTTGTTGAATTCGTTAATGAAATCCATGAAATTTTACAGTCCATAGTTCGTCTTTTAACAACGATTGCACTGATTTTCCGAGTAATTACAATTGTTTTATAAAGAATTTTTCGATTCTCTAAAAATTTTTATTAATTTTTAATAAATTATTTCAATATGAAGCAAATTTATTTCATATGACATTTCGTATAAATTATTATATTTGCTCAGAAAATTTAATTAGAGCAATGAACATTTTAATAAATGAAATAATAAATTTAATTGCGAAATTGTGTCATTTCTTAGTTTTTTTATTCAATTTTTTTCTATTTCTAAAAAAATACTAAATTATCTAAAATCTTTAATTAAATTATTAAATAAATTTCACAAATTTATAGATGAAATTAATTAAATTAAATAAAAAATACAATAAATTTTTATTTTCTAATTTTTGATAAATTTTCAAAATTACAATGAAAGGACGATTAAATACGAAAAGAAAGAAGGAATGGTTTCTATTATTATTGTCAGCGATGGCATCGGATCGAATAGCTTGGAAACGTTTTAGCCTTATAACCAGCTGAGCCATCTTAATTAATTAGTAATGATGAGAGCTATTAGAAAAAGAAGAATTAAATGAGATCATTTTATATGTTTTGATGGATAAAATTTTAACTGCAATCGAATAGTCCACTTTTTGACCAATCAATTTCATCTATACATTTGTGAAATATATTAAATATTCTCGAATATATATTAGATTTTATTTTCCCAATTTTATTTTAAAGCCAAACTTTGCTTGGATAGTTTTCATAAAAAATTTGGTTAGCTAAATCGATCTTGATTGATACAGATTATAAATTATATGAATTTTACTTGAGTGATTAGGTTAGTAGTGATTAATTAGTGATTGAAATTTCATTTGATGCATCAAATTATTTGTTTTGAAATAAAATTTTGATAAATGCATAAATTTTTAAATTCGCATAAAAATTTGGTACTTTACTGAATTAAGAATTGAAGAATTTGCGAAGATTGATTAATTTTTTTTAAAAAATTTTTAATTTGAATTGAAAAAATCATAAAAAGAGCAGAAAAAATTAAAAAATTCTAAAAAACTAAGGCGTCATCGATCCACTAGAATCATAAATTAGAATAGGAGAATCTAGATTATATGAATAATGAATGATATTCACGCATCGAGGACAAAATGGCTCAGTGGGTTGTTGCTCAATTGGGAGCGCTGATGCTGAGGTTCAATTCCTAGCAGGAGCAAACCTGCACGAAAACCCAGGTGATGTTGGCGACTAACCTGTATTTCTATCACCAAGGGATCTCCCTGGTTTATTGCCCAATGTTACAAGCCAGTGGGGTGAGTTTAACCAATCATGGTGAGGACTTTAAAAAAAAAATACTTATGTATTAATTTTTTATCACATCAACTGGATAACGCGTAAAGAACCAGTAAGAATAAAAAGACAATTTATTTGGTGGAAAATTATGTAAGTGCAAGCGCACTCAGTTATGGAATTGAAGATATGGAATTCTATTAGCTATTGGCAGGGAAAAAAGCAGTGGAAAATATTTAAGAAACAAAAATAAAAAAAAGATAGGAAATCTACCCCAAGATCTTTTATGGCATTAATTTTTTTTCGAGAGCACTCATTCGTTGGTGTTTCACTTCGCTAGTTTGTCGGACCTATAAGTAAATTTTGCAGGGAACAACTTGATGATAGAAGCATAGATGAAGCCCTCGTGATCTTAATTTTTGAAGGGCTCTGAGTTTACTCCTGCTGGATATCAGATTTTAAAACGCCTATCTGACAACAAGCCAACAGCCATTCCGCTTTCGCTACTCGGCGGTATTACAGTCCGATAAAGCATACTGCGTCAGCTGGATTCGAATCTGGATTCGGATTAGATTTATTAACCTAGGAAAGAAGGAAATTATTTTCAACGTATTTTTCATGAAAAACGTTGCCAAATGAAGTAATCGTTCAAATCAATTATAGGCAATAATGATTTAATCCATGAGCTTTTCGCGGTGTCAATTGTGAATATGAAACTAAGATAACGTCGTTGTGAAGTCATTCATGCTGAAAAGTTCGATTAAGCTTTATTCATGACAAGAATAAACTTTAACTTATAAAATAAGAAAAACTTATAATTAAAAATTCAGGTGGAGATCCATCTATATTTCTATTGTTACTTTATTCGTTTATATTCGTTTTTGTAAAAATTTCGAAATCTGTACAACGAGACTGAGGTTGATAAAAGATAGCGCTAATCACTTACTTACTTACTTAACAAATCATCTATGAATAGATTATATAAAAAACTTGAAAATATTTCATGAAAATTCTACAAAACTATGAAGCCTTAAGAAACACGGATTCATGTAGAATTTTCCCAAGAAATACTAAAATTTTTTACAAACTTTTCAATAAGATTTCCAAAGAAATCATCGAAATCGAAAGTAACGGGCGATGTTAAAATTGTTTTTTCAATAAAGAAAAAGATTTCCGAGAATGAAAATTAGAAATTCCTTTAAATTTTAGGTGAAACAATCATCTATAAAAAAGAATTTTGGAACCAAAGGATTGTGCCACTTTTTTTCTCTTGTGGAACTTTGATCAATTTAGAGGGTAAATTTATTCAATTCCCCAATCCATCTAGATTTGCTATTTAAGCCAATTTTAATCGTATAACGAAATGAATGAATTGATCTTTGAGCATTTGAATTCAAAAAAATTGGAAATATAGATGAGGTTCGGAACGAGATTCGGAAGTTATTCGTTATTTATGAAATATCATTGTTTGACGAGAATGAGTTTTTATTCTTCGTCTCATCGAAGCAAAATGATATACAATTCTGAAACAATTTTATCAAAGTGATTGATAATCTGACATAAAGTATCGAATTCTGTAAGGATTAGTCCAATTCTTATATAATGTGCACATTGCAAACGACAGCGCATATTTAAGAAAAAACGTATTATCAGTTTATCAATGAAATGAAGTACTGAAACCAATTCAAGGAAGAAAAACTCATATTACAGGTTTATCTACGAAAACTATATGGCTATACATATATATATATATAAATGAAATGGTACCACAAATATGGCATAGAACGGGCGATTTTTTCAATAAAATTCATTTTTCATTTAATAGAATTTCTAGTTCTTCAACGAATTCATTTTAGTGAATTTTTAAAAAATTTGGCTAAATCGAATATCGCTCCCCGTACACTAATTTGAATTCACTAAAATGAATTCGTTGAAGAACTTGAATCATTTTATAAATTATATAATAAATAAAAAAAAATTTAATAAAATTTTCAAAAAGATTGATTGAAAATTTTAAATGTTAATGCAATATAAAATCTAATTTCTATATATTCTCATAATTTAAAAAAAAAAAAACGAATAAAGAGATTTTTTAATCAATCAAGTGATAATGAATTAAAGTTCAAAATAATTTTTTAGCTAAAAATTTCCATTCATTTTTTTTTTAGCGAAAAACTGGAATAAAACAAAAAAAAATTTTTTGCAGCTTAGGAATATTTATTCTAAAAGATTAAGAGTTATTATATTATTATTATAATATATATATATATAAATTCCCTTTTTAGATTTATCCAATAAATTCATTTATAGTAATAAATGAAAAATGTCAATTCAATCAGCTCACAAATCATAAATTAAGAAAAAACGAAAAAATTTTAAAAATTAAATTAAGCGATACATATTACATATATTATTTAGCAAATTAACTTGAAAAAGTAAATTATATTTTTTTCATTTAAAAAAAAGATTTATTAACCTGGGAAAGAACGAAATTATTTTCAACGTATTTTTCATGAAAAATGTTGCCATATGAAGTAATCGTTCAAATCAATTATAGGCAATAATGATTTAATCCATGAAAATCAAAGAAAAATCGGCCATAAAGTTCGATTCATAGAAATCATAAATTCATGAAAATTTATCCCAGTTTATTCCTAATTTTTCAAATTTATTTATGATGCAATCATTTCTCCATAATGCATATTTTTTGCAGATCGTTCTATTTTCTTCTTTTTATTTTATATCTTTTCCAGTATTCATAAATCCAAAATTTTCTATCTTCGTAGAGCAATTCGTAAGATATATGAAAGGATTTTTGTTGAAAAAGTTTATTTATATAATTTATTTGGAAATTATTTATAAAAAAAGTTTTAAAAATTTAAGAAAAAAAATCTATTTAAATCTTTAAATAATTCAAATGGCTAAAACTTTCTTTGATAAATGCAAAATTATTAAACAATTGCAAACGATTTAAAAATCTTCTAAAAATGAGAATAAATAAAGTAAAGAAATGATGAATTCTTTATTTAATATTCATAAAAAATATCAAAAAAACTATTTTTTTACGAAAAAATTTAAGAAAAAATTTTTTAAGAAAAAAGAAAAGGCAAAAAAATTGAATTGAATAAAATATTAACTGATAGGAAAAAATGAATAGGAGAAAATAAAAGCCTAAAATTTTTATTGAATACGTTTTTTTTAACGGTTTATAAAGCAGTTTCCTCTTTGCTTTTATTAATCTATGAACATTTTCGCGTGATCATATTCGGTACTATGAGAGTGAAAATTTGCTTTTTGTGCTCTTAATTCATCATCATCTTTGAAATAATTCGAAGATTCAATCTGCATTTTCCGTTTCATTAATATTTTATTGGAATTTTACATAAATTAGGACTAATATTTACCAGAAAAACGTTTACATAGAGTTCCACCAAATAATGAATTAGCAAAAAATAAAATTAAATTCATATCGATTAAAATTTACGATTGGTTTATCATTTTACGGCTTTTAGCATATACATATATATATATGATAAAAGATAGTAAATGACTGATATGATAAGTATTATAAGTATTATTTACATATGTGCCGCATCATTTTCCATAGTATTCTTCAATAATTTTAGTTGATGTATCAAAAAATCTTTTTCCATTTTTAGCGTTTGTACTTCATTTCGAGCTTCATCGCGTTCATATTTTAGCTTAAATAATTTTTTAAAAAAAAAAAAAGATTAATTAATTTTTTTTAATGAAAAATTTATGAAAGAAAAACGATTAATTAATTTTAAAAATAATTAAATTCTTAAATTTTTATCGAATAATTCTATATTTATTAATTAAATAAAGAGGAATTACTGAATTAATTTCTTTTTGTTCATTTAAAAATAAATTCTTTGGAGTTTGATCGACGTTGTTGTTGTTGTCGTCACCGTTGTCATCGTTATATGGCCGATTTAATTCTTCCATCTGCAATAATTGCATTAATTATATTTTATATATTAATTATATATTGATATATAATTAATTTATATAATTTATATATATATATATTAATTATAATGAGATTTTGAAAAAATTATTGTATAATGGCGTATTAAAGAACAAAGTACTTAGAAAATACTAATATTAATATATTTTTTTTTTTAAGAGTCCTCACCATTACTGGTTAAACCCGCTCCACTGGCCTGTCGTATTGGGCACTATGCTAGGGAGTCCCTTGGCGATATAAATACAGGTGAGTCGCCAGCATCACCGGGATTTTTGTACAGGTTTACTCCTGCGGGGAATCGAACCTCAGCATCGGCGCTCCCAATTGAGCAACAACCCACTAAGCCATTCTATCCCCAATATTAATATATTATTTGTTAAAATTCACCATATATGAAATTAATTAAAATTATTCCCAGTTTTAAGAAAATATTATATTATAAAATATTATTTTCAATAATTACTTCTTCTTTTACAGTGTTCTTTGATGCTTCAAGTTCGGCACATTTTGCTTCCAGCATTTGCAATTCCATGCGTAATTCATTGCATTGTGTCTCCAGTTCATGAACCGTACTGAAAATGGAAAATTAAACTTATTATTATTAAATTATTGCTAAAATATAATGGTGATTTGCAATCATCCCTAGAATAAGTTTTATAAGCTTAGGTAAAATTTTTGTTATTCTCAAATTCATCATTAGATCGAGTGTTTTGATTCAGTCCTAATCCTTACAGGTGGTGGAGCCATCTTAACCAACAAATAGTGCGTGCTACTATAGGACAAAGAAAAAGAAAATACATAAATAAATATACATAAATATATAAAATATTTATAAAATATATAAGAAAATAATAATTTTGAGCCTAATATATAATCATATCAGATAAAATTAGCCAACAAAATTGGAGAGACATAGTAGAGAAGAAAAGAAAAGATCAGGAAGGCAAACTATGAAATAAGAAAAAGATTGGGTGTTACAAATTCGATAAGAACTATTTATTGCCATCGGAAGTAGAATCCCAGTAGAATCAGTGAATCTGATGGTAGTAATGGTCCATTGAGCTATTTCACCTCATAATTCACAAGTGAAAGTGAAAGATTATGCATCGAAAAAAAAAAATTGTGAAGAAAGATGGAAAACAAGAGTGGATAAAATAGTTTTAAGATTTAGTGGAACCTATTTGAAATTCTTAATCTTGAATAATTTTATCTAATAACCACTAAAAATTTAAAAAATTGCTTGACTTATTTATTGCGCCTCGAAATTAAAATAAGTAAAATAAATAAAAATAAGTAAAAATAATTCAATAAATTAAAATAAATATAAATAAAAATAAATGAGTGAATTAAAATTAAAATAAAATAAATTCCAGTTAAATTTAAATTAATATATTTAAATTCTTGGAAGTCAACAGCTAATTATAATAATCGTTCAACCATAAAAATAAATATATAACTGAATATATAAAAATATCACTGAAAATATATCATTTTTTCATAATATGGCATATTCCTGAAATCATATCTTTTCTATATATTTTCATTGTATTTTTATTTTTGCCCAGTGATGCCCAATATTAAGTTTATTTTAAAGCAAAGCAATATTTAATAAATTTTGATGATAACATTAAATAAGAATTTTAATGTTAAATTTTTATATTTAATATAAAACAATATTATTTAAAAGAATAGAAAGGAACCTGTTTTCTGAATAACTCGACTCTAAATTTACATGTTGTAGGATTATTTTTGGGTGCGCATCATTTTCCTGAAAAAAAAAGGTTTCATTTTTAGGTTGATCTTTCGATTTGGTCATTATAATAGACCTATTATCATCGTTAAGTTATTCAAAATTTGAAAAAGCTAATTAGCCAACTAATAATTTAGGAAATATTTTCACTTCTTGATCGGTATTGACCATTGTGCTAACTGTATCTGGCTTTGCTTGACATTCTTCATCTATAGTGATTGTTGGTGTAGGTGTAGGTATGTTTAAATGAGAAGCCTATAAGTGATATAATTTGACTACAAGCAAGTATTTTAAAAATTAAAACTCATTCTTCGTCTCATTATAGCAGTAATAAATAATTGTGGTTTCTTTATGGTACCACAAACGAATGAGCAAAATTTCATGGCAAAAGATAGGTTAATATAAGTCGAATCGCTAAGATTAAATTTAAAAAAGAAAACTTTACGGAATTGTTCGTTATTTGTTGCTTTTGCAAGATGTGTATAAGCGCCTTTGCTTTAGATAATTCTATTTCAACATTCCTCTTAGTACTTTGTAATGCTCTTATTTCTTCCTGAAAACGATATCTTTGAGGCAATAAAATAACCAAATATCAAATATAGAATTGATCGCTAAAGCCAATAACATAAGTCGTCTGACGAAACTTTAAGTGAAGTTTTTATTTTAGAATTATCTATTACATTATTATTATTGCGACGATAATCTAATGATTTTATCATTAAAATTGGATTTTTAAAGCATCAATCACAAAAGCGTCAATAAAATAAATGAATGAAAAAAATATCTTAAAATTGGTAAATAATGAAACTTCCTTTCATCTGTCGATAAATTATCTGTACCGCAAGTTTCTGTGAAAAATCAAACCAAATTATAAAAATTACTGAAATATTATTCACCATAGCTCAGGTAGTCGATCTAGTAGATTAGCCAGAATTTTTATAAGTAGGACATAGGACATAGCAATTGCAAACATTACGGGAATAGAATTTTAGCTGAATAGTAGATTATTAGACACTTAGAATAATAATTTACCTTTGCCTCCTCTAATGCGATCCTTAATAAATATCCTTCCTCACGAGAACGATTTCGTTCGTCCCTCACCGTACTCCATTTTTGTCTCCATGAAGCTGTACATTCGGACCACCAACGCATTGTTTTCTCCATTTGTGCTGCTCTTTGTCTAGCCTTGATTTTCAAATATATTAAAATATTTGAAAGCAATTAAAATCGATTCAAGTCAAATCAAAGCCAATGAAAACAATATTTTCAAATTTTCAATGGCCTAACACCAATTTTATGTAATGACTGATAGCAATATGACAATAGTATTAAATTAAGCGAAAAAAAGCCAAAAATATACTTCATTAAGTTCCTGTAATCGAGCCATTTCACATGCATCCCAATCTGTGTGCTGACAACGGACAATAGTTGTCGAAAACAATCTCATACTGTCTAAAAAATAAAACATGAAAAATGAATGAAATCGACTCTGTTGTATTTTTTATATTATTTTATGTCCTTATTAGCATTCGTGATCCTTTTAAAGAGTCGAATATTCTAAATAGATTTTGTAAGATTATTAAATCTATAAGTTTATTTATTTATGGGACAATTCACTGAGAAAAACTCAAAAAATTAAAACTATATAGAATTTAGTTGGAAAAAAAAACGAAGCTAATCAACTGTTGGCCATATGTTTTAAACTTTATGTGATTGAATGTTCAATGGCATAAATTTTTTTAGAAGCAGTCACCATTCCTGGTTAGGTTGCTTCACTCGCTAAATTTTACTATGCAGTCGCTTGACGATAGAACTATAAGTCGTCAACACCTAAATTTTTCATATTTACTTCTTCCAGGAATAATAGAACTACAGCCTTAGCGTTTTGAAATAAGCACCACAACCCACTGAACTATTCTACTATTTACGTATTGTATGCTTTCAAAAATCATATCGTAAATTGTTTTATAAACATTTTTTTTTTAAATATTTAAAATTATTAATATAATATAATTTTTTAACACATATAATATATAATTTTTGATTTTATTTGAATCAATTTAGGCTAAACAATATTTATAAAAATATAAAAATTTTTAAAACTATGCATCCGCGATTAATTCTTTTGTGTAATGAATGCTATGCACAATAATGTTTTACGTAATTATTAAAAATAATTTATTTTTTGCGCCAAAATTTTTCTTTAAATCTTTAATTAAGATTTATAAATTTCAAAATTATAAACATTTTTAACAGACATTTATTATTAATGGTTTATTAAAAATTCGCATAAGAAACGCAATTTATTTAAATTGGAATGTTTTTTCAACACTTTTGCAAAAGATATTTATAAAATGATCGAACCGCCTAATTAATAAAATAAATCAAAAATAAATTAATAACATATAAATAAAACTAGAAAAATTGAATCGGCATTATATAAAACAAATAAAAATGCAACTTTACTGTGCTTAGGAAATAATTATTTGTTTTACAATTAAGTTTAATCAACTAAAAGTAAAAAAAAATTATTAATATAATTTTTAATATAATAAAATATAATATAATATATAATATAATAAAAATTATTATTGTTAATATAAAAAATTATATTATATATTATAAATTATATATGAAAAATTATATATATTAATATATACAAAATATTGAAAAAGTCAGTCATTTTAAAGCATTATTTTTATTTATCATTATTATCATTGTTATTATTTATAGATATTTTTTATTTCTATAATCGATTATTATTATCATAATTATTTTTCTATTGTTAATTATTGTCATCATTATATTCATTAATATTTATAGTTATTATTATTATTGTTGTTATTAGATACTATTATTGTTATTGTTATTATATGTTATTAATGTTAATATTGTTATTATTAATTAATTATTCAAGAGCGAATGGCACTGTAGATTGATATTGCCTATTTTCGAAGTACCGATGGTAGTTTTATTCTTAAATATAATTCAAAATTTCGATAAAATTAGCAAATCATCGCGATTTTTATCGCCAAAAGACTCTTCTAGCGAAATTTTTCTGGTCCGATGTAGTTAGCCTAGCGAGTCAAATGAAAAATTATGAGTTCTGAGAGAAAGAAAATTATTATTCGCTGTTTCTCGTCGTTAACACTAGCATATGGACGGATTCATATTATGTGCCCATATTTTTGCCCCAAATCTTCCAGATCCAGCTTCTTTATTATTTCTAATCCTCTCACATCATATATCTTTAGCTTGTTTGTTTTTTATTATAAACTCATTGCAAATTTTGTTTTGCTTGGTTTTTCTTAGACAACTTAAAAATAAAAATAGCTAAATGAACAGACAACAAATTGTCATCCAATAAACAAAATTTTGCATTTTTCAATAAAATAAAATTACCGTTAATTCGTTCTAAGCTCTTTTAAAATCAACCGCAAATTTCATTAGATAATTTCATTGAAGCAATAATTGTCGAAATTTTTCATTTTTTTTTTTTCATTTTTCAAATTTATTAATTAAAAAAATTTTAGTTTATTTGCCACTTAGCCATTAAGAGAATAATTTCTTTCATTAACAGTTAATTATTTCTCTAAAGGGATTGTATTCAATCTCCCTTTGATTTGCATTCTGTACATCGTAAAATAACATCAAAGTTCAAAAAATAAACGATTTTATTAATAAATTTAGCTTAATAAGTACCATTCGTGTCCGAATATCGATTGTGTATGGACGTTGAAGCAGGATCGATCATCATCTGTTAACCGAGCAATAGCTATTGAAATTTAAAGACTGATTGCTACTGAACACCTGACACCTAAAATCATATGAGATCTCGTTATATCTCCCATTCTTTGAATATTTTTTAAAATTAACAAAATTTTTCTTATTTATAGCTTCTGTGGAAAAAAAATTAAGATTGGAATGTTAAATAAAATTTTGCATTTGATGCAATTAAGTACAGAGTTTTTTTCAGTTATTCGCCTTTGATTCGATTATCAGCTGGTGTATTTTAAAAATTTTTCGAAAATTTTTTATTTTACCTGAGTAGTAGTAGAAATGGCGTGAAGATTTCTGTTAAATAAGTGAGTGTTAAGTAAGTGTTCAAAAAGCTTCTTAATCATATGTGAAAAAATAGTTGAATTAACGAAATCTTTAACGACCTCAGCACAAGTTTTCCAGGTCTTGCGATTATCTATTATTGTAATAATATTTTTTGAAGAGCATTTTACTGATTAGGTTCAATCCTCTCACTTGCGGCACTACACGCCACAAATACGCCAGAGATTCTCTTGATGATAGAATCCGGATTTTTAAATAAGTTTATTTCTTCCAGGAGGAGAATTTCAGCATTGATGCTCCAAACAATAACCTATTGACCCATTCTACTTTCTTTTACTTTTCTCCGTTACGCCACAGTGTCGTTCGACAAATAATACTGCGTCAGCGAATAAACATGAATATTATTACAATATTTGTATTGTTATTTTTGATATTATTTATTATTTTTCCTAATACTACTGTTATATCACTAGTAATTATTAATATTGCCCTTATTAATTGTCGTTATTGCCGTTATATATGATTTATTTTGAATTTTGCGAAAGAAAATATGTGGAGGGCTGAAATTTATTTCTTATCATGGTAATCTGCAACAAAATTTCTATTTTTTTTTTTACAACTGAATCGATGAATATTAATTGATTTACTGATGATTATTAGTTTGATCTCTGCGAACTTTATAAATTAATAGAAAATTCGTTTTTAAAAATTCAATAATAATTGCATGTATTTTAAGATTTTCATTAAAGTGACTAAACATAAAATTTTATAGCTTTTTAATAGCAAAGTACAAGTTTATATTTTACACTAAAATAATTTCTATTTTATATTCATATAAAATATAATGAAAATTAAAATATGCCATTTTTAAAATATTAAATTATTAGATTAACAAATGGACAGCACGAAATTACAAGAAATTTGCATTCCAAGAAAAATTTTTTTAAAAATTTGAATTTTTGAGTAGAATTTATACAAAAATAAAAAATGGAATTAATGAAAAATGGCATTTTCTTAAATGAAAATGAAAAATGGATTTTTCTTAAATGATTTCGGATTGGAAATCTGATTTTTTTCACTCTCAACATTTTAGCGTTATTTAATAATATTTCATTGTTCAATATTAATGGAAATTTTTCTGTAAATGCAATTTTTTAGGTTTTCTACCCGTAAATAAATCAAATTTCCTTCAATCTCTACTTAAAATATCTTCAAGACATAGAACTTATTTAAGACCCCTCAAAATTTTTGCAGAATATTTTTTAATGAATTTATTTAAATTCCTGGCTATTCCTTTTAGAAATTTTATGCGATTTTTTGCATATTTTTTACATATTTCATATAATATGCCCACAGATTAACTGATGGCTTAACGATATGAAAATGAAAATATATATTTATGAAAATATATAATAAATATATTTTGAAAAATTAGAAAAAAATTTGTTTAGGAATAAATTTTTTAAAAAGAATATATTTATTCATAAAAATTTTTCAATTTTTCAAAATTTTTCAATTCAGTTGAATCCTTCCTTCATAATATTAAATATTAAAATTTTTTATTAAAAAATTTGCATAATTTTAAAATGATAATAATAATAATTTTAAAATGTTTTTGACTTTATGAAGCAGCAAACATAGTTCATTCTATTATACATCCTTTTCAGAATTACACATCCAGTTTGTTTGCAGAATATTTAGTGATTTAAGAGAAATAGCTAAAAAAATATTTGCTGTTAGGAAAGGAATCTTAGGAATTGAGAATAATGCCTTAGTTATTTATTATAAGAATTTATTGCAATTTAAAAATATTTGAAAAAGTAAAAAATTTGAATGAAATAGAGCAAAATACATTTTATCGATTCAAGAAATTATTTTTTCCAAAAGACTTCATTATTTCTGGCTCGGCTCGCCAGGCTATCTTATTGGGTTGAACAATATACATCAATACATTTTTTGATGGGGATTTTCTTTGGGATTGTGGATTTGGGATTAAATTTAAGTGAAAATGGTAAGCACAACTCGACTTGAATTTTAATTGCATTGTAAGATTCTTTGATGAAATTTTTAATTTTCAATAAAAAAAAATCACAGAAATTACAAAATTATCAAAAAAATCATTCACTTTAAAAGACCAAAATATTTGGCCAATAAATAATCGAAAAATAATTTAATCATAACAATTTAATAAAATTTTTTGAGGAAAATGAGGTCAAAAATAAAAATAATAGCACCGAAATTGGAAAAAAAAAGTTTGAAGCAAGCAAATTTTCTTCCTTTTATAATAAGCTCACACCGGATCGAAATGATAATATCACATCGATAATATAAAAGCCAGTATTAATGAAAATTAAAATCTACAATTGTTATTGAAATGAATTATTGGATTTGAGTGAATTGATTTAGAAAAAATCTAGTTTCTTGGCTAATGATTTAGCGATTAAAATTTTAGAAACAAAATAAACTGTTAGTATTGAACTCTTAGAAAATTTGAAAAAAATTTGCAGGTAAATTTGCGGACTTATGAAAATCAATCATTTGAATAAAGCGATATTTGATAGGATTTTTGCTACGAAAAATTGTGAAAATTTTAATTTAAAATAATTCACTAACTGTGGCAATAATCCATTCAGGCTTAGGACAAACTTCTTTTATCATTTGTCCTTGAGGCGGATAGCATGATGCATAATAAGCTTCAATCGTGCCACCCAATATAAAAAACAACGAACCAAGAACACTAATAAAATAATCCTGAAATATTGGCAATGTATCTATGATAAGTAAGTAAATATAAAATTTGGCAGTGTTTAATGATCGAAATTTAAAAATTTAATTTTAAAGCTCGAAATGGAATTTAAAATTAAATAAAATATAAAATAATGATATGAAATTGCTTATCAACAAAGATTTGATTAAAGAAATCCAAATTTTTGAAAATGCAACTTACTAAACGACGTAACCAATGATACCTATTGACAAAATATGATAAAATGAGCAATAATAATGCAGCAAAAGCAAAAAACAAGGCAATAGCAATAACAAGTCCTTGCCATTCAGTTTTCGTCCTCACAGCAAATTTATAAAATGACAAATCATGGATTGGATATAAAATAAGTCCTAATATGACTGAGCTAAGCAGCTAAAAAAAATAAATGCATAATAAATATTATTAAAAAATCCCAAATTTTTGCGAACTTTGAAGTGTTAATTAGTCTAGAAAAAATTTTATAAAATAATAATTTAATAAAATAATTAATAAAATAATAATATCAATAATAATGACCGATTGTTTAGGAAAAATTATTGCCAATTATCCTCGTTAAGACTCTAAATTAAAAGATCTAAAAAAAAAAAGTTTAATAATAGAAGTTAATTTTGAAAAAAAAAATTCGAACCAATTCGATAACTTTTAATATTATTCGTAAAGCAATAGGATAACGATTTTCACTCGATTTAGAATGAGATCTTGTAAGTTGAAGAATGCTTGGCGGATAAGTTACATAACTAGGCGTATAGTGTGGCTGTATTCTCGTTAAAACAGACATAGACATATTCGGCTTACGAGTGAAAACTGGAAAATTATTTTTCTTCCTTGGCATACCAATCGTTTTGAAATGTCCTTGTCTTCGTTGCTTTTCAACTGCTTGAATCGGTTGAGCTTAATAATGAGTTTACTATTATTTTAGGATTTCGATGCAATGAGCAATAATTATTTTCTTTTTTTTTTCATTTGATTCCTATTTTTTTTAAAAGAACAATAAAATTTTTTAGAAAATTTTAGAACCATAAATTTTTTAGAAAATAATAAAACTCAGCATGAATATAAAACAACTGGGCTGAACTGGGTTCGTTCATGGCTTAAAATCAAATAATAGTAAAAAAAAAAACAAAAGAAAACAAGGCAAGAATTACTTGGGTAATAACGGTGAAATAAATCGGTAGGATTTCCTCCAAATTCGGTCTCCTGCAGTGCTTGGTTCTGTTTCAAAGAAATTTCAAAAAAATTATTTTAATAAAAATGGTAAATGAATTTTGCCATAATATTTAGTTATTAACGATAAGTTTTTAAGTGATATTACCAATTTTTTTTTAATTTGAAAAATTTAGAACATACTTGATGAGTTTCAATTCGAGGGAAATTTTCGCGTTTTTTCCTATATAACGGTATATTTCGAGTCGTCCTTCTTGGTCCCGAATAATATCTCAAATTGTTGAGCAAATTGCTTGCATATAATTAATTAATTAATTCTAGTAGAATTCTAGTAGAATATTTAAGAATTGTGAGCCCTAAACTAGAAAATTGATTTTAACAGTGGAATATATCATTGTTTGCCTAATAATTTATAATTTCAGCTAGAAACAGCTCATTAATTTTGTATAATTTTTCACTAAATTTCATTTCTCGCTTTCTTAAATGCAAAGTCAATTTATTCAGAATAGAATTCTATTATATTTGCTTCAGCTATCTTTAAAACTTTCATTATATAAAAATTATAAATCTTAGTCCATTCGCTTTGATTTAATTGCAATTATTTGTGATCAGTTGCAATCTTTTTTTTAAATTGTCAGTTTAAAGCCAAACCGATAGTTTGCTTTATCTAAAAAATGAAAATCGGTCGTATTCGCTTTCGTGTATTTAATCAGTGGTGCCTGACTAATTCGTTTTACAGGAACAGCTCTAAAAAAAATTAAATAATTAAAATTTTTTCATATCTTAAAAAATATTAAATATTATCAAGTTATCACTATTACCTCATAAAAATCACAATAGTGATTCATAAATCATTACTATATTATCTAAGAAATTTAACGTCAAAAGAATTAAAGGTGATTGGAAATATATACGAAGAAGCGACTGGATTTATGTATGGCTGCGCATAAGATTTATATAATCCGCTATGCACTGTTGAAGTATTTCCATAATATGGGCAATATGAATCCACATGATCAGCTAAAATATTATTAAAATTGTAACTCAACGGTTGATTAACAATTAGGAACAAAATATTTTAGAGAAATAATTGCCTCATAATAATTTTAGTTCCAAAATTTCTCAACTAATTTATTATTAATTATTAGCCTTAGACGATAATAAAATGATAGATTAGGAAATTTTTTAAAAAAAAGCTAGAAAAAAATATAAATCCATAAATAATAAATGAAATTGAAGTTTGATGAGACCTTCCTTGCAATATTTCAACTGTTCTATTTCAATGGATCATGAATATGCATGAATATTTTATCTTTTTTGTATTATTTTGTATTATTACGCAAAAAGATGAATATTAATCTACGTTTCGTTAAATATCATAAATAATAAATAAGTATTGTGAAAAGTATACCGTGGTAGGTCGGATTGGAAAAAACTTCACCATAACCTAAATTATACATACCACTATAATAATATGATGGAAATGGCGCCAAATCGAAATTACCCTGCAAAAAGAAAATTTTTCTTAAATAAAGAAAAAATTCGAATAACCTAGTTGGTTAAATATAAAAATAATAGAAAAATTTTGTAAAGCGCTTCTTCTTGAATGCAACTAAAGCAAATCATTTATCTTTTGGCTCTTGAGGAACGTCGCCCCTTCAATTCGATATTATTTGGCAATTCTCACTATGTAAACATTAGGAAGAAGATGAGTAAGCAGATTTAGGAGATATAAAAAGATAGATTAGGAAGATTCTAAGGAAAAACTAGAAAAATGAGATAAATTCATAAATAGTAAAAGAAAACTTGTTGAGTTCTTTTTTAGTGGACAAGCATTTGCTAAAAACAATATTATTTTAAGAAAAAAGAATATTAAAAGAAAATTATTTTTTTAAAAGTTATTTTATAAAACTTGTTTGTCCCTCTAAGAAAGAATATAACTAGGAAAAAAGTCGTCGTTTGGCTAAAAAATCGTTTCTTTTCTATAAAAATTGATAGGAGGAATGAAAGAAAAATCCGAAGTTTCTCAATTAATTTTACAAATATTTTTCTCAATTAATAAATTATTAAGTAAATTCACGATTTATTCAATGTGAATAAATGTTCACTTGTCTATAGCATTCTAATAGTGTTTTAAATATGTAAATAAGACTAATTCAGAAAATATTTCTGCACTTCAATCAGAAAAGAGAAAAGAAGTAAAAAGGAGTAAGAAAAGAACATCTTCAAAATAGAACAGATTCATTAATTTGCTCTTATTTCGCTTCTATTTTTATTTCCGTATTTAGAAAGGATTTTGAGATTGATGAGCATTAAAGAATCCACTCTAATCCCAAATGGCCAGGTAAAGAATGAAATTGGATTTATTTCCGTATTCGGATAACGACAGCTTGAAATATGTTTTTCCGGTTGATGAAATCTTCATGGAACCGTCTTGAAATCGCTATAAAGACGAAAATCCGCACCCATGTAGCTGCAATTCGCTCGATCTTGCCATATGGCTGCGAAACATGGCCGATAAGAGTGGAAGATATTAAGAAACAATCAACCTTTGACCAATCACGTCCAAGATATATATATTTTAATCGACGATCTGTAATCCGTATATAATCCGTCGGATAAAATGATTATATTCATCTTCGCTAGAATCTGTATTAATAATGTTATTATAAAGCGTTCTTTGTCGTTCACCACAGGAGTTGATACATATTTCGCTACTTGCGGAACCCTGTGATGGTTGACGTCAAAAGCGAGGAGGGCCAGTCAAGACCTGGACTGATACAGTTAGAAAATTTTCGAACGTATAGGAAGACAAGCGATATATGGACTTGGACGATGAAAAAAGGAGTGACTTTTATTATTACTAGCGACTTCTATTATTACTGGCATCGGATCGAGCAGCTTTAGAGGCCCTTCTAGCCAACAGAGCCAGCCTAACCAGTAATGATGAGAGTAAGAAGAAGAGAAGACTTCATTCATGCAATTACTTTTCCCAGTAATTTTTTTTTGCCCATTCATTATTCCCAGAACACAACAATATACCATTTTTAACTGTAACTAAATAAGAGGAAAATAAAGAGCAACTATTATATCGATTCAGAATACAAAAGATTTTAGTAGTGAGGAGGACCAGTCGATGACTATAAAGTGGTCAATCAAGAAAAGTCAAACAAAAGTTAAGAATGTGATTGACCTTAAAATTGCTTACGTTGACAAGGTTAAATTACTTAAATGAATAAATTTTACTCATTGCGGACAGTTTTATGTATGTTTTTATGTCAAATAAAATTGAATTTTTCAAGTGATAAATTTTATAATAACTTAAGTAAAAGTGGCTCAGTTGATTATTGCATTCATTTCGAGATGCTGATGCAAGTGTTCTAATTCGAATGAATCGGCTCTCCGGCAAAAATCTGCCTGGTCCAATAAAGCTAACCGGAAATAATGAGTACCGTTGGAAAAAAATGGCGATATGAAACAAAAACAAGGTCCACTGAAGAAAATATCGTAAAAATATACATAAAAAGATAAATAGGAAACATTCGGCAAAATTTGACATTCCATTTTCACTATTCTAAGTGTAAATAATTTCTAAATTTTGAAAAGATATTGTATTTTAGCTAATTTTTTTTGGAAATTTTTTTTTTTTTTTTTGAAAAAATAAAGAAAGCAAAGAATGAAAAATCAAAATTTTGAGTATTTAAGTTGACTTAAATGATGAAAGGTTGTTTTAAGAACGGCGTACTTGTTTGCTAAACCTTTCCAATTTTCGATTCTCACATTAAACATTACCAATACAATAACTCGAATTATTTCTCATATCGTTAATCAAAATTCACGCTTTATTTATTGAGAATAACTTTTCGAGTGTTTTCAATAATTTATGGGAAAAAGAGTGATAAAACTTCTATGGAATTAAAACCATATTCAAAACGATTAGAATGGTACGTGGAAGGATCGTAAGGGTAATTGTTTCAATGAAACAGTGGAGGGCAATACGATACGTGCATTTCTCGGCAAAAATACCACTTATAGATCACAAAATTGTGGCTTTCATCATCTACCTAGCAACCTGAAAAAATTTTCTCTAAATTTCTAAATTGGCTTACGTTCTATTCGCTGAAAAATCTCAAAATATATCCACTACACTTTCTTGTGATCCTCTTAAGGTACTTAATTTTCGCTTAATATTTCTTCAAACACTCTTTATGCTACTTATATACCTGTTGAATCCACCTTGTAGAGCTTTAATGTTCTACAGTGCTCATCAATCTCAAACTCCTTTCTAAATACGAAAATAAAAATAGAAGCGAAATAAGAGCAAAATATTCTGCTCTCCTTCGAAGCTATTCTTTTCTTACTGCCTCGGCATATAATTCCTTTGCTTACATATGCTTCTAATAGGTCTAAACCGAAGGAAAAAATTTGTTATTTGGCTAAAGCCTATAAATGATTGCTAAAGAAAAAACTTTTTAAGATTCAGAATTAGAAATGAATAAAGCCAAGGCAAAGTTTAAATAAAATATTTTGGACCCACCAAAAAAAAGTAAGTGCCACAGTAGTATAACTTTAGGGCATATTCTGTGAAAGCAAATATCTCTTCGATTGTTAAATAGTTGCTTAGATGGCACTATTATTGTGGTATTGTTTTTTGATCTATTCTGGCCAACAATGGGTATTATTGTCTGCCAATTGAATGGGTTATCTTCTCTAATTTAATTGGTTTACATTTTTTGACACTTCCTTCGCTAAAGAAGATAGAAACAATAAAATGATATAATGATAATAAAATGATATAAACATACACTCACCACTTTTTTTTTATAATCTAAAGAATTTTTCTAATATTATTTCTGTATGAATCTTGCAAATGCCAAGAGATTAGCCAAGAAATTATCATGAATTTTAGAATTATTGGAAAAAAAAGACATAACCATCCTTAAATGGCAGACTTATTGGTTACAACAGTATGATTATTGCCAAAGTAACAAATCTTGAAAAGAACCTTTGAATGAATGAGATAGCCTCATAGAAGATAGAACTACTGTAAGTTACGCTGAACGAAATTGATAAACCTAGAACGACAAATCGAGTTTTTATGCTCATATGGTACTTAATTTCTTCAGAAATAATTAATAGGGTTTTTTTTTGCCAAAATATTCTGCATGTTTGAAAACATAAAATTAAAATTGAATAGGATCTTCATAAAGGTGTTAAGATCGGATAAATTATTTAAATCTTGTGTTGAATATTATAAAAATGGTAGAATGGTAATCAGGTTTCAGAAGTAGATAAAAATGGTAGAAGGACATTTTAGCATCGACCATACTTTGTCATTTGCAACGCATCTTTTTACTAATTAAAGCCAATTAAGCCAATGATATTACTTGCTTAGCATCTGTTAGGAACAATTTTTTATTTAAGCCAGGGACGAAATAAAGCGCAGAAGAGTTTCTTTGGTGCTTCGACTTTTAAAAAATATTTTGCACATATTAACCATTTTTGATAATAATTATTAGACATTTGTTGAATTATTTATTCAAACCAGGAAATCTTAGAAATGGGGCCAAATATTAGTCAGTGCTAGGAAAAGGAACTAGGATAAGCTCGATTTAGATTTAGATTTAGATTTCAGATAGCTAGATGATCGTTCACGTTGTAAACTGCATTTTAAAAATAAGGTCCTTTTTTAATTTGCCTACCGCTTAATGCTAGAGTGGGAGTTTGTACGCCAAAGATTGGTTGGTATCTGATATTCAACCTCAAAAGCATTCTTATTTCGCTTATCTCATAGTTTCTTCGTTGTTTTAATGGAACTGCTGAACTATTTCATAATTACAATAGAAAAAACTCAATGAATTTAATAAGTAAAAAAATTGGATATTGTTAGAAAATTTACAGCCTACAACATTTCAGAGATAAAATTTTTCTAAATTAACTATTTTTGATAAGCGAATAGCAATCGAATAATTTTTTTTCTTATTTTAAAATATTTCTGGTATGGTTGATTTTTTATTCCGTTTCCCCTGAGAGTTACTTAGCGATTAGAATTTCATTTTAAACGATTGATTTGCCCAAAATTGAACAAAATCGAGTGACAGCGAAAGCAAATAGACTCAAATTTTTAATAACCTTGCTTAATAAATTCGGTTGGTACTTTGCACCAACTCAATAAAATAAGTGATTTATAAAAATGAGAGGCGAACAAATACAACACAATGAACAGAGTTTTTTTGCTATATTCGCGATGTCGATCTATATTGTTAAGAAAAATCGTAGAATTTCTTTACATAAAAGGATTGGAGACGCGATTTATAGCTTTTTTTTGTACAACAACTTGGCTAATATAAAAAAATAGTAAAGGTGAATTCTCTAAAAAGTGGAAATGACTTATATTTAATTACGGTAAACGGGGAGTAGAATGGTTCACTAGATTTTTTTACTTATTATAGAGCGTTTATGCTTGAGTTCTATTCTCAGTAGGAATAAACCTTTAAAAAATCTCGGTGATATGCTAGCGACTTTTTTTACTTACTGGTTGTTGAGCAAAATTTATCCAATCTGATAAACCAGTATTGCAAGTCTAAGCAAAAATGGTGAGCATTCTTAGAAAAAAATTATAGTAAATCATTTTTAATAAATTTTATATTTTTAAATTGAAAAACGAATTTCTTTAAGACAAATAAATGCATGAAAAGATCAAATAAATGATTCAGATTGATAGATTAGCAAGCGTTAATATCCTGACAATAGTGGAAAACATCAATCAGTAATAATCACCTGGTAATATCCTTGAAAATTGCGATGACCGTTGTAAAATCGGCGCATTTCTGTCCAGTGAATACTGAAATAGCCTAATTCTTGGCCGAATAATTATATGAAATCCATAAAGCCTGTTTAATTCCTTCAACTGAGAAGTTCAAATATCGCTCTATGAATTTGGATTAAAATGACCAGCACTGGTAGAAAATATCGCAAACAGCAGCTATTTGTAATTTATTGTATTTGTCGGCAGTTATAAAAAGCAAAATATGGCATGAAGGAAAAATATTTAAGAAAGTACCGATTACAATAAAAGAGTTGCAATAGGAAAAATAGCAACGATAGTAACCGAAATTATAAATTATAAAGGTGGAAGTAAAAGTAGGAGACGACCTCGAAGATGTCCTTAGCATTTGCGTCCTATTTAACTATACGACCTCGACAAAATTGGATCGAATTATACTTACATTGGATAAACAACTGTGGAAGAAAATTCTACAAGCACCTTTCCTTATTTCATAGCACCATTTAGTTTTTTAATTTAATATGCATAAATACATAGTTAAAAGGCAAATTTAATCTAATTGATCAAAAATCTAAATTTTATTCATATTCAAAATAAAAAATGAATTTTGCATTTTAAAATAATAATTGATTATAAGCAGATATTTGAGCAATATTTGGCAATTTTTTATTTTTTTATTTTTCTTATTTATTTCTAAATTTTTATGCAAATTTTTATTCACGAGGTTCAGAATTAATTAGTGAAAGCAAAATGATGATATATTTGAGCCGATTCAGGTTATCAGAACAGCGATATCATAGAACCCAGTGGATTAAAATCGCAGATGAATTGTTATGAATTCAACAAAGCGATTCACCAGAAAATGAAAAGGTAAATCGAAAAGAGTCGGAGATAAGAGTTTTTATTTTTTATTTATTCATTGCCTAGAGTTCATCTCAAATACTACTACTACTACCATTACTGCTAATTAGTAATTACTGCTAATTACTACCATTACTGCTAATAATAGTGATAACGATGATAATATATTCGCAATATTGATAATAATAACGATAATGATAAATAACAATGATTAAACCAATGTATGAATATTACTACTAAAATAGCTATAATTAATGAATTGATGCACTCATTTTTACAATTTTAGAATCTTCAGTATAATTTTTTTTGATTTTTTTTTTGGTTATAACATGGTATATGATTATAATATGGTTATAACCACATTAATCCCATATTTCTTAAAATATAATTGAATTATACAAAATTTCTAAGGACATAAAAACGATTTAGCAAGAAAACAAAACAGACATGGCCATACTATCAACGTATATAAAATCTGTAACAATATTACGATTAATAAAAAATAAATAAATAATAAAATGATGATAATGATAATAATAATGATAATGATGATGGATAGTGATACAAATAGAAAAGTAATCAAAAGAGAAGAAAGATTAGAAAATCAAAGAGTGACATGAAATTAGCTCATAAACCAGTATTTTTTGCAGTACCTCCATGATTTGTAATTTTTTCAAATAATTTCGCTCCAATGAATACTCGAATTATTCAAAATTTTATATTTACATTTTTAAGCCATCTTAAAAATTCTTCGGCATTTTTTAAAGAAAAGCCTTCTCTACCGCTTTTACCAAGTATTCATGCACACATAACCTACTATTTTCATTACTTATCATTTTATCATTATCATTTTATCATTTTTTGATATATGTTCTACCGTCAATATATATAAATTCATAAAAATTAAAAGTCAGCTTAATATGAAAATATTTAATTATCTTAAAATTATTCGATAAAGGAAATAATTATCAACAACAGAAGATTTATAAAAAGATATTTAAAATTATAAATTATATTGTAGATAAAATTTATAGAAAATCGCCAAAAAAATTGGTGAATTTTAGAAAAATTTATTTTGGCAACTGAAAAGGCGAAAAATCATATTTGTAAAAAAGACTTACAATAATATTGAAATTTTTTGAAGACCGTCGTAGTTATCATGAGGTATAATGAGCAATCAAAAATTCTTTATTCAAAATTTAGTAATTTCTATGAAATTTTAAGAAGTCTTGTGATTTGTATGAGAAAATGTGATTGACCTTGGCCGTTTACTTTAACGAAAATCTATAAAATTTGTATTTTTTATAAATTAAAAGCTCATAATTTTTATACCATTGTCATTGTCATAAGGGATTTAATCTTCTTAATTAATATTTTAATAATGGCTTTAAATTAATGAAATATTGGAGGATAAAGAGGCGCTTTACAAGTATATTCAGTAAAGAATTCAGAAAGTAAAAAAAAAAGAAAATTTCTGTGGAATTCAAGAAGGTTAATATTTATTTTAAGTAAAACATAAACCATAGCAGTTTATTTATGATAATTATGATTAGTATGATAATAAATTTCTTAATTATGAAAAGCAGCTGACCAATAATGGATATCAACTGAGAAAAAGGAATGATAAAGTGGAAAGTTACTTAGATTTACGACTGCTATGACAATCTTATTCAAGAACAAGCCTTTCAAAATCCAGCTGGTGACTGAATTTCTATCCCCGAATAGTTCCTCTAACGAAAGAATCTATTCCCGAGGGAACACAAATTGTCATACTAATGCCACTGGAATGAGCTTAACGAGAAATGCTGAATGCTAATGCTAAGTGACCCATACAAAATCATTTCACTTTGTTTAAGAGGTTCATTTTTTTGCAAAAATTAATTGCAAATGATTGAACTATGAATAAATAAATAAATAAATAAATAAAAATATTTGTATTATTTCTTTAATTTTTATAAAAATTTTTTATAAAATATTTTTATATTATAAATAAAAATATTTGTATTATATTTCTTTAATTTTTTATTCTTTTCAATTTTTATAAAAATTAACAGCGCTATCCTCTTAAAGATTCAAAAGTTAATTTTCGCGATGCACGATTAAATAAAATTTCTTTTCATTTGACGAAAATTTTTTAAAATAAATTTTGCATGGCCATTAAACCTATTCAGTGGCGTGTTGTATGAGTTCAGAGCTATGTTATTGTTCTCGTTTCCGAGCGCCGATGCGGGTCCTCGGGTCCTTGTAGGAATAACCATCTTTCGAAAATTGCCTTGTAAAATTTAGAAAATTCAGGATTTGTCTTCTTCTCGTTTTGCATCTTTTGCCATCTGATTTCTTGGCAATAATATATTTTCAATAATTCACCTGATTTATTAAGCTATCAGAAAGAACCTCTAATTAGAAATAGTTTTGAAAAGAAAAAAATTGAATTTATTAAGTTGCATCATTTGAAATATTCGTAAATTTCAAAATTTTAAACTTTTTCCCTTGAGGAACCTTTGAAATTTATAAGCAAATGGAAGGTCATCTCAACTCCACAACTTTGGTTTATTAAACTGTTTATTGTTTCGAAAGTTTTCTTATAATATTAAAATAAAAATAAATAAACTAAAAATGCCTCAAAATCCATTTGCCAAATCATCCCAAAAATTTCTTTGCTTAACCAATGTTTTATTTATCCTTTTAGTATGAATCGTGCTTAGAATTTAGAGGTCAAATGATTTAAGGGTCAAATGATTGTTTGAGGTCAATTTTTTTCTCTAATTCTCAAATAACCTTTTTTAATATAATATGCTTGGCATTTTCGATCCATATTTTGTTATTCATTAGATCGAATAATTTTTGTTTTTTTTTTGCATAATCATACTCATTGCAGCTATAGTAAAATATTTCAAGAAATTCAGATTATTTTTGTATCGGTGTTATTATATTATTATTTTTTATATTTTTTGTATTATAATTGGCTCAGTGAGTTGTTGCTGAGTTCGGAGGAGCAACGCTGAGGTTCTACTCCCGCAAGAGTAAACTCCAAAAATCCAAATGATACTGGCTACTCACTTGCACTTTTATCGCTAAGGGGACTCCTCGGCATGTTCACCTACTGCAACAAGCCAGCGGAGCGAGTCTAAATACTAATACTAGCAAATTCACAAATTTACTAGTAATTTTGCGATAATAAATATTTTTCCATATTTGCATATTCATATTCGTCGATTATCGAATTAAATTAATTTTTTATTACCGAGAAAGAATCCAGTTAAAAAAAATTTAATGCCATACATATTAAATTGGATTGGTTTGTAACAATTAATTAATCAAATATATTTAAAGAAAGCTAGCGATTCCCAATTGGAGCACTTTTCGGTGATCTGGTCCTCAGCAAATGTCGACAATAACTTTTATAGTTATTTGCCCTTTTTTCCATTTCTCCGCACAGTTTCTTTTAGAAACATATATTATTTCTGGTTGTATCCATTTCGTCTGAGGCAGTTTCAACAGAAAATCCACCAGTAGAAACCGATAGCTATTACTACTTGGTTTTTCTCACTGTTTTCTTTGCAATCTTTTCTAAATTGCACTGGAATTTCACCATTAATAATTCATTTGTCCGTACTGATAATCTCCTATAATCTCATAACCTCTTATCATGATATTCTTATCTTTGACTTCACGTTAACACAATGGAATGACTGGTTGTTTAGCACATGATGTTCTCTAAAATTGCTTATTTACACTTATATTCGAACAGAGATTTTAGTTATATTAAACATTAGATAAATTAAATGTATTCCTGAAATTTTGCCACAAATTTATCGTCGCACAAATATCAATAATATTAAGATTTTTCAATAACTATTCTAATAAAATATTAGAATAAACGGGCGTGCGCGCAGAAAAAGTCCAATATATTATATATCGATCTATGAATTCTTGTGGCATTCTTGTGGCAACCGTTCCTGTATGAGAATATATATTTTTCCTCATTGACCAAATTATTTTTTGTTTTTTTTCTGATTGGAAATTCTTAGGAAAATTTTTCTGATCATAGAAATTTATTTAGATATTTGTATTTTTTTTCTTGTTTAAGACGTTGTTCATTCAAAAAGATAAATTTTTTGCATAACGGAAATTTTTAAATGAATTAAATTTGTTTTCATAGAGAAAAAAAATTTTAGAAATTGTAGAAAGAATTCTATAAGAATTTTTTTATTAAATCACAGTTTTTATCATTTGAAATCCAAACTTATAAGTTTGTTTTCTCTAAAAGAATTTTTTTGTTAAATCACAGTTTTTATCATTTGAAATCCAAACTTATCTCATGAATTTTTCTTTTCCTTCATAAACAACATAAATTTCGTTAAGTTTTGCGAAATTCTTAAGTACATTTCCATTATCATCGATATGATTGGACTTATCAAATTTTTGAAAATGATAAAAGATATTTATGATTGTTAATTTCTCAACGATTCTCTTCCAGTTGTATTTATTTGTGTTTTACGATGAATACAGCGCCTTTAGCTATAACAAATCGATAAGGGCGAAAATCCGAGACACTAGAACGCTTATATTCGAACCCTTTACTTATATGAGCAAAATACAAATTTTTTCGCCAAAAAATAAGCTGTTTCGATGATTTTTGATGTTTTGCACATGTAGTAGTTATATTTTAAAAAATTAGAAATATTTCTTCACTTTTTCATTTTCATTTTTTTGGCTTGTTTACTTTCAATTTTCTGCTCTCAAAGTAATATCACTAATTGATTAAATGAAAGTATTTAAGGTTTTAAAGCATTAATTATAAGAATTTTTTAATGTTTTGATAATTTTTCATTTCGCTTTCATTAATGAAAGTTTTCATTTTAAATACTTTGAAAATTTTTAAAAAATATTTTAATATCTCGATTTTCTCTCTTTATTTTTATTAAAATTTAATTATTCTTATTGGTTCGATATTATGGATTATGAATTTGAAGTTTTGCAGAATTCCTTTTAAAAGCTCGCTGATTATCATTGCTGATTAGGTAGATCTTCTTTGGCTGCAATGATTTCCAAGGTGTTTGCAAACTGATCTATCTGATACGCTTCACGATGCAATTATTAACAAAAAGTACTCCTTTTTCCGTCGTTTAAGTCCACATATATATAGCTGGACCTATTTATTTAAAACCGCATGATCACAATTCCTGATTAAAACAATCCAGATCGATTCTCAAAACTTTTAACATCAATCATCACAAAGCTTAATAAGAGAGATATGTCAATTTCCGCGAGGGGCGGCGAAGAAAATGGCCTAACCGGTATAGGCGACGCTCTATGACGATAGTATGGCATTTGAGCAAATGAGATGCAATTTCGCCAGACGGGTTTCGCATTTCTATTAATGGGTATCCAGATTACAGTTTCTTTTTTCTTGTTTTTTCCCTTTTCGTTCCAGGATAAGCTTGGCACATCTCATACTTAGTGATAAAATCTGTGATAAAATATCGGCAAATTTTGATAAAAAGAAAAGGAATTAGCGATTATTTGATTTTGTGAAATCGTTCAACAGCTTTTATAGCAATTGTCAAATATATGATATTATGATATTTAAAAAAAATCTTTCTTGTGCGAGTTTTTTGCAATTAAATTACATGGCTGTATAAAAAAAATTCGTACATTTGAAAATAAAATCAGTCGTTTTGCTAAAATAAGCGAAAACCCTCTGTTCATAATTTCAGTATTGCGCGATTTGTTTTAACGGGAACTGCAGCATCGATGCTCTGAAATGAGAGCGATAATCCGCTGAGCGTAATACATATAAATTAGCGAAGAGCGAAGATTCTTCAGCATGATTACGCGCATATATATAAATATTTGTTTCGATACACGTGGCTAAGAAATTTTAATTAATGAAATTTTTTATGAATAATATTTCGTTTATTCAGAGGTGAGAATTGAGAAAATTTTCGAAAAAAAGAGACGATGTTTTGCGAAAATTACGATATTGGTTATAAACAAATTTATGATTATCCATTGAAAACAAATCTATTGGATTGTATTTTTACCATTTTAAATTTAATAACGAATGGAGAACGGTAATTTTTTTCTTTATTCCATTTTATTATTTATTTATTTATTTTTATAATTTATTTTTGATTTTAACGTGAATAAGAAATATATAGTAAATAGATGGTAGTAGTTAAGTTAGTTTTCTGGGACTTTGTCATTCTTTTTTCTAAGAGCATTGATCATTTCTGGTTAGACTCGCTCCACTGTTTTGTCGGACCTGGCAAATTTTGGCAATGATTCAGTTGATGTAGAAATATAGGTGAATCGCTAGTGTAGAACATATTTTCGAAAAATTAGCCCTATCTGGAGTAGAACTTCTGCATCGATGCTCTGAAATGAGAATAGCAACCTAATGAGGTATTCTAACACCGATATTCTATTATGGAGTAAAAAAATTAACGGCAAATGAGACTGATATATTATGCTAAAGTGATTATTATGATTATTCGTTAATGTAATAGGAAAATTATATGAAAATGTAAAATTGTATGAAAATTATATAAAAATTTCATAGTTTTGATGATTATTTTTATCTTAATATTCTTATTAATATTCTTATATTAATTTCTTTTTTAATCTCTTAAATAAAAAATCTTTCCAATGTTATAAAGTTTTTCGACAGCCTTAATTTACTAAATCGGCTTATCGGCTTATCACTGAACATTATTTTGTATTTTATGATTTAAAATTCATTTGCTCTTGAAAAAAAGTGAAATCCAGACCATCTAAGCTCAAACAAATATTACCATATTGATCGCCAGATAAATCTTTCTTTATAAATTTATAAACATAAATTTGAAATTTCGATAGGAATTTCGATTTATGCGACAATTTTTCGCAAAAATTCTCGATAATATTTAATTGTTGAGAATTAAGAACTATTTTAATTTAATTCCGAATAACTATTTTTAAAATATATATTGGCTAAATAATCTCAAAGAAAAAAATAATTTCAGCGAAGCCGATTGTGCGAAATTAATCAGCGTTCCTAGAAGTTACCATGGTTCATAATAAATATTCAATGAAATTGACCAAATGACGAAAGCTTCTATTTTTATTGCTGAACGAATTAAAATTATTTATAATAATAATATTATTATTGAGATGTTTATGCTCAGAAATTAATAGAAACTTTTTATCAGTGATTTCATTACCGTTATTATTTATTAATGTTTTCGTTAAACAAAATTAGGTTATTGATAAGGTTATTGATAACCGTATTAAATAAAGAGAGAATTGATAAAGGAGGATTGAAAATTTTTCCGAAAATTTCACTGATATTTTACTTATTTATATTTATTAATTGAAAATATGTTGTCGTTCAATATTTCGTAAATTCAAAGCGCAAGCAAATTTCTTCGAGCATTATTACCGTTTTTCGAATATAATGTTGTTTATAAATTCTGAATTGATCTGATTTTAAATTAAATTTCAAATTTCACCATTGATTTTAAATAACAAATTTTATCAAATTATCGAAATATTTTCGATATAAAAAAAAATTTCTCTAAAATAAAAAATAAAAATGAAGAAATAAAAATTGTGGCATCAATCAAATGTTTCATTCTTATAAAACACAACAATGAAAATGTTAAAACGAAAATTGAAAAAAAGAAATATAAAGAAATATTTTCCTAGTATATCACATAATAATATTGCTACTGTATATCACAACACTTTGACGTTATCGAAAGGAAAACTGAGATATCAGTAATCTGTTAAAATGCTGATAATAATCTCGAAGTTATCTCTTTATAATGAAAGAGTTTTCGTTTCCATTTAACGATAAATTATTGTCGATTATACGATAAAGAATATTATTCATCGTTTATCATTTAAAAAATATTTATCAATTTTATATAAACTATCATAGAATAATATATTAGTCAATTTTTTTTCTCTCGAGAAAAGATTTGAGAAAAATTTTTTTTATCGCGAAACTCATTTGTCTTTACTGATTTTCATCTGCGAGGATATTTATTAATGGTGCTGATTTTTGGAAAAAATTTTGGCATAAATAATGAATTATTATCTCGCGATAATTTGTGCAATTTATCATGAACAGCGCGTATCGATGTTTCTTTTTTTTTTGTCGAAAGTTTTAAATTCCTAAATATTTGTACAAATCCTTTTTTTTTATATGACAAATGACTTACGGATTTTAAAATATTGCTGGATCATTGAAATATTTTGAAATTTAAACAGCGTCGTCTAATTATTTTCTTCAAATTCACTTTTATAAATATAAATATTAATATGATATATAAATATTTATCATATATCACAATTACCACTATTTTATCGGTGTGTGTGGCGTGAGTTTTCGTCAATGATCAATGTTAGGCCTAAAGGTTAAGGAGATTGAAAGGAAGGATACCTGCACTTAAGGATTCTACATACTAGTTTACACTGGAGCTTCGGTCTTTTGTGCTAAAGAAGCTACATCAACATCGTCGGACGCATAGAGTATACGCATTCTTTCTGCAATTATTACCAAATGGACAAGGTACCAAGAACTTGGATTTTCTTGAAAAGCACTTAGGTGTAGCACGAAATAAATTTTTGGGAATACATACCTCCTTCTCAAATCTATTTGAGATCTGAAATCTGTTTTATAACTTAAAGATAAACAAGACTGAAATTAGAATTACTGATACTAAAAAAAATAAATATTGAAAAATACAAAAAAAATTGTGAAAAATTTAAATTTAGGGAGTTAGTGGTACTTAATCGAAAGATTATTTGGCGGTAACCAAGTGTAATTTGTAAATTGTAAGTTCTCAATAGAGGCTTTCCAGGCTTTCACATGTTTTAATAGATTATATAGCCTAATATATCGCAAGAAAAATATTATCACACAAAGTTTTGCTTCATATTCAACCTGTCGAAATTTTTAATTTATGATAGGCTTAAATTTAAATTTTCTTTTGAGAGCACTCATTACTGATGGTTAAACTCGCTTCGCTGTCTTATCGGAGTAGACGAATATGCCAGGGAGTCCCTGAGAGACAGAAGTACTGGTGAATAGGCAGCATCACTCGAATTTTCGGTCAGACTAATTTCTTTGGAAAGTAGAATTTCAGCATCGGCAGATAAAATTGAGCAACAACTCACTGAGCTGAAATTTGATATAAAATGAATTTAGCGCAAAGAAAATTGAAAAAAATCTTACATTAATAAACTAATGTGTGTCGAATAAATCACTTAAATAATATTCCATTAAAAGAAATACAGAAAAGTCAAATGATTTAGATGAGTTCGAGTGGTTCCTCAAACTACAATTAAAATTATAAAAATTAGGTTAGTTTGAATTGTTGAAAAATCTAAATGATTTAGTCTTTTGAAGTAAACGTTATATAATAAAATCAATGAGAAATCATTGAATCGTGCCAATAAACCGCATAATTTATTTTTGAATTTTTTTTCGTTTCTTCCCAAACTTATTTTTTTTCTATTTTTTCGCGCTCTAATAATATTTTTAATCTTTTTTTTCAAAAATTTTTCTTTTCAACAAAAAGAAAAAAAGGAGAAAATTTTTGATTAAAAAAAAAATAATTTTCTTCACATAAATTAATGAAATATTTCGCTTGTAAAATTTTCAATTCAAAAATTTTATCTTATTAGAAATTATTGAAAAAAAAATTTTTTCCTCGTCCTCTATGGCTATGATCATCCTCAATCTCTGATCATTTACCAGAAGCCTGGGAGAATGAGAATTCTGCATACTCTTCTGGATAGAGATCTCTGGTGTTGTTCCTGGAATCTGCTGAAGGAAGATAAAATTTATATATACAATTTATATATTTATTATTATTATATATATTTATATTTATATACATATGGAGGAAATCGCAATCCATGAAATCGCCAATGGTTGAATATAAATGATATTGATAAAGACTATTGATAAACTATTGGATCAGTGAGAACTTGATATATATAATGAAAAATATCGTTGCGGTTTAAACAACTTCAAATAGATATTAGTTTTAAAATATTAAATATTTAATATTACTTATTAGAATAATACCATAAAAATTTTATCAACCAATTATTAAATCAAAGGATTTGTTGCTAAATTTTTATTTGAAAAAAAACTAAGAATTAATTTAAAATCTTATTAAATAATAATTTATAAAAATTCTATTTTTTAATATTATTCTATATTTTTATATTTTTTTAATTCTATATTTTATATTTTTCTATATTTTTTAATTATATAATTAATGCCAATTTTATTTTATTTCAATTTTAATTCAACTAAATAAAACTTATATTAAACTTATAAACTTATTTAAGTATTTTCATAAATATTTTATATTCGCTAAATAAATTTTTTATAGCGATTAAAATTTTTTTTTTTTTTCAAATATAATGAATAAACAAATATGTATATGTATTTATCCCTAGGAAATGACACTAATCGTTGTCAAAGAGGGCGCAAAAAAAATTTTCAAAATGGGGCACAATAGTCGATCGCGAAAACTCTATACAATCCATGCACACTATTTTGCCGTTAATTTTAAAGAAAATCCCTCTTAAATTACGCTGTTCTTTTAATTTAACTAAACTGTCCAATCTATATAATTCATCAGGTTTTTATCGGTCGCCTTAACACCAAAATCCATCCATATCTCTTCCAGTAGTAGTTCAAGTGAAAAATAATCACATGTATCGCACAAATGGTCACAACATCGACTATGACTGACAACAATCGTCAATGAATGGATGAATGGTAAAGACAAAATGACGATTGACGGACGACGCTCATAGAAAATTCAAAATTCAGCAATAATAACGGTGATGACCGCCCTTTTTAACGTTATGCAAACAGTGTGTCCGAATACGGCGCATGCGATCGGTAGTTCAAGGAACATGTGCAATGTTCCATCTTCCATATTCTGCTACTTTCGTATTCGTATTTATTGTTTTACTTTTAGATTTTTTGGCTTTGACGACTTATGCTCAATTGCAAAATTACCAAACACCTGATAGACCTGTTCATTCATATTTCCCCGCTAGCGATAATCCTAAATCTAATCCATTGGCGATTTTTCAAAATAATATTCAGCATCCGCATTCTGCTAACAATCAGCCTTCAATATCTGCTAATGACATTAATTTATTGGATCAAAAATCTAAAATTCAAAAAAAAAATGAAGCAGGCGATGAAATTTCTTTAGCAAATAGGATTACAACGATTTCTGTGCTAAAGAGAAAAAATGACAGTTCGAAATTCATCCCATACAGCAAAGCTGATGGTTCTTTATATTTATCAAGGATAATGAAGTTTTTGCCAACTGGAATTGATAGAAGAAAGCGTTTACCAAATTTGAGGCATTCTACGCTTAGATCACCTGAATGGATCGATGGTAAAAGGTTTTCAACCGGCAGCCATCGAAAATTTATTAGCCAGGAAGATTATGATCGTCGAGTAGGAAAGCACGAAATTCCAAAATCAGCAAACTTATTTAATAGCAACAAAATAGCTCGTCTTCAATATTATGGTAATAATCCACTGTATCGTAGTCATAAAAAATTGAAACCTGATAATTTGAAGTCAAATAACTTAACAGAAAGCCTTTTCTCACGACCAGTTGATCAGTTGAAATCAAGTACCAATGCGACAAGGTCCTTGACGCAATCTACTCGTACAAATTCAACTAAAGGAAATTCGAGAGATGATCCATTTCATTTTTATCCATCAAAGGCCAAAAAATTTTCATCGCCTGAAGACTCGTTTCCAGCTACGAATAATGTTAATAATACTCTAAATACTCTAAACAAATCATCAAATTTGCTGCATGATGATAGAAAAAATGCCAAATATTTGCAAAACTCTGTTCGTCCTGCAAAAGTTCTCGGATTTATATCTCGTTACAATAATGCATTTCACGATGCTGCATCATTAGAGAAATCATCTAATCATGATAAGGGAGTAAGTTTTTACTTTCAAAATTTCAATTTGTTGGATTTGAAAAGGCTAATGTTTTCAGTTTCCAGCACATTCAAAATTTTCTTTGATGAAAGCTGATAAACTTATCAAATGATAATAACTTTCATTCTCTACAATGTACTCTATTCTTATTTGTTTCTAAAAAGTAGTTTCTTGGTCATCTTGGTTTAATTCTAATTTTCCAAAACAAAGACTAAAATAATAGAAATGAGATTGCTGAGAATTTTTATATTAGAGTTAAAAATCTCAAAACGAAGTTTAATTTAAGTTTTTTTTTCATAGACCTTAAACCTAATTACTCTGTAGCTTAGGCTTTTACTAATCCATTCATTTGCCCTACTTTTTGAATTTCTGAAAAAATTTTTTTAAAATCTCTTCTTATCATTCATTTTTCGATAGACTAAGTCGCATTGTTATTGAAATTTTCATGTCCTAAGGGCAAATAGATTGTAGATAAGATTACAAATAAGCGAAAAAACTTGAGATAAGTTCGAGCGATAATTTTCTCTCTAAATCGTAATTCAGGATCTAACTTTTTAGACATTTTTTGCCTAAATTTGTAATTCAAATTTGTAATTCAAATTTTTTATTTTGTATATTAAATCGTTATCCATTAATACACTAAAATAATTATAAAATGAGCGGTTATTCTTTAAAATTATTGTTTCATTGCAGGATTGGATGGATATTTTTAAAATTATAAGCTTAAGTTCACATCATCCGATTTAGTTTACTTAGAAATGCGAGCATTTGCCTGAGGCAAATATGGCTTTCCCTTTATTCTATGTAAAAATTTCGAAATTTAATTATAAAATTCTCTCATAGTTTTATAAAGTTTTATGTTTCAACTTCATCTGCTGTTGATATGTTTGAAGATTTGTCAAATTCAAATTTACTTATTTATTATTTTTACTATTGCAACCTTTATTTTAACATTATTAAGGAAATCCTATAATTTGATTTTTGTTATCATTAATTATATTTTGTCACTGCCTTGATTATCCAATCGACCCATATTTTGAAATTTAGGCATAGAATATAATGAACTATTTTAAAAACAGAAAAAAACCGAAAAGTTTTGGAATTTATATCAGGAGATGACAATTATAAATTTCTAATAAAATGTGATATTTGGTACCAAATTGACAAAGCCATTTTCCTTACGTCCTTGAGTTTAATTCATACATTTATTAAATTACAAATTAGCATAATTAACAAGAATTCCGTGTTTTAATTGTATTTTTTTTCTTTAGGGGTTGCAATATTACAATATATTTATCATTATCGTTATCACTGAAAACGAATATTGGTGAAGATGCACCGTAAGAGGAAATAATTATTTTAATTTAAGCTAAATATGAATTCAAACAAAATTTTTTTTATAATTTTTGCGTTTTTTTCGTGGCTTTCACTTACTTTTCATGATTCATGAAAATTGATAGTCGATTTTCTATTTATTTAGATGAGAAATTTAATTGAAACAATGATTTTCATGATTTTTTTTAATTTTTCAAGACAATGACAATTATTGTTTTGAGATTTATTATTATTATTTATTGTGATTAATATGTCAAAAATATTTATTGTTGTAAAGTTGTCGTTGAAATTTTAAAAAAAAAAGCGATAACATGATATTTATGACTTTCGATCATTTCAAAATTTCCCTTAAAAGATGATCCATGAAATAAATTTCTTTAAAACAAAAATTATGATTCTTTAAGATTCACAGAGCGGAGAAAAGAAACCTTATTTCAGGAAAAATGATTTATTAAATATTTATTTTTCGCAATAAATTTTAACATTAACATTGTGTTTATTATGATTTGCTTTTTTTTGCCAGTTTTCCGTGGCTTAAGTAATAAAATTTTCGCCGATCCAATAAATACTTTTCATTTTTCCGTAAATTTTTTTTAATAATCGGTGGAATTTTCATAATTCAATCATAATTAATTTAACAATTTGTCATTTTAATAATTTCTAATTGGCCTTTGTTTTTTCTTTTTATTTGCTTATTATTTGCCGTTGGATTTTAAATATTTATTGTGAAAAAGAATAATTTCGAACAAAAATACTCCATGTTGTTTGATTTATTAGCTTCCCTTTCCTCTTCTTATAGCATTTATGTTGTACGATTTGGTTGGCTATACGATCAAACTGTTAATTAGGGCTTAAATTTTAACATAGAAGGTTTATTTCAGAATCTCCAAGAGGTAGGGAACGAAAGCAGTGATAGTTTCATCTTAGTCGAAGCAGCTTATTTCCTATTCATATTGAGGAATAGCTAAAGTGAATGGATCTTTTTGCAAAGGGTTCACAAGGGAAAGGAAAGTGAAATGCTAACAAATTATAAGCTATTTGCTATTTTAAGCATTTGCTATTCGAAGTGGTGAATGTATTTGTTCGTTTTTGCAATTTTCCTTAATCTCTCCTACTTGTATATTTTATGAGATAATTAGGCTTTTCTCTCTATGGGAGTTTACTGAGTTCACGATAAAAGACTAAATTTGAAACTGTTAAGAAATACCATTATTGATTCCACTTGTAAAATATTTTTGCTGCTAAAATTTCCTAAATGATGATGATTTAATTACTAATTATTATTCATAAACATGACATAGCCACTTATAAATATATGAGCTTTGGTAATTTTAATAGTAAGGCCGTATTAGATTAAGGCTTTTATAACTACTTGTAAATAATGTAAAGAAAATTTTTTTTAGTTATTAATAATATTATTTTGCAATTATATCATTTCGTACCACTAGGTATATCAATTAGAATGCCTATGGACTGAAGTAGAATGGAACAATTTTAGGACCAATGTCATATTCCATAGTTTACTCATTATATATTAACTATTCAAATAGGTTACGATGATGCAATATTATTTTTTTTTCCTTTTAGGAATTATAATATTAATATTAATATTAATATTATATAATATAATAATAATATTATATATAGACTCAATCCATCGTTAACAATTTTTTTTTTTTTATCGTGCATTTATTATTCATTTTTATTTGTTTTTTACAATCATTTTATCTACTATCAATCAAATCAAAACATGATTTTATGCTTTACTTGGCAAATTCTCGCTACTTTGATATTTAGAGTTCCTGAATTCTTGTTTTCAATAATTTTTAAATTTTCTCAGAATAATAAACTAAAATATTTAATATCGATAATAGATAAGTAATTGTGGAATAAAGGTTGATAACAACGGGAATTCTATCTTAATATGGTCAATTAAAGATGTTTTGCGATAGTGAACAATTAAATTAGATTTGATGAACAATAAACTTTATTATATAAATTTTATTATATTTGTCTGTAGTGATAGACATCAAATTTTGATAATTTTGATAATTTTAATTGCTTTTGGCGTACATAATTTTATTATTCCTTATTACATCCAATATTTTTTATTCAACTTTTATACGGCTTACTGATCCTAATTTTTTTTCTTTTTCCAAGCGCCATTTTTATTCCATTAGCTATAGGCCGTCTCTATGACATCTCTAAACCTCTTAATTCGATTGTTTTTTGATCAGTTATCAATCTGATCATTTATAAAAATTTCTTAAAGTCCGAAAAATTCAAGGAAAATTTTTTGATAGCTTTCGTCATTTTATCATAACCAAAATCGACTGATTGATCAAATGATCACTTGGTTACACACTGAAATGATCGATTCGTTCTTTAATTTCTCTCAACGGTTGAATGGGATTTTTCTTCAATTGTCTCAAATAAAAATTTAGATATAAGTTTTGAAAATTTTTCTCGAATTTTTTTCCGTTACCATTATTCTTATTATTGCATTAGTAAATTATTCGTCAATTAGAGGAGATTTTAAAATAAATTGTAATTTGAAAATTAAAAAGGATAAGATTAGAAGGAATTTTTAGTGGAGGATATTCATTGTTTGTATTTAATTTCACTAAAAAATTTTCCAATTTAATCAAAAAGATCAGAATTCTACTTGTCTGATTATTTAGTAAAGTGGCCAGATTTATGAAAGATTTCGTTTCTTCTGACGCAATCGTTGCTAGAAAATAAATTATTCATTTATCTTTGTCAGTAAAGACTAATTAATTTTGATAATTTTTTTTTCCACACAATTTCTTACTGATTTGGCTGTTTTCCAATTGGTTACAAGTATCCTTCGGTGTTATGATGGCATTTTAATAATTCTATGCATATTTGTAAAGATTTTTTTAAAAATTTAGAAAAATGAGTATTTTCAGAATTTTTTGCAAAAAAAATTATTTTTATTTTTATTATTTTTTTGAGTTCCATTCTTGCAAAATACATTTTTCTCAATCTTTTAAGAATGCAATAAAAATATTTCATTGGTTTGCCATGTTAAATATGCGCCATTTCGATGATATTAAATTTAATAGAATCGAACGCATTCTTTTACTAATTTATTGAAACCAATCCTACAATTATTATTATTATTTAACAATTCACTTGAGATTCGCCCAAAATTTGCCATAAGAAATTCGTCTGATAAGCATTATATTTCTTTCAATTTGATTTTAATCGATTACAAGAAGAAAGAAGATTTTTCAATTTGAGAAAATTAGATGAAGAATAATTCAAATGACAAATAAAGAAGTTAACCATTTGATGAACGTCGATTCTTTAAAATTAATTTTGGATTTAAAGAATTTCTAAAAATTATTGGAAATATTTCTGTAATATTTCTATATTTCATTCGAGAAAATTGCATTTTAAATTTTTCCATAAAATTAATTTAAGAAAATATATAAAAAAGAAAAAATATATAATTTATCTTTTAATAATTTTGTAAAAATTATTATTATATTATATTATTATTATTATCAAGTAAAAAACAAAAATTTTTAAATTTATAATTTTAGAATTTATAAATAAATTTATAAATAAATAAATTTTAATAAATTTTAGCATTACATATTATAATTTTTTCAAGGATGATGTTGGCATCGATACTATAAATTTTAACAAATATTCGCCTCAGCGATCTGTTTATCAAAATATTAATGAAGATTCAAGAAACGTTAGATTGTTGATCGAGAACTGGCAACGAGCAAATACAAATATTTATGGCAAAAATTCATATAGTGAAATTCTCAACGATCGAAAGTCTTTGCAGAATTCAACGACGACTATAAATTGGATAAATCAACAAAAAGCTAAATTAAGGCGACATTATTTAAGTAAGCTCTTAGAAAAATTTTCAAGAACATCTCTTACTAGCTTATTTGTTCCAATATAATCTTTTTATTCGCGAAGTATTGGAAAAATTTGATTGTAAATTTTTGGAATGATTTTGGATAGTTTCGTAATGTTTTGGTACCCATATTCGAAATAAATTCAAAATGAATAAAATTTTTCTATACTTTTTCTTACATAAATAGTAATTATAATAATGATAATTAATAATAATAGTAATAAATAATTATTAATAATAATTATTATTATTACTAATATTAATATTAATATTATTATCAATAACTATTAATTATTAATAATAGTTAATAAATAATTATTAGTTTTTGGAACAGAAGTGCATCGGCGGCTCAATTAGTTGTCACCGAGGGTTAATGTTTGAGTTCGAGTCTGTCGAAGCCCCCACCACTGTCAAGAGACATTGCAATATAATGGAGAGAAAAGAAGGTAGATTGGCTAAGTAAAATGTTGCTCAGTTCGATACACTGATCGTCAAAATTTTATTTCGAGCAGAGTCCCTATACTTCTATCGCTAAGAAACTCCATGGTGCATTCTAATCAGTAATGGTTCCTAAAAAAAATTAGAATATTAGTCCTTTTCATCTATTCTCCTAAAATAAGCTATGCCGAATTTTATAATAACTGGGGTAGCTACTCCGTTATATGTTGATAACGCAGTAAGTTCATTTTAGGTCGATTGTATCCTGCTGTTCGTTTACAGTCGGGTCCATATGGAAGTTATCAGTTAGGAACAACCGAAACCGATCGTTATCTTGCTGATTCTCAGAATAACGCACCACAAATTCAATCAGACTTTAGAGAAAAAGCAGGAATAGCTGATGATCCCACATATATTCATACTTCACGAGGAGATGATCAACAATCTCATGTCGCAACAATACCTTCAAGTGAGCGAATAAATTATTGCGAAAATCATATTTAAGCTTAATTAGCGCTACAATTTTTATAAATAATTACTATAAATTAAAACAAATTGTCTTTTCAGATAACCATGAAAAACCGACGCCTCCCAATAATTCCAATGCAGGCTATCCTCCAGAACAATTTTTTCTCTCAGCTGAACAAAGAATGCCCTCAGCTGAACCAAAAGAACTAGATTTATCTATTTATGAAGGCCATCCTTCTCAGCAGGTTGCTTCTACTGTTGGTCAAGAGACGACTGAACTTTATTCAAGGCTAGCTCCAGAATACTATCAGTCTATGATCACAGAACAGCCGTGTTTAAAAAGCGAAATTGAACCGAACCAATTTCATGGTCCCATTGGGCCATCGCGGTTGCCAACGAGAAATTCATACGGTGATGTGGAAGCCAGTTATGGACTTGATCATACTAGCACTACCACTATAGAGACATTGACACCATGCATTAATCCAACTGTTTTGATGATCAAGGAAGGAGATGATTTTTATACATCAGTACAACCAAAAGCGTCTTCTATCCCTGTATCTAAAGCTTATCAATTGATAGATCAACCTTACCCTCCATCACCAAGCTCACCTGGTCAAAGAACTTTCACGTACGATCCAAACTTTGCTATCTCACAAAGTTTTCAACAAAGTTTTCAAGAGTACAAATCACCAGAGTATTTTCAATCGCCCTCGCCTCCACCTTTTTCATTTACTCCATCGTTTACCAAAAATTTACCAATGCAAGAGATGTACCAGCCGCTAGAGCCTCAACCTCCTTCTTCTTCACCACCACCTTCTCCACCCTCTCTATTTACCACATTCCCACCAACTTTTGAAGAGTATCAGTCACAGTCACCACAACTACCACTGCCACCATCACAACCACCTTTTATAATTACCACACCTCCACAGATCTTCGAAGAATATCAATCACAGCCTTTTCCACCATCACCTTCACCACCAGAATTACCTCCTATTTCTTTTACTGGAAAAACGGAAACTTCCATGCCATCTTTTTTCACTCAGCGATCGCTTACTACAGGGACTCAGACTTTTCCATTTTTAACGACAAGCGAGATGTACTCTTCAACTTCTGGAATAGTTGAAATAGCTTTTTCTTCAATTCCTCCTACAACGACATCTCCGATATTTTCGACTATTACACGAGAAATAGTCTCACCAAGCCGTCCTTTCACAGTGGAAGAAATTTCGACATTTATATCAACTGAAGAGACCAAAGAAAAACCCTTTCCGGTGACGACAATTCAACCATCATTTCCAAAATTCTTTACCACGTTAGTTATTCTTATTATGTATTCGACAACCCTATTTAATCCATTTATCTAAGCTTTTTTTCCAATTCAATTGATGAAGAAAAAATTAGTTATGAATCAAATTGGTGAAATAAATTAATTAGTAAATAGTAATTAATATCGGAAATTGGATAGTTTGCTCTAATATGATTTAAATTCTAAAATCACTTATTTTTCAGTCTGATTTGAATTTTTTCTTTTGCTTCTCTGAAATTTTTATCCACTTGCAAAAATTTATTTTAGTACAACTTATCCATCTTCACCAGCAATTCCTAGTGAAATTTTCACGCCACAACGTCCAATTCCTTCAATGAGAATTACGCCAGCAATCGTTCCAAATCGAATTCGAGGTTTCAACTTTCGATAAATTTTATATATCCTTTTTTTTCTTTTTATTTTTTACATTCTAAAATATTAAAAATATTAATATTAAAAATATTATTAAATGAATTTTATCGACTTTTATCGAAATATTCATTTTTTCGAGAGTTTTGATCTTATTTTTGGCCAATTTTATTTTCTCTCCTAATGGTCAGATTTTGAGAATCAATCGAAGTTTCTCAAATATATGTGAAAAAATTAACTTATTGGCTCAGTCAACAAATTTTTCTCATAAATGGGATAAATAGGATGTTTGTGCCTATTCTTTTGAGCTATCATTATTTTTGGTATTAAGTGATAAGTTATTTTTATTTTTAGGTAAAGCACTTGTCGTTTGTGGTGAAGATGGAATCAGCTTTCGTATTATAACATTGTTTCCATTCACCGGACAAATTTTCTCGCAAGACCATAAAAGAATTCCAAGGTAAAAATTTTATAGATAAATTTTTTTTTTAATATCTTTAAAAAAATCTTAGTAGAATAATACTAATATTGTACTAATCCACTTATTTGCATTCTTCAGTTGTGTTTATACTTTTACCGAAGCAACAATTGTTAATGTAACATTGCCATATGCTGAATGTGGAGTTAGAAATCCAGGTAAATCTTCTCGTTACGAATTTTAAGAATTCGTAAGATTCATATAAAATTTCATGAATAATTTAATGATGAAATTTCTAAGATCGGCGTAAAATTCTTGCAAATTAGAAAAAATCTCGTCCAGCACTTCCAATGATTCAATTACGTTTAAATTCAGATTTTTTTTTTTTGCTTTAATTCATTTTACGATTGAAGAAAAAGGAAAAAGAAATTTTATAGGTAATCAACCTGTAGAAACACAATATCACATGCAGATTATCGTTTTGTTTGAACAAAAAGATGGTACCACAACAATGCAATCATTTATTGCTCAGTGTTTGCAGCAGAAAGTCAAATATCAAAAACAAATTATACCAAAAAGGATTGAAGAAGCTTTAGAAGAGTATTAATTAATTTATTTACAATTCATGTGGGCATAATTCTTTTGATTTTTTAATTTTATAGAAAAACCATGTAAATTGGTTGATTATTTCAATTTGCAGCGCGTAAATAAGCGCTGAGATTTAGGAATGCTTATGATGATCAAACAATGAAAATTAATTTCAACTAGTTTAAAGACTTCAACTAGTCCCAACGAAGCTCGAGCAAAAAGCTCCAATTCCTGACTGTATAATGCGGATCGTTAAAGAAGAAGATCATGGACACGGCGATGATGGTTTAGAAGTTAGTGTGGTTGATATCGGTCAACCGATGCGAATCGAGTGGAGCTTGTTACCTGAATCAGGTGACCGGAAATTTTCATTTTAACATCTTTGAAAACCATCATTTCTTCCTTGTCTCTATATATATTTTTTTATTCTATTGATTGGATCTATCTTAGATAAGTTTCTTAAAATTTTCAAATTGGGGCCACTGATAATTTACTTATTCACTTTTCGCTTTATTAACTATGTCCAATTAACTCAATTCAACTTTCCGCATTTGTCTTGAACTTTATGTAACTTTTATTCACTATATATTTAATTTCTAGGATGAAGTGGAGAGGGGAGGGGGTGAGGAGGACAGATTTTATTTTTTTTTTTAAATAAAAGAAAACCGGTTTATCTATTTTCATTCATTATTTCATTGTACCGGATATGGATCCAGTATTTTGGGGAGAGGGAATTCTGAAGCAGGGTGGCCTTTTTCACTTGTAAAACGTTTTCCTATGAAAACTTATTAAAACACATTATCAATATAACTGTTAAGAAAGAATATCAATAAGAAGCTGAAATACTACTGAATGGCGATTCTTGTTGAATTCTTGTTATAATAGAATTTTCCAAAAAAAATATGAAATTTGAAACATGAAATTGGACATTTTTTAATAAATTCCTTAAGGCTTTTTAATATTTGTGGAATATTTCTCATTTTTATAAGTCTATTATTACTTTAAATGGATTAAAGTTGAAAAATTATTGAAGAGAATTCTTTTTTGTTAAACTGATTATGAAATGAATTGAACGAATGTAATAATTGTCCACTGGCTCAGTGGATTGTTGCTCTAATTTCATAGCGCCGATTTTCGGATTTTAATGCCGGTAAGAGCAAACCTGTCTTTCGAAATTCCGGCTAGTGTTGACGATTCACCTTTCACCAAGCGATTCCTTAGCAAATTTCTCGTCTAACAAAGCCAGTGGAGCAAAGCTCGTAAAAAAAAAGGAAAAAAAAAACGAATGTCATTCTATTATTTTCATGTTGATATGTGACATTTAATGTGAACGCTATTAGTTTTATTTCTAATTAAATTTATTTCTGAACAAATCAATTAGATTAACGATTTATATTTTTCTTGCGAAAAATTTTCCTAGTTTCTTTTATTTATTCAAGGCTTTTAAGGCTTAAAATTATTTTTAAAATTTACAATTGGAATTTTAAAAAATTGATTCGGATTTATTTTAAATTATTGGAAATGATCTTATTGTAAATTAGTTGTTGAGGTTTCATTCCTCCTGAAAAATGAATGAATCCTGAATGAAAGCCAGAAAAACACCAGAAGCTCATTAAAATATGTACTAATATCCAACAAACACTAATTTCACCTGCCAACTTCATGCGATAATTCATGAAAAATAACTGCCAGGCTAGTGGAGACTCCAAGAATAAATGACATAGCATGAAGCTTGCACCAACTTGCACCACTGCAATTCCATCAATAAAATTGCGAAGTGCATCAAAGATCGCCTATGATTAAAACTTGTTGAAATTTTTAGATGCCTACGGATTTCACGTTCGAAATTGTACCGTACGTGACCTGGTGAGTGGAGAAGAACATTTAGTGATCGATGAAAGAGGGTAGGTGTAATTTAATAAAATTTTGGTTAGAAGAATTATATTTCTAAGAACTGTGGAAAATTTTAACTGATTTTTGGAGGAGTAATTTTTTTTTTTAATTTCGGTCGGAGATATAAAGAAATATCTTTTCTAAAGATCAAATGAAGATATATCTTTTGAACAATAAACATTGCAATTTTGAAGAATTTTCTCCATGAGATTAAAGGAAAACCGAATTCTAAGGAATTATCAAGTAATGAGAAATGTGTTTCGTTAATTTGGATTGCAGCAACTTGTTGAGCAAACCTGTTTCTAAGAACAAAGAACCGGCTGGTGTTTGAGGATCCATCCGCACTCCTAACTTTGGCATGACCTCCTGATTTCGCCCATATTCTTTTTAATTGAACCTGTTGCAACCTGAAATTGTACCATAGTTCCAACATTATATGCATCTTTCCATGATTTTTACTATCATTTTTTACTATCATTTTACTCATTTTATTTTATTTTTAGTTGTTCAACTGATATCAACATATTCAGTCATCCACATTATGATACTTATCACGATATAGCTCGTGTACATTGGCATGCATTTAAAGTACCTGATAATAACCAACTAAGTATCAAATGTTCATTTCAAATATGCTCAGATATTGTTGATTCTAAATCTGGACTTACAAACTGCGATAACATACCAACGGTAGTTTCAATTTATATTAATATCATTATCATTCCCATTAATCATTATCAGCATTTCTATTTCTTTATGTATGAAAAAAAAAGTCGACCGAGAAGGGATTAATTTGTTTATCGGAGAATAGACAGTCGACGATAATTTACAGCAAAAAAAGTCCATTGACCATTATTTTTAATACAGTAAAAATTCACTTAAATTTAATCAAAAATTCGTTATTTCAATAAACAAATAAAAAAAATAGATATTCGATTTAAAACGAGTCTCCTCAAGATATTAAAGAAGAAAGTAAGTCGCTCACTATTTCCGATTAGCCTGGCTCTGCCTAGCTCTATTGACTATTGTGCGAGACGAGTTAACGAGATGTGAAAGAAATATATAGTGGATACCAGCGTCATCCAGATTTTTTGATAATAGGTTTATATTAGTTCAGTATGATAGTCTGAACAATAATCACTAGTGGGCTAACCAGCAAACTATGTGATTTGTTGGCTTGCTTCTTATCAAAAAATGGGTATTTAGAGCATCATTAAAATTATCTAAATAAATAGCTAGGGAAATGATCTTTTGCTGGTTTTTTCATAATTTTTATTTAAAAAATATATAATTGAAAATTTGCGACATTTATTATTTTAATAATGGACCAATTTATGGCACAATAAATTGCAAGTGATTAGTGATGATAAAAGTTATCAGCGAATATATGACCTTTTATATGACCTGCTGAATTCATATGCTATTTTATATATTTTGCATAACATTGCCATCTATCATATTGCATGGCCGATTTTCAAATGGTGCAAAATTATACGTTCTTTTCGAAAGGAAAATGTGCCAATAGGCCTATTATTATAGTATAAATGTAAAATCTCCACTTTTTTCTCTTTTTTGCAAGAAATTTTGTAAGATTCGCTATCTCTCCCTACTTTTTTTTTCTAAGCAACGCTTAATTGAAATTTTTCAGCCACCGTTTTGTCCTGACTTGATCACTTCACCATCGAATTCGATTTTATTCGATTTAGAAGGTCATATAAGCGAGATTCGTGGTCCACATAGTGTTGTTCGGCGACACGTTCATGCAGATATATGTTTTGGCGGACCGCAAGATGCATATTGTAGCTCTGAAGATTATCGTAATGAGCGAAGCGAATATTGGAGGAAAGTTACTAGTATGATTTTCATTTGATGAAAAACAATTCGAGAAGTACATGAATTTTAGAGTTCCTGAAAATTATCATTTTTTTCTTGATCATTTCAATCACAAGAAAATAAAATTTACACATCTTTAGCAAATACATCAGAGCGGATTTGTATTTCGCGGATATGGATGAGTGTGTGCACGGGTTTATCTGCGTGGACGGCTCTATTAGCAATCGGTATTCACGGGTATTGCCGGTTAAGGCGAAAACGACAACTGAAACGCATTAGTTCGCTTTCATATGGGCAAAAAATGGTGCAAACACCGATGGAAATGGTTCATATTAGGAGGAATAAATAATTGGTAATTTAATGTAGATTAATTAATCAATTAGCAGCAGTTATTATTATTATTTTTATAATTAACTGTGTAAGCTTTATTGAATCGATTAGATAAATTATGATTTAAAGTGATACAAATAATATTTATTAATTGGAAAATTCAGGATTTTGAAAGAAACTTTGGAGCAAATTCATTAAATTCCTTTTCTAGCGGTTCCTTTCGAAATTCTCTTCTCTTTTTTTTTAAAAAAAAAAAGCTTTCACCTTTATTGGTTAGTTTCGCTGGTTAGAAGAGTTCCAAGTTGTTCGATCCGATGCCATCTTCGAAATTCTCTAATAGCTTTATTTTAATAAAATTATTGAAACGATATTCTATAAAATGCAATTCTTATATGAAAATTTAACAGTGCCATTTCTGGTTTGGCTAATTCCACTCTTTTCATTTCACTCGGAATTTGTTTAATTTAGTTTCATCAAATAAGATAAATTTTATCACTTGGTGATAGAAGTGCGAAATGAATTGTTAAGCATCAGCTATCAGATTTTTTGGAAGAGAGGTTTACTTCTATAGAAAATGAACTATCTCAAATGAATTAGCTACCTATTGAGCCATTTCTATTCGCTGCTAAGTTTGTATCGCTTTATTTCAACTTATTTTTATATTTTTAAATATTTTTATATTTATGTTTATTTGTTCTCATTTGTTTTTTATTGTTTATTTCGTTCTTTCATTCTGTTTTTTCTGTTTTCGATTTTTTTTTGTCGATTCTTGTTTTTCTCCAACGTTTAATTTCTTTCATATTTCTATTTCTATTATAAAAATATTGTTTTATTTTTACTCTATAAAATCCTATTCAGTTGATTTAGTTTCAAAATTAATCATTTATTTAGGCGAACATAAACATATTTTTATAATTTTTATATTCATTTTTATTCAGCTCATCGCTGTGCTCTAAAATTTTTGCTCAGTTTATCGAGCAAATGCCAGATAGATAAATTTTTTTTTCATTCTTTTTTTTTTTTGTTTCTACAAAGAATGTATTTATTCATACATAAATATAATTAATCCATGTAAAAAAAAAATCACACAAGGCATCGTCTAGTTGATTTTTTCATAAATATAAATTATAGCTGTATAGCCGAATAAATGATTTCAAATAGAATGGTACCATTATTTATTAGAGGAATAATAGGGGACCCAATGGTTTCTTTCCCTTCAAATAACCTCGTGTGATCGAAATATTGTGGTGCTATTTTGTTTTTTTTTTGCTATATATATCTATTCTTTGTATTTATCAATTGAAATTGGTTGCAATAACGATTGTGCAATATGTAAAGCTCAATAAGTTCGGTTTTTTTTTTTTTTTTGTTGATGGTCTCTTCATTATATAAATATTATAAATTATATGAATATTTTTTACAAATGTTATAAATTAAATTAAAATTTAACGAATTTATAGCAATTTTTTTTCCAATTTCCACGATTCTTTTATCAAACGATTCTTTTTAGCATTTAGCAAAAAATGCTATTCGAAAATTTCATATTTAGGCGTTTTAATTGAGGCCTTAATTCTGCTGATTTGGTTTATCATATAAAAATTTTCGAATGATAAATGATATAAAGTAATTTTTGGGAAGAAAAGAAATAATTTTGCTATGCCTATGCTTAATGATTTTCGCCGAAATTTTCTTCTGTAAAAAATCATTGATACAATGGCGAAAAACTTTATGAGCTATGCAAATGGTTAGTATTAAATATTTATCATTTTTGGTTAGACTCCATCTAATTGTACGATGAAAGAATTTCGTGAAGAGATTATTCGGGGGGAACAAAAATAGAGACTATAAATAGAAATATAACTAAGGCCTAAAATTATTAAAAAGAAACGATCAAACCAAAATATTCGGTTGGAATTGCAATTTAAATATTAAAAAAAAGATCTAAGTCACTCGCGCTATATTTCCTCGAGCTAAATAGCTATGCTTATAATTATTCAAATTTCTTCGAATTGTTATAATTTCAAAGAAAAGCTTAATTTTTTTTCCGATAATTTTTATGGTATTTTTTCGCTATTTTAATAATAATGGAGACTTTTTTAATTTCAAAAATTAAACTAATCGAGAAACACAACGAAATCTCTTTAAAAAAATCTCTCAAAATAAATTTGCAGTAATGAAAAGTTGCAGTAATAATTTCCTAATTAAAAATTTTTATTTTATGAAAAATTGAATCATTTCGATTTTATTTAAAAAAGATTTATTTATTATTTACTAAGATCTATTTATTATTTATTATTTTACTTAAAGTCTTCAAGAATGATGATTCCATATTTTAAAAAAAATCCGTTCAATAAAAGGTTAAAAGCATTTTAAAAACTGGATCGAGAAATATTTTGGATAATGTGGTTTTGAACGAATACTTTCGTTCAAAACCAGTTCATGGAAACAATGGACATTGAAATAATATTCGTCCTGAATGCGGAAGGAAGGATCTTTCGTTAAAAAAAAAAGTATTTAGGGACATTTTTGCGTTTTATTTCTGAATATTATCAGGAATTAATGAAAATTATTACTGATAAGGAATGGAGGGATAACTTTATAAATTTTTACTTGAAGACTGAATTTTTTATTAAAATTTCCTATACGCTTTTCATCGGAAAAATTGAAAAATATTACTTTATTTCCACTGGTAATCATAAATTTCCAGAAAATCGACCAATTGTTATTTTATAAATTTTAAAAATTGAAATTTTCTATCCAATGGTCGGTCAATAGAGTCAATAACGTTAACAATCTATTGGTTTCTTTTTTATGCCAATATTTTTATTCAATTACACCAAAATAAGAAAACCTTTCAGTTCATTCGTTTTGTTGTTAGTAAACCGATTATCTATTATTATACCGTATTTTCAAAGTTAATCGAAGTATTTAAAATAGAAAAATAGAAAATAGAAATATTATGTTGACTTGAGGCAATATTAACAGAATTAATGATTTGTGAGATGCCAAGTTGTATTAAAAACTTGTTTAAACGATTAAAATTACGGTGAAATTTCTGTCAGCGAAAATTCATGAAAAAAAAAAGAATCGGATTCACGGTAAAAAATAAATAGGATAGGGAAGAATTTGATATTTAGAAACCGATAAATGGCAATGGATTAATAAAATTGACCAAGAAAAATGAAAAACTGAGAACGAAAGTGATCATGAAAAGAATAATTAAAATATTTTTTTTCCATCTTTTTTATCAAAACGTTTCATTTTTCTCCTTCTGAAAAAATTTTAAAAAATTTTAAAATGATTTATCAATTATATAAACGTTATCATATAAGACGTTGTCATATTATGGACCATTTCCATCATCCCTATTATATTTTCAATTATACGATTGATTCATTTATGGATATAGCTCGCCGGCACCCAAAAGTTAAATATAATATTGGCCTTTTCGCGGATAATTATTGATAATTATTATGGATAGTTATGGAGATATTGAAGCGGTTATCGTTAGTTGCAGCGACAATTGATTTTCAGTAAAAATGCTTTTCTCTTTATGCACCAGCGGCTGTTATAACCGCATTTTTCTGTAAATTCTTCTTTGATTCCAGATGCTTCGATATTTATATATCTCGTATCCACTTTTATAGTTAACCAGATGAAAAATAAAATACATGTGGTGAAACTCTTAAAAATGCCATCACAGGTACCGCTAGGTTAGAAATAACATGCAGATTAAGATAAAAGCCGTTTGACAAATTAACCATTCAAGATCAATACATTCTATTATATAACATAACTGTACGTATAGATATATAGAAATAAGTCCATTTAGTGTATTTTTATTATATTATTGATATTTATTAATTCGAGTTGCATTATTATAAATTAACGTAATGAACAATAAAAAGAATTTTTTTTAAAAAATGCAACCTTGCAAATGGAACAAAAGTGCTGCTTAACGCTGCTCCAATAAACTAAGAAAATATTCTGGAATAAATCCTAGCAAATAAGATCGTTGCGAATGTCAGAAGTATTTCTAACATTAAAAATGAAATATGAGTGATGCTAGGCACGAAATTCTATCTCAAATCCTCAAATTGAAGTATGAAAAAAAACTTGCGAATTAATTATTAGTTCAGATGTCGAATTTTAGAATTCTTAGATGAGGTAAAAATTAGGTTAAAAACCCCTTAATAGTGAGAATTTAAACCATTATTTTTAATTTTAAAAGTGAAATCCGTGTGACCGAACTTTACTTCCATCCTCAAATAATTCTATAAATAAACTCATAATTGGCTTATTCGAATATTAATCAACCAAAAACATTTCAGGCATATGATTCATTAATAAAAATATAATTTTTATAAAATACAATTTTTACATTTTAACAAATCCAACAAAACGATTTTTTGGCCAACGCCTTATACAATACTTTCTTCCTTCATTAAAAATTACCAATGCTAAGCCAAATAAGAGACCAAAAATCCAAACCTAAAAAATCAAATATTTATTTTATTTCATTATTTCATTTCATTTCTGATTTTATTTCATTTATAAATTTTTTTAGATAAATTTTTTAAAGAAGCGTGAAAATTTTAGAAAAATCTATTAATTTAATGAATAAAATGTTTCGCATAAATAAATAAGCATGCGATATTCAAATGAATCGATTTCTTACATGATTCGGCGGTGATTCTACTTGTAAGATGTACTGAGATGCTGGAGTATAGATAAACAAATTAAGTAATAAAATTTCGATAATAACTGCAAAAACGGACACTAAATTCGTTATACCATGGACGAATATTGAGACACGACGTGTGCTACACATATATAAATGAAACACCTAAAAATTTAAAACGATTTGTCAAATATCAATCGAAAAACGATAATTAAATTCTTATTTTTATAAAATTTTCTATAATTTGAATAAAATAGTTGTATTTTTATTAGAAGATAAATCTACGAATATATATATATATACTTGAGAAAGAACGAGTGTAATTTGCCATGCAGCTGCTGCTTGTCTTTTAATGCTCAACTGTTGAATTCCCGTTATTGTTTCATTTGCTATCGTCGTGAAATTTTGAGCGTCAGCATTCCAGTAATGTTCAGCTGTGAAAAATAAATCACCGAGACGTAAGTTGTAATAGCTGCAAAAAAAAAAAGCTTAAAGCCAATATTTGAATAAAAATATAACAACGATAAAATAAACCATTCTAAATTTAGAATAACGAAATTGTGCTTTAAAAAAGCACAACTAATGAGAGCCAAAAAAATATCTTAAATTGACATATTATTATTCAATAATTACACAAATATACTTACAAATATACGGATAAATATGCAAGAATGCAGCCAAAAGTAATGATTGATCCAGCGAAAATGTACGAATAAATGAGTAGCGATCGAGAAACTAAACGATCATTTCGATTACGAGGAGGTATTTTCATAATATCACGCTCTGGCGATTCGTATGCTAAAGATATAGCTGGCGGCAATTCGCTTGCAATATCGATACTTAAAATCTGCAAAAAAAACTGGTATGAAAAAGAAATTGCTAAATTTTTGTAAAGAAATATAAATATATAAAAATCTTCTGTTTCAACCAGCATAAACAATAACTGCGCAAATAGATACTAAAATTCTAAGCTTTTAAGCCCAGAGGGAGAGGTGTGGGAGGAGGGGGGAGGAGGGGGTTTCACTGAAGTGAAACTAGAAATGTTAAGAAGTATAGCTTTCTCAAATCACACAGATAGGTTCGCCTTTTTAGCTATCTCCATTGAATATTTATATTTATATTTATAATATTCGATATTTATATTTATAATTTATATTTATAATATTCGATATCGTAAAAATAATCAATCAAAAACATTCATCGAATAATTCAATTTAAATAAAAAAAATATTAAAAATTAATTAAATATTAAAATATTAAAAATAAAAATATAACAACCAAAAAATTAAAATAATAAAACTAAAAAAAATAAAAAATAAAATAACAAAAGATTAAAAAAATAAAAGACTGTATTATTTGAAGGCGAATAAGAAATTATTCGATGATTGTTGTTGATAATTTAAGAAGAAACAATACCTGTAAAGGTGAAAGTCCTAACGGTAAGCCTAAAACGAATTGAAGAACAACGGGAAATATTTCTGGCCATATATGAGCTAACGTATAAGCAATAGAAAGGCGAAGATTATCGAATAATAGTCGACCTTCTTCGAAACCTTTTACAATTGAAGCGAAATTATCATCCGTAAGAATAATATCAGCGGCCTGTTTAGCAATATCACAGCCTATAAATAACCGAAATTATTTTAAAATTATATTGAGAAAATCAACCAAATGAGCCAACTAGAAAGAGAAAATTATTTTAATAAAGAAATCTTAATGCATAAAAAATTTATGAAAATTTATGAAAATTCGCGAAATGATTTTATCAAATACTTGATAAGGAAATACAATTAAAAAATAATTCACCTGTAATGCCCATAGCGATACCAACATTTGCATTAGCCAATGCCGGAACATCGTTTACACCACCACCCGTAACAGCCACTATTTCGCCTCTTTTTTGGCACTCTTCAACGATTTGCAATTTTTGATCTGGAGTTGTCCTATAGCAAAATTTTTATATCAACTACCGTTGTGTAATAATAATTCATTTGATTCAATTCGATCAATTTTTATTTGCGCTATTCTATTAAATCTTCCAATTTCTATATATTTATATATTTATTATTAAATATATTTTATTTTATTATATATTTTTTATGTATTTTTAATACACATATATATATATATTAATATTTTATGTATATGTTTATTTTATATATATATATATATATATTTGATATATATTTTTAATACTATTGATTATTTGGATACATTAATCCATTTAGATATGGATTTAAATGATGGAAGAAGGAATGGCTTCTATTATTATCAGCAATGGCATCAGATCAAGCAGCATGGAAACGTCTAACCCTTGTAGTTAGTGGAACCAGTCTAACCAGTAATAATGAGAGAGCTGTTAGAAAAATAAAGAACATTTATTCACCGTTATAATTTAAAAGATTAGATTTTTGCTAACAATTTGTCTTCATTTTTTTCTAAGTGTTTTTTCGATTAAAAAAGATTGTCTTATGAGAATATTCAGGTTATCGTGTTTAAAAAACGATGTAGTTTTCCATTTATTCTTTATCAACTAGTAATTTTGATGAAATAAAAAACAAAAAAATAAAGAAAAAAATGGAAATAAAATAAAACCTTGCAAAAACTATATATTTGTGTTTGAGAAGTTCAGTCCATTCTTCATCGGTTTTTGTGGATAATTCTGAACCATTAACAACTGCCCAATTTACGTCATTTTCTTCGGCTAAATTTGATTGAACTGTATTAGCATTTTTTGTTATTTCAGCCTTTGCTGCCTGAAAAATTTTTGTATTTTGAAAAAATTTTGACAGCTTTTTTTTAAATGAGTGGCATTTTAAGAATGCCCAAAATAATTTGTATACCTACCGCTTTGTTAGACAAACCGATTAAGCCGATTTGGCGAGCGATAGCGATTGCGGTTGTTGCGTGATCACCTATAAAATAATTAATATTTTTAAAAGAAAAACTATGGTACTTCTATAAAATTATTATTAAATAATAGAATTTCTAATTAAAATGAGAATTTCTGGAAATTTATTTGCTAATTTAATTCTGATATGAAATTTATAAGTAATATTGTGGCAATTAAATTAAAATAATTTATTAAAACAATTAGAATAAAACTCTTCGAAATTCATCATTGCAACTTGCTTTAGATAGTTTAATTTTTACTTCTTCGTATTCTGATTTTACAAAATAATAACTGAAAATTTCGAGTAAAATTACCTGTTATCATAAAAACTTTAATGCCAGCTTCCTTACATTGCATTATTGCTGGTGCAGCGTCCGTCCTGAAATAAAAATTAGAAGTTTAGTTTATGGTCGAATGAACAATTTCGTCATTTATACGATATACGATGATTCTTTAAAATTGTTTATTATAATATTTTTTTTTTATGAAAAAAGAATATTCTAGTAATCAAAAAATTGTTCACCAGAATGAAATGCATGAATCTCATTTAGTCTATTGAATTGTACTCAACTGATTTTAGTGAATATACCTAGGAGGATCCATAATTGCTGCCATTCCAAGAAATATTAGACCTTCTTCGAAATCTTCATTAAACGATGTATAATTAATATTCGAATCAGCAACAAAATTTTTAATACCGAAAGCTATGACTCGCCTTCCTCCATTTCCATAATGCTCCCAAGCTGCCTCAATTTAATTCTTTAGAACAAAAAAAAAAAAAAATTGAAAAAATAAAATAATAAAATAAAAATAGTTTTTTAAGGCTTTTAAATCATTAGGCTCACCTCGCATTCGCTTATAAGATCTTCGCTGATTTTTACGATATCATCGTTAATGCGAGCCAGCGAACATTTATTTAGTATAACCTCTGGTGCGCCTTTTATCATAACACAAAATTTTGCATTATTTGAACCAGCGAATTCGATATTTGTTTGACTGTTGCAAGCTGAACCATCGCCTAAACAACGAGCAACAACTAACTGATAACGACGAACTGAATTGAATGGCATTTCGAAAACAATCTGAAAGATCTCAAGAAAGAAGAGAGAAATGATGAAATTCATTTCATCAACGATAATATATAAAATAAAACCTATAATTATAGATTTTACTCATATAATTATAAACAAAAAATAAAATAATATTTTATTTTATTGAATTTTAATATTTTAGAACTTTAGGATAAAAAATTTCTTTCAATTTCTTACGTTATATCTTAATCTAATTCCTTCAACGGATGCATTCATTTCAACGTAACGTAAAAGTGCCACATCTGAAGGCATTCCAAAAATTTCTCCACGTCGATCCAAATTTTTCACCTAAAAAATGCACTACTAATATGTTCAATATTTGGGAAATAAAGAAGATATCCACAAAATTACATCGTCAGAATCCGAAGTCAGAGTATTCTTTTCCATTAATTCATTATGGCGATTCATTGCATTTGCCTCTTGTCCTGTCATTGTGTCTCTCAAATTGGTTGTAGATTAGCGAAAAAAAGATTTTAAAAAATCCCTTAAATCCCTTAATCTGGAAATTTTTCATATATTCTAATATTTTCGAGCAAACATTGGTACTTACATAACAGTGAAAATTTTTGATGCAGAATGTACGGGTTGTTGTTTGGATTGTTTTAACGTTCGTTCAGTCCATACTCGACGTAGTGATTTGTGGACTCGCTCAAATTGTCCTCGATTACAGACGCTCATCACGGTTAGTATGTCTGGTAAAGGTTGCTCGAATTGACTGCAACTGGCTTTTCGTTGTCGTAAGCATAATCCGGAGTAAGCTATATCATAATGACCTAAAAAATCGACAAGCTTTATTCAATTCATATTGATAACGAATTCAGATTGAAAATAAAATTTTTAGAAATAAAAAATTTTTTTGTACTAGGCTATAAAATATTATGAAAATTTTAATGAAAATTATACCAGCATGATGCCTTCTATTGTACCAAAGATCTGTTACGACCATAGAGTTTTGAGTTAAACTCCCAGTTTTATCAGTTGCGACAACAGTCGTTGCTCCAAGTTCGTCAATGACGTCCAGTTTTTTGATATAAACACCTTTTTTCGCTAAGCGACGAGCAATTATTGCCAATTGCGACATAACTGTTGCTGGCAATCCTTGTGGAACGTTGGCAACAATAATTATTACAAAACCAATAATGAAATGATCCAGAACATTTTCAAATCTGGAAAAAAAAACTCATCAAAATGAGGAAAAGAAACGAAATATTATGAAATCTTCTGTCTATGAAGTGATCCCGAAGTGGTATTGGTTACTTCACACGTTATCCGCTTTCTAAGCCTTTTAAATAGATTGATGTGACTGAAGGAAAGGTTGGATGGGTAAAAATGGAAGGAAGGTAAAATTATGAGGCAAGGAATCGGCTGGGGAATTTTTGTATTTGCATTATTATTGTGAGGATCATAAAATAATTATGTGATTATCAGTTTACGGCGCAATATAATAATTTAATTATCCAAGTTTGACGTTGCGTCATAACTGTGGTGTTATGAGATATTGTTTCTATTACTGTTAATAAGAAAAGTTATAGGCGCAGAATAAAAGTTACTTATGGACGAGCTTGTAGACAATTTGTAGAAGCAATAAAATCACCAAAAATTTTCACTCGATTATTTATAATAGCTCAGTTATTTAAATATTTCTATTCATATCTAACCGAATGCATCTTTTAAAAAAATTAAATTCGAAATTAAATCATACCGAGTAACAAAGCATCCAACCAAAAAAACCAAGCTAGCCATACATAAAGCTAACACAGAAACGAAATGTACAAATTGGTTGATTTCAATTTGAAACGTACTTTGAGTGGTACTAACATGTCGTTGCACATCAACTATACCACCCAGAACCTAGTAAATAGTTAAATTCATTTCTGAATTGCAAATATTGATTTATTTTTCCTTACCTTTGGAATTTAGAACTTCGAATTCGAATCTCAGTATCTTTCCTAATCAATGGTACTGTTCCAAAGTAGCATATGGAACTTGTATTCATCACTTTGTTAATCTACTATCACTGTTCCGAAATAATGAACTATTTCAAAAAGCAGATGTTTCATTCTTATTTTTGAAGGATATATATATTTTTTTAAGAATTCTCATCATTACTGGTTAAACTCGTTCCACTGACTTATCGCATTGGGCAATATGCCAGGGAGTCCTTTGGCGATAGAAATACAGGTGAGTCGCCAGCATCATCCTGATTTTTGGACAATTTTAGTCCTGCGGGAGCGGGAGTAGAATCTCAGCATCGGCGCTCCAAACTAAGCAACAACCCACTGAGCAATTCTATCCTCATTCTTTTTTTGAAGGATATATAATAAGTTAATTTGCTTTATGTTTTCTCAATGTTATTTTTTTGTAACGATTTATTAAATATTAGTTAAATATTAATGAAAATAATTTGGAAATATTTTATAAATACAGAAGTACCGTATATTTCCCACTTCGAATAACCACTCCGAAACCGTTTCCTTCAATACAAAATGATCCTTTAAGTGCAATATTTCGTGCATCGAATACAGATAAATGTGATGCAGCTGCTTCATGAGTATAATCAACTGGTTCAGTTGCACCTGAATTTGTTTAAAAAATTTATATTTTTAGGATATTTTTTTGGTAGAGTAAAATGGCTTAATGGATTGTTGCTTAATTCAGAACGCCGATACCGAGGTTCAGTCCCCGCGAAGTTATCCAAAAATATAGGTTATGCTAACGACACATCTATACTTTTGTCACCAAGGGATTCCCTGGCATATCATATTTTCCAGCATGTGAAACCAGTGAAGCTAGGTTAATCAATGATGGCAATGGCTCTTTGAAAAAAATTTATTTTTTAGAATTAAATTTAATTTTAAAAAAATTTTATTACCAGTAATAGCTGATATTTCAAGCTTAAGTCCATTTGATTTAAGAATTCGGAGATCAGCTGGTATTCTTGCACCTTCAGAAATAACTACAATATCGCCCACAACAACTTCTTCAAGTTTCACTAAGCGTTCAGTGCAATCACGAACCACAAGACATGATTGTGGTAGTAATGTTTGAAAATTGCTTGCTACCTGTATTATTCCATATTTTTCAAATAATTAATAAATAATAATAAAATAAAAATAAATAAATAAACAATAAAAAAGAAAGATTTCATCAATTTTTATAAATTATTTTCAACAATATTTCAATATATAATATTGAAATAATATTTCAAGAAATAAATATAATAAATAACAAAAATTAATAAATATAAATAAAAATAAATTATACGTTTATGAATAAATAATAAATTATAAAACTATCTGCTTATTTAAATTAAATTAAATTAAAAACTTTATTTTTTGCATTTTATATTTTAAAATCCTTTTTATTTATATATAGCAAAGATTAAAAAAATTTCTATGAATAAAAATTTTATTCCAAAAATTTAAAAATTACCCTAAGTGCTTTTCTTTGCTGATAAAACGATATGAAACACATAAGAATAACAATAGCAAATAGTATAACTGAGCAGTATAAATTTACTGGCTCGACATTACCATTGGCTAAATGTATGAAATATGTTGCCATACTTAATATTGCTGCACCTGAACAATAAAATTTATCAATTTAAGGCTAGGTGAAAATATATTAATTTATTTAAATTTATTTATTAATGTTGCTCAATTCGGAGGGCCAATGCTGAGGTTCGATTCCCTGCAAGAGCAAACCTATACAAAAAAACCGAATGATGCTGGCGACTCACCTGTATTTCCATCGCCAGGCATATTGCCCAATGCGACAAGCCAATAGAGCGAGTCTAATCAGAAATGGTGAGGGCTCTTTAAAAAAAAATTTATTAAGTTTGGAGACGTCTTACCTTACAGCCAACATAGCCAGCCTAACCAGTAATGGTGATATTGTTAGAAGAAGAAATTAATGTAAAAGACCATCATTTCAATAAAACAGTTGTTTTGATTATCAAAGCCAATAATTAAGGATCTGCTGAATTCGCGGAATGTAAGGAGAACTAACTGCTTAACTCTAAAAGTAGTAACTCTAACTCTCCGTAAGAATCAGCAAAAATTCTTTTATGGAGGCCAGAATTTCATCTTGAATGGCCGAGTTAAGTGATGGGAATAATAATGATATTAAGTAATATTTACATATATTTCAACATCTTCAGAAAGTTCTAAATTTATTTTTTTTGAGTAAAACCTACTACTATAGGATCCTTTCTTCTAAAGCTATAAGGTTATGTCTTCAATATTCATGAACAATAAAAGTTTCCATATTCTTTGGAGTTGCGAAATTTTCAAAAGATATTTAGGATATATTTTATAAACAGGAAAGGAGCAGAATGGCTCAGTGGCTTGTCGTTCTTATTTTCTTATTTAAAACAAAGATGCATAAACCCCTAGGAAGATTCAGCCTGTCTTTTAAAAATCGAGCGATTTGGCACCTCAGTTTTTCCACCTCTCCTTGTCAAAATTTATCTGGTCCAAGCCAGTGTAGAGAGATTAACCAGAAAAATAAATTGAATGAAAAAAAAAATCAGTACCAATCAACAGTAACCAAAATTTGTATAGAAACTGTTGAAGAAATAATGCAATGTCATTGGTTTCATTGGGAGGTTCAATTCGATTGGCACCTCCATCATGCAGTCTTTTCCTTTAATAAAACAAGTGAATATTTAGGATCCAACTGACATATTTTTATCGGTATGATAACACTTTATTAATTTGCATTATTTATAACATATTTTTGTTGATTTTAATTTTCCAATTTTAACACTATGAATGATAAAGAAAAGGAGATTTGCACCGATCATTAAGACTATGATTTGCACCAAATTCCACCAAAATCTTCTTCAAGTTCAGAAACTGTTTTTTCTTCTGGGAAATCTTAAAGTACAGTATGTGAAAGAGAAAGAGATCTATAAGAGATCTTGCCTTGACACAACTGATCAGGACTTCTACACATTTATATTTTATATTTATATTTTTTATATTTTTTTATATTTTATATTTATAAAAGAGAGAGAAATTTATGCAACCAAACGCTGGAACCAATGAATTATAAAAAAGGAACCAACGCCGCTTCTTTTGAGCTTAATCCTTCACTTCTTTCAGGAAATTCCACATTAATAAAAGAATCGCTATAAATATCCTTCACTTCTGCTACGGTAAGATGATGTTCCACATAGGAACTTCCAAGATCTTTCCAGCGAACAAGTTCGTCGCTCTCTGGCTTAACAGCATTTTTTCGTCGAAGAAAAGGCTTTGAAAAACGAATACTTCCAGCTGAAATAATATTGAAAAAAAAATTTTTATCTTATGAAAAATAATTTGAATAATCAAATAATTTTAAAGGATATATTTAATGGCAAACATGCACGAATTATTATTATTTTTTAAGAGTCCTCACCATTACTGGTTAAACTCGCTCCACTGGCTTGTCGTAATTGGGCAATACGCCAGAGAGAGTCTCTTGCCGATAAAAATACAGGTGAGTCGCCAGCATCACCCGGATTTTTGTACAGCTTTATTCCCGTGGGGAATCGAACCTCAGCATCGGCGCTCCCAATTGAACAACAATCCACTGAGCCATTCTATCCCCTAAACATGGCCTTATGTTATTTCCTGCAAGGTTCCATGGATGAGATCATCTGACAGCCTTACCTCAGTCTTCTTGGGCTCTAATAGAGGAACTGAGGTTGAGGACGATCCATAATCCACACCATCTACAGGCGATGAGAAGTCATATAATATATTATATTCAATATACTGAGGAATTAATATAAATTTGAGCTAGCCAGATAAAAACTGAATAATTTATTGAAGAACTAGCCGTAGGCCATATTTTAATTTTCAATGAATAAATTCGCGCGTTGAGCCGGTTTCCATATATATTTAAAATATATGTTGTGTTTCTTAACCAATAATATTTGAGCTGTTGTGTGACATAAAATCACTGCAATAAACTTCAAATATTTTTGTAGTTCAACAAATTAATACCAAAAAATAATTCGTATCTTATTTAATTATTTTTTATTTTTTTTATTATTTATTTTTACCAATGGTGATGGTGATGGCGACTCACTTACACGTACTTCTATCTCCAAGAGACTCCCTGTTAAATTTGTCTAGTGTGATAAGTACCAGAGAAGTGAGTCTAATCAGTAATATTGAGGGTTCTTAAGAAAGGATTCTTAAAAAAGAAAGTTCTACCAATGAAAGATAGAAACGAACTGATTTACAACGAAATCAAAAAAACAATATCAAGCCATATATCGAATGGCTCAATGCGTTGTTATCCTCTAATTTAAACGATCCATGTTGGAGTTTTATTCTCAACAGTAGTAAAAAAATCTTGGTGAAATGGGCGATTCACCTGTATTTTTATTCCTAACTGACTCACTGGCAAAATTTTGTGTGGTCTGACAGGACTGTAAAGGACTGCGGAGAAAATGAAATGATTGAGTGCTCTACAAAAATTTAAAGAGGAATACAAAAACCAAGGAAGTCATTAAAACTTTTAATTTAGTTGGTTCATTAATATGAGAACCAATCCTCAGAGAATCAGATGAACTTAAAAGCACAAGCAGTTCTTTAGCATCACCAGTTTTCTTCATTACATCACAAGATTTCATTTTTAATGGTAGGTTTCCTTTAAGCGACAGGAATCAAACTCCAGTCGAATGTTCAATTTTAATCGGAGTATTTATCCTTCTTATTGGATGTGAAAACGATTCGTATCGTTGCTTCATGTTCACTTTTTTTTGACGGCTCGTATCGTTGCTTCATGTTTACTTTTTTTTGTAAGACCTGGACTGATACGGTCAGGAAAGATTTTGAACATGAAGGTGGACCAGCAATATAAGGACTTAGACGATGGAAAAAGGAATGGCTTCTGTTACTGTCGACGATGGCATCAGACCGCGCCGCTTGGAAGCAGTTTACTCTTTTAGCCGTTTGAGCCAGCCTAACCAGTAATGGTGAGAGCTTTTAGAAGAAGAAAGATGAAGAAGATTACTGGTTAGACCCACTGGGTTGGTTTATTATCGGATTTAAATAAAAATTATTATGCCAAAACCTAAATTTATTGGAAAATTATTCAAATTTATGATATTTAAATTTATGATATATATTTACAAAATAATAAAAGTTAATAAAAATCATAAAACTATTAAAACGTTCAAAAGACGTTTATCAAATGGTACATAGAGTGATTAAAAACAAAAAAAATGGTTGAGACGAGTTTTAGCATATCATACATATCATATCATATCATATCATATATCACTAGAATCGTCTTAAATGATATTATATAATTTATTTTATATTATATAATAAAAATTTGGCGAAGAAAACGAGTATAATGATAGAAGAGCGAATGATATTAAACATTTTCTTAAAACGACTTCACAGCGATTCATCTGCCGTAAAAACTTGTTATTTTATCATCATCGATTCAATAGGAAATTATTTCAACTTAATTTCATAATCTAAAATTGCTTAATTTAATTTAATTTTTTTTTCGTCTCAAAAATAAAATTTGTCAAATTTATGACACATTTTTTTTTCTACGATTGTTTACAATAAAATTAAAGGGAAAAAAGGGAAAATTTTATTTTTTACTTTAATTATCAATTCAAAAGATTTTAAAAATAGAAAATAATTGAAGATAAGTTGATAAATTAAATAAAAATAAAACTAAAAATAGAAGAATCGTATTGATAAACCCAAAATTTACAATTTCTAAAAGTGCGACCACCGTTTTATTTTAGATTCGTTTCGGTTGGCTTATTAGATTTGACAAATTTTGCCACTGAATTTTTCGAAAGATTTTGGAAGATAGGTTTTTTTTCGAGCGGAGTAGAACCGTAGCACCGATCCACTCGAAATGGCACTAACAACCCTGTTGAGCCATTCTCTCACATTCAACTCTAATGAGTTAATAATAATTTAACCAATTTTTTGCAATCTTTCCTAAAAGCTCAAGAATTTCTATTTGATAATTCTATAAGACTTTAGTTTAAGGGCTTTTTAAAATTATTGGTGCGAAAAATACATATTAAAATAATTAATATATTAAATGTTTATTTAGACAGGAACGTCAGAAAAAAGGAATATGAGAAATTAAAGGAATGCTACGGGCTGAAAGAGGAACTAGAGGAAGTGTGGAAAGTAAAGGCAAAAGCAATCCCAATGATAATTGGATGACCTGGAAGTGTGATCCCTAGAAAAGTCGCTGCAGCAGATCCCAGAAACAATATTAGAGATTTCTATCCAGAAGGACGCACTATTAGGAATACCTAAGATACTGCGCAGAACCCTCAATCTCCCAGTCTTCTGGCAGAGGACTCGAGGTTGAGAATGATTCCACGAGGGATTGAGAGAAAAATTTTAAATTTTTTTTAAAAATATGAAAGATTTAGAACGAAGATTTAATTATTTCTCTCTCTCCGAATTTCTCTCTTATTGTTCTCTCTTAAATTTATCCCAAGGTTTTTAAGGGTTCAATTTAAATTGCTTGCTTTGCTCCAAATAACAAGCCTATTGCTAATTCCGTTGCAAATAAGGCCAAACCAGCAGAAAAGCAAAAATTCGAGGAAAATGAAGCATTTCATGATCAACTGATAAGGTGAATTCATCGAAATTCGTTTTAAAAAAATGGCAAATTCAACAATATTACCTATTTTTCATTGACTAATCGTAATTTTATTTTGGCCTTCTTTTATCCTTAAAGGATGAAAACTAATTTAACTATGGAGTAATTTTTTTGAAATTCATAAAAAACCGAGAATGTAAAATTTGGCTAATTGTTAGACATTCACACGCTACTTCTATAGCTAATTAGGTTATTTCTTCAAATGATTTCTTTCGAGACGCACAAGGTCATTGGCACATATAACAAATATCGTGTCTGATAAAAAGAACAGAATGGAAAGAGCCCTCGAGCAATTATTCAAAATCCATTTAGGGAAGCGAACAATAGTTCGGTCTATTAGTAGGGTCATTAGTATGAGAAAGCCATATCGAAATCTCATGAAAGTTGAAAATCAAACACTAACACCGTGCATATTTTGTTATTTTTTTGCTTGTCGAGAATTCGCTTTCGATACTCCAGATACTTGGGGACAGAATGGCTCAGTGGGTTGTTGTCCAATTGGGAGCGCCGATGCTGAGATTCGATTCCCCGCAGGAGTAAACCTGTAAATCTTTACAAAAATCCGGGTAATACTGGTGACTCGCTTGTATTTCTATCATATTGCCCAATGCGACAAGCCAGTGGAGCAAGTTTAACCAGTAATGGTGAGGACTCTTTAAAAAAAAAAAAAACTCTAGGTCTGTACTTACTGTGCTTGTCTCAAAAATACTGGTTACCACTGTTGTGCTTTGGAGACAATAAATGAAAAGATTTGATCAGCTCTCATTGTATGGATGAATTGCCCATGTTTATTTCAAAGGAAACTTCACATCTCTGTCATCAATGTATATACTCCTATCTTGCGCGCAAATGACAAAATTTCTTCGCGCAATCGCTAAAATCTCTCATAAAAGGCAACAGAAATGCGTAACCAAGCATGATGCTTGATGAATGGCTCTTTAGGATGGCTCTCAAGCATATGAGTCATAAAAGAAGTCATTACTTTCTCAAAGAACAACTGGGTAACTACTTTTATCGCGGCGATGAAACTGGCAATGAGCGTGTAGCTTATTTTCTAGCTATTAATAATTATGAAACGAATCTCGTGAATCCCTTTAAATGCTTACCGATGCAACCATCATTCCTGAATCCGAAATTCTACAGTGGAATACTTTTTTAGGAATACCAAAAACTACAGAAAATAAGCTAAACGCTCATTGCCATTTGAAAGATCTATTACAAAGCAGATGGGCAATAATATTCTTTTTGTAGTAATTGTCGGCTTAGCCGACATTATCAAAGCAAAAGCATCTATCTAAGAGAAAAGCAACTGTAACCTTTACTGCAATACGCATAATTGTCCTATCTGGTTGAAATAGGGGCAGTTAAAGATGCATTGTATCCATCTGTATTCATAAATCTTTATCATACATTTTTATTAAACTATTTCTATAGTAGAACATTCCAGGACATTTTTAGCTGCCTATCACAGTATACATTTTGTAAATGGCCTATATAATTTGCTAAATATTATGATGGATGATGGATCAGTAAAGATTTGAATTATTGTAATTAGCAACCATTTGAATAGAATGAATAGGCTATATATGGATTTAAACGATGGAAAAGAATTGGCTTCTGTTGCTTTCTGATATGGCATCAGGTCGAGAGGCTTCGAAGCGCCTCACATACTTGTAGAAAATGGAACCAGCCTGACGAGATTTAAAAAAAGGAGTTCATAATTTAGGATGTAATTGTTGAGGATAAACATAATAGCCATATGTTTCTAACAGGAACGATGTCAAGGGGGAAGGAGGTTGGACATTTTTAATTTTATAATCGATAGCGGGGAGAGGGCGATGGGCAGTGAGATGAAACATAATATAATTTTATAAATAGTGGTCTTTGTTCATATCTTATATTATATAAGATATTATCTTAATTGTTTATACCTTTTTTGTTCTAAGAAATCATTGATAAAATCAGAGTTGACAAATGACAATGCTAATTTATATTTATATAAATATCTTATTTCTTTTCAACTCCGCATCTATATAGCCGTGATTCGTTCGATCTTGCTATATGGTTCTTATGATTCTACATGGCCAATGAGAGTGGAAGATATTAAGAAGCTATCTACCTTTGACCCCTCTTGTCTAAGGCATATTTTATGGGACCGTCGAGTGGATAAAATATCACATGATCGCATCCACCTTCGTTCAAACACCACCTGCATTAATAATATTATTATAGAGTGTCGTCTTTCCTGGTTAGGGCATGTTCTCTGTCGTCCACCACAAGAATTGTCGCATATTTCGTTACTTGCTAAACCATGTGATGGATGGCGTCAAAAGCGAGGTGGGCCAACAAGACCTGGACTGATATGATCAGGAAAGATTTTGATCGTATGGTGGACCAGCAATATATGGACTTAGACGATGGAAAGAAGAATGGCTTCTATTACTGTCGACGATGGCTGTTTGGAAGCGTCTTACTTTTGCAGCTGTTGGAACCAGCCTAACCAGTAATAATGAGGGCTGTTAGAAAAAAAAATTTAAGTTTTTGGCTTCAAGACAGTTGGGCAATAACTTATGGTATTTCTTCCAACGGTGCCTTATGACTTTCAAAGTTTTTATCTCTTAGTTAATTCAAGGTAAACGAACTAGTGTGGTCGTTTCCGAATAATTAAAGCTTCTTTCTTCTTTCTGGATTTTTTGGCGTTAAAACCTTACTGAATCCTAAATAACTCACCAATCTATTTTTAAATCATTACAACAAAATATCATCAGAACTTAAAAAATTTATATCACAAGTGAAATGATTGTGGCCTTTTTAAATTTGCGCAGAATACTTCTATCTGGTTATAAACTATAGATAGGATTACTGATAGGGGTTTTCCGGTTATTAATTATTTCGCCTTCAGCATATCATTTTCCAAGCCAAATTTCCTTGCTCCCATTTTTTTTTATTCACAGGAAAATTATAATGTCTGAAATGTAAAAAAGAAATATGTCAAATAAGTATGGTTTTTTATTCAGTCACCTACAATATATCAGTGTGCATGATTTCTCATTTACCGAAAATTTCTCACCAGTGAATATATGACGTTTAGACTAAATGATCATTTGAAGAAAGCTCATTCTGAAAAAAAAATGCAAAAATATGTCATATTTTCGAAAAGAATCAAAATGACGAATGATGTTAAGTGACATATTTTCAATGAAGAAATCTATAAGTTCCATGCCTCTTACAATATTTTCTTGCTTACGGCTAATCGAGAAAATGCATACGGTGAAAAACTAATTCCTCCTTTTATAGGCCATTTTCAAAATCAATAAATCACAAAAAATTTAATGAATTTACTGAAGTCATGTAAATCATCATTTGATATTTTCAAAATTTTTTTTAGCAAAAATATAGAGCAAAGACGAATTGATGAAATGGTGAAATGGTCGCGAATGTTGAAAATTTTATAAAATTTTTTTATAAAAATAGTTTTCATTACAGATTGATAAATTTATTTTATCAGATGTTTTATTTTTTGTTTAATTTCTAAGGAATAAAAAAAAAATTTACCAAAATTTTTATTCGCTAAAAAAATTAAAAATTGACGCTAAAGAAGAATCGATATTTCTTATAATGTAATGCAAAGAATTTTTTGGAAAAAAGGAAATTTCCCTAAATAATATCATATCAGTTGATAACACCTATGATATATTTTCTACCATTCGAAAAATACTATTTTTTTTTTGAAAAACAGAAAACCACAAAGAAATTTAAAAGTGCTGCAAGCCTATATATATATAAAAGTTAGTGCAGAAATTTCGATGAAATTTTAGACATAAATTTTCTTGCAATACATTTAGTTCATTTATTTAATTTTCGCGATTTGTCCATTCCTAATAAATTTCAATGAGTAAATTGAATAGAATAGAACCTTTTCAAGTTCGAAATCGACCAGTGATTTCTGACTTTATAAAAAGATTATTGCAGCAAAAGTTTTGAATTATAACAAAAGTCTTCATTTTTTTTATCAGATATATAGGTGTCAATTTTTTCATATTAATCGTAATGCTGATGCGAAAGAGACGCACCATGATGGTACTGTTGATATAAGTAGTATTTGAACGAAAGTGGATGCGATCATGTGAGATCTTATCCACTCAGTGAGCCAGTAAAATATATCGTAGACATGAATGGTCAAAGGTAGATAACTTCTTAACTTCTTCTCATTGGTCTCGCAGCCATATAGCAAGATCGAACGAATTGCATCTGCATGGACGTAGATTTTCGACTTTCGTAACGCGGTTTTTTAACGCGGATAACTATTAGGTAATTATATCCAAAATAACCAAAACTTTAGAAGTTTTTGATGTTAATAATTAGTTAATAATGATATAGATTGTGTAGAATAAGCTACTTTCAAAATACCAAATATAAAATAAAATATAATTTATAATTATAATTGAAAATATAAAAAAATAATCATAAATAACATATTATTCACAACAGATATTGTGGTTCGATGATCAATTATCAATTTTCGTTTCAAATATTTTGGTATTTGTAGATTCCGATTTATATATCCTTTTACTCATCTATCTTTAACTTTTATTATAAATATTTATATTGTTATTATTATAAATATTTATATTTATTGTATTATTACTAAACTGAGGGAAAATTCATGGGTTTTTGATAATATATATTTGTAAGATTTAAAATTGAGTTATGAAATAGAGCTTTCAGCTAGATGCGGTTATTTTTTTGTAATCCTTTTTTTATCAGTTTTCATTTTATCAACTTGAATATTTTCGCTTATCAATCAAATAGATTCAAACTGAAAAAAGGAGAATTATGATAAAATTTCTGGCAAAGAATATGTTTTAAAAATTTATGAAAAAAAAACAATATTGCGATTTGTTCTATTCAGCTCTAATGTATGGGAAGGTTTGGTTTAGCCATTCACATAAACCAGAAATTCTCAATTTGTGGCTAAAGGATATCTTTGAAGATTTATTAGTAGGGATGAGAATTAATTTAAATTCTCCTTTATGGATGTAAGAAATCACAATATAATGCCGTCCTTAGGTAACGTCGATTGTCAAATGCCTAAAAAAAATTCTGAACTCTGAAATTATACATCCCTCTCGCTCTATTTTATTTCTGGCATATTTTATAAATATATAATTGAATGTTAAAAAATTTGACGCAGAAGAAATTTTTTTGACGATAATTGAATAGAATTTTTTCTGAAAACCATTTTCGCCATTTTTAGATTCGTTTCGCTGATTTGTCGAGTTTGGCAAAATTTGCGCGAAAATGAGCGATGGAAATGCTTGAGGATCATTAGTATTAACTGATTTATTGAAATTTAAAATTATTTTTCGGTTTTTTTTATTTGCATTCGATCATTTTTCCTTTTTCAATACCCAAGAGACATTTTTTTTGGTTAATGATTAATTGTTAGTTGAGTGTAAAACTTATTTTATCGTAATACAATTTCTATCTAAAACAATTTGATTTTGAATTTCGACCCTTTTAATTAAATGGTTTATTTTCATGAAAGACGTTATATTTTTTCTTTTTTTCCCCTATTTTATGACTGATAAATTTTTTTAAATTTTTAATTTAAAAAAAAAAATTTGCAAATCAAAAAAATTTATATGCTCTCCTAATTCAATGAGGTTTATTTTAGATCTTATTTTTAAAACCAAAGTTTTTTTTATGCGTCACTGATATTATAGCTTACCAGCTTATCATTAAATGTTATCATTTTTCTATATGTTTTTAACTTTTATGTTCTACGAAAAACATAAATGTTTCTATTTCATTTTTTCTCACCGTTTGTTATAAATCATTTGTTCTAACAGTTATCTGCTTTTATTTTTCGACTGTTTAACCATTTGCTGAAATTGATCTGAAATGATTGAATATTATTGTACAATGTAGTTCGTTTATAATTGTTACTCATTATTTAATTATTATAACTGAATATAATTGAAAATGTCAATAAGATATTTTAGTTGTTGTGATAATCATGCTGACAACCTTTTAATAACTCTTATCATTTTTGATTCGCAGTGTTCCTTCCTGTGTTGGACCAAGCAAATTTTACTTCTTCTTCCAGGTTTACTTCTGCCTTAAAATATCAGTTCTGAAATGAGATTAACGGCTCATTGGGCCATCGAGATGATAATATTCAAATTAACTATTAATGTTTTCAATTAAATTTAATTCAATTGAAATAATATTATTTTTAATATTAAATAATAAAAATAATATGAGAATCAGTTTGTTCCTTTTGTTAACCAAAATATAAATGGATAAATATAAATTTTATTCATTTTTTAACGAATTTTTTAAATTTGATTCTTTCTTTGTAACACTATAGTAGTTGGATTTTTTGAGAAAGTTTTTCAAAGATTATAATTTGGTATTTCGAGAATGTATATAATATTGAAGAATTAAAGAAATATACGACTTATAAAATTAAAATAATTATTAGATCATTGACAAAACAATTGAGATAAATTTATATATAAGCATATAATCCAAGAATAGAATCAGAGATCCCTATCCAGAAGAGCGCCCTACTTGGAATAGCTAAGAAACTGCGCATAACTCTCAAATTCTCGATCTCAATTAAGGTCTTTAGTTGAGAATGAGATCCTTATTCATAGGAGTGAGAAAACGATTTTTAAAATAAATATATCTAAATTTTTTTCAATTTTATTTTCTTTCGATAATTCATTTTCTTTAGTTTAAAAATTTAAAAAGTTTAAAATTTTGTAAAATTTTTGCGGAAGCTGCCAATTTCTAGTCAATATGATCAAGAAAAAAAGTAATTTTTTTGCTTTTAAAAAATTTCTTAAAATATAACAAAATTAACATTTTTTGAAAAGAAAAAATGTTCCTCAAAAATAGTTCATAGCAATACATATCTCTCATCTCATGGGAATCAGTCATATCATTTTGATATTTAAAATGAGCAAATCTTTTTTATAAATGCCAGCAATTTTTGTTTAATTCATAGGTTAAGGAAGGAAAAAAAAGGAGAATTGAAAGTTAAAATTAAATTAAAAAATTTCATGTATTCATGTATCCATGTATCATTCTTATAGTCTTCTTTCTTGTTCTTTTTCTTTCACAATATTTATGATTTAGCAAGTTCCATTAGCTATTAGAATGATCCGAGACAACTTTCTAAGAGAGTCACTTTAGCGATAGAAGAAGAAGTCGTCGATCCATGCACCACTTCCACGCGATAGTTCATAATCATATTTAAATTTTTTTTTTCATTGTTTTCATTAAAATTACTTACATAACATAACTTGTTTTCCTAAATAAAACGATAAATGAAAAATGACTCATTTTACTTTGAAAATTCTAAAAATAATTTTAAAATATTTCTTTTAAAAATTCTAAAATTCAAAATTCCAATTATTTTTTCATTTCTCGCTTAAATTGGCTCATTGAATCTGAATTCTATGAGAAATTCGGTCATTTAGTTAATAGAAATGATGGAAGTGCATAATGATTGAACTGAATTATTGGTACGATTCAAATTGAGAAAGGTTTAGTAATGTTAAAACCTTAGCGAAAGCTCACCGCAACAATCCTCTGAAATGAAAGAAACAATCTTTTTTTTCATCGACCAGTTATTTTTTCATGGATTTACATCATCGACCTTTGTTTATTTTCCTTTAATTTATATTTGAAAATTCTTTTGATATTTTAATTTTTATTCATTTCATTTAATAAATTCTTCATTCGAAAGTTCATTCAAATCGAAATTCATTTTTTTTTTTTCTCTCTCTAAAAAATTTCCTTCTTTCTCCAAGAAAAATTATTGCGTATATATATATATATTTTTTAATGAATCAACGATATTAAACTACGCTTATTTGAAATTTATCAGAAATTTTGCCGAAAAAATTTGCCCAAAAAATTTTTTCCTCATTCGTAATATATGCATTTTACCCACGCATATTTGACTTTTTCATAATCCATTCATTAATATTCATGTAATTTAAATAAAGCCATCTTATATAAATTTCCTCAATTGAATGACACTACTACTAATCATTAAATTCCTTATTTTCCTTATTTTCCCGGTAATTTATTTCGGTACGTATATATATATATTATTAATATTTTTAAAAAAAATGAAAATATAGCAAGCGCTCATTATTTTTAATTAATCTCGTATGTTCGTTCGTTCGATGAGAAATTTTCGTCAGAGAGTCATTTGAGGATAGAAGCATTCGTGGATTCTTATTTATATAGAACCCAGTTTCTTTTGCAAAGATAGGCTTTCTCTTGCTTTGAACCTTTGTGCTCGAGGCGATATGAACAATTATTATTAAGCTGCTGATTTTTGAAATTGAACAGGTTGAAACAATTTTATTTGATAACTGATGTTTGAAATGGAAAATGAATGATATTGGTAATAATTTCAACAAAATTTGAAATTTCAGGTCATTCGATTATTTTTTAAAGCCCAATCATTGCTTTCTATTTAGCTATGGATTTAATGCATAAGAATTATTATTATCATTATTCATTGTTATTTTTGTTATTATCATTATTTTTATCATTATTATTGTTGTTATTATTATCACTATTATTATTAACATTATCATCATTATCATTGCTATTGTTATCATTATTATCATTGTTATTATTATTATTGATCGATATTTTTGAAGAAAAATTATTTTATTGAATCGTTAAGCCAAAATCAACCTTATAGTTATCTTTATACTATCGCAAAACGATTCAATTTTTTTTTAATCCCATTAGATCTCAGATTTTAAGAATTTTTCTTATTTTCTTCTTTGCCAAACGAAAAATATAAAAACGTTAGAATATCGCAAAAATTCCTTCTTTCGATATGATCGACATTTATGAATGATAAATCGCACAATTTATTTCATTCTTTTTTTTTTTATTTCGTCTTAGAAAATTGTCATTTTCTTTTGTCATTGTCATTTTATCAACTGATTCTTTTAATTCTCAACAATTGGTCGGTGCTAGCGATTTACCTACACTTCTTTTACCCAAATGATTTCCTAAAAAAAATTTTCTGGTTCGATAAGCCATCGGAGCGAATTTCACCAAAAATAATGAGCGGTTTTCAGAAAAAAAAAAATCTTGCGGATAAGGATTATTAGCTAAAAAGAATTAAATTCTTCCTTCTTATCTCACTGGTTTTTCTTTTAATAATAATTTTATTATTATTATTATTAATGATAAATTTAATTATTATTATTAATGATAAATGATAAATAATGATAATGAAAAATAAATTATTATTATTATTAATGATAAATTTAAATATAGGCTAATATAGATAATTTCTGAAATAAATCGCTATTGATTGGATTTTAAACGAAATCATTGACCATATCCCTCAGTGAAATTGGTAAAATGACAAGGAATCTAAACGTGCAACTCCAATATTTGATTAGTTTCCTATTTCCAATAATTTTTTTTCCTTCTATACAGCACATTTCGACTTCATTCATTGCCAGGATGAAAGCATTTAGCCAGAGTATTGGTTCAATATTTGTTTTGTTCTCGGCATTAATTCGAGTCCCTCTTTTAATGGATTTAAATTTATTATGCTGGTCAACTAATTAATGATTTTTTTTAAGCGATAACCTGGTAGCCTGAAATCAGTTCACTTTTTTGCAATTTCTAACATCTTAAATTTTTTTAAGAAATCATATATTAAATTAAACAATATATTTATATAATGGCAAAAATCTAAAAAAAAACTGAATTTTATCGGATTCATTTATATTTATTTATATTTCTCTTATACAAATAGTTCTCTGGCGAAAAGGCACCATTTAAAATAGCGAAAAATTCTAGTCAAATTAGAAATAATAAAAATTTTGAGAGGAAAATGAAAAAAAAAAAAACTTATTTAGAAATTGTGTAAATTTAGAAAATACTTAAATTTGCTAATATATAATTTCTAACATAATTTTTTTTAAATTTCAATTAAAAGAAATCAAAATAAAAAAATATTTTTAAAAGTAAAAGTATTAAAATATGAGAAATGATATTTTCCTTTAATTTATCATTTCAGTTCAATTATTTCGAGAAAAAAAATTTTTGGCAAATTTTTTTCTAAAAAAAAAAAATGATTTTCTAATGCAATTAATAAATAATATAGAATAATTTAACATGATTTGATGATATCAAATTTTTTTTTCTTTTTTGTAATTTAAAACAATTGTTCACTTCGTCGTTCTTCTCAGCCAACTTTGTAATAAAGTCATTACAAAGTTATCAATTTGATAAATCGACAAATTTTAGACAAATAAATTTGCCAGAAATTCACCGAAATAATAATTATCATTGGTTAAATAAATTTTTTTTTAGTTATTAAAATTAAAATTTATAAAATTATTTCGTAAAATTATAAAATATATATAAAAGAAAATATTTATAAAAGAAAATATAATATAATATATTTTCTTTTTCATTAGCTTTATTTATATTTTTCGAATTTTCCAACAAAAAATATTAAATATTAGTTTCCGCGATTCTTTATGAACCAAAAAAAATTGCATTGAAATTTATAATTAATTTTTTCTATCTTATTAGAAGGTCGCGCACCATTTCCACTAATTTAACTAATTCCAATTCGAAAGTGGCTCGTTACCATAAGCGATAAGCAGCCTATAAGCGCTTTCCGATCGCCTATTATAATTTTTATTTTAATTTCTGATTTTAAATTCATAAATTTTATAGATAATCGTCTCATATGCCGCAGGCCATTGCCTAGAAGCGTGATTCAGATTCCTCAAGGCCGACTCTCTTGGCTCTTAGGATAAAGCATTTCTAAGCTTTTTGATCTAATTTCAATTTTATTTTAGTTCATTTTTATTGTTATTGTTAATATTGTTATAACTATAATAATTATTGCAATAAAAATAATTATTATTATTAATAATTATAATTATTGTTATAATTTTTGATTATATAATTTTTGAATTATAAAAAATATTTTTAAAACCCTAAAAAAAAAGTGATTTAAATTTAGTTATTCATTGCATTAGCATTAAATAAGATCGTTTAAAATTTTTGTTTAACTCTTTCCATTGGCTTATTGGCCACCCAACAAATTTTGCCACATACTTCATTAACTGCTTAGCAAGCAAGATTTGTCTGTTCTAACAGGTTTTCCAGAGTACCACAGCAATAGCGCTCCGATATTGAATCCAAATAATCTCCATCATGCCATTTTATAAAAATAGTAAAAAATCGAATCGAAAAGCCTAAAATAATTGTTGAATTGTTAAATGCTTGTTACTTTAATTGTTAATGGTTATGTTTAGCAATATAAATCCAATGCAAAATAATTCGAGAGAACTGAGGAAAAGAATTTGCTAATATAATGATAAAGTCCATTAATACCACTGCTAGTATAATTTCAGGCATCTAAAGCTTAATTTAAGGTTAGAATAGAATTATTATATTAGAGTCTCAGCATTTTTACTATTTTATGCAAAAGATGAAATAAATTGGTTGCTAATTTACTAATCTAATTTCCTAATTAAAACTATTCTCGTAGTATTCTTCGTTCAAATACCACTTGCATTAACAGTACCATCTCAGAACGTCGCGCTCGCTGGTTAAAGCACGTTCTTCGTTGTCCAGCACATATTTCGTTATTTGCTAAACTCTGTGATGGATGGATGGTGTCAAAAGCGAGGTGAACCAATCAGGACGTGGATTGATACATCCAGGAAAAATTTCGAATCAATGATATATGGACTTAGACGATGGAAAATCAAATTGCTTCTGTTTACTGCTTCCGTTTCTTTTGCTCTGTTACTATCTATTACTGTCGACGTCGGATCGATCAGGAGCTTGGAGTCTTATCCTAGTCAGCGGAGCCAGCCAAACTAGTAATAGTGAGAGAAGATGAATTATTCTTTTTTCTTCTACTGATTATATTAAACTTCTTCACTATAGAATCCTCGAAGACAAGAGTAGACAAGAATAGACGAAAGGAATTCTAGCAGTTGCGCTGATTTCAAATTTATTCCAACCAACGGACACAAGTCGAAACAATGGTACAAATTCTCAGCTGACACAAATTGCGATATACATTGTAACATTTCAATTACTCATCATCATTCCTGAATTGTGTTCACTCTATTAGTATGAAAAATTTTCATCATTCCGACCATAGTCGTTAGAAGTATAGGTGGAGCGTCTCCATTACTGTCCGAATTCCTTGATGCCAGTCTATAGGTGCTGAACCATGATGTGATAATCTATCCCACTGCTCTTTGGTACTATATCGTGCTTTTGGAAATTAATAGGCACCTTCTAAAGAGAGCTTTTGTTTATATATGCATACGTCACTTTCTCCTATGTACGTTAGCGATATAGAAATTAAAACCAAGAATTTCCCAGAATATTTGATTCCTTTTTTCTCATAATTAAAATATTCTTTAGAAAATTCGCACAGTTTTCTAAAGTTTATCTTAATCCCTAAGAAAAGAATTAAAGAGGCAAATAACCTCTAAGTATTATTATTATTTACTATTATTATTACTATGAAAATGGTACTAGTCTGCCTCAAAAAGAAATAATCTCGAAAGAATCTCGGCGATTCATTCACAACATTTTAAGAACCATTCATATACCATAAATTACCATTTTAATTATTTATTCTATTTTTATATTTTATTTTATTTAAATATATTTATATATAAGAATAAAAATAAATATATATTTATATATAATTTATAGGATTTTTTCTTTCTTCATTATTTATTTGAATTTTTTCTTTCTTTATTAATTTAAATTTGCACCATAAATTTCTCAAAATTTATTATTTATGATTTTTTAATTAAGTAAAGAGAAGTAATATTTATTTATAATAAAATAATATTCTATTATTATAAATTGGCTCATAAAATGAATTTTGAATTGTTCGATTTTGCACGAATTTGGTAATAAAAATCGTTTTTATTTCACTTAACAATTATTAAAAATCCAAGATTTATTTCTTCTATTTTTATTTCAACTGTTGAACGGTGAAATTTGATTAAATGTGATAAGTTTTTTGTTTTTTTTTCTTATATTTAATCACCAATGATAAGGCCAATGTTGTTTTTATGCTTGGTTAATGGTTGAATGGTGGTTCCAAAATTGATTTTAAGGGGAATATGAAACTAGAAATTTTATATTCAATAAGAAAGTGTTTGGTTTAAATTTTTTATAGAGCGAAATTTCTAGACTTAAAATCCATCGAACAATCCGGTTAGATGATATTTTCTTTCATTTTAGATAATCTAAAGAAGGAAAATGGGGTCCACTGGCTGGCTTCACTGAGCAAGAGTTGGGCTCTTCTCCACCTCTACTAATGGTAAATCTGTTATTTAAAAAAAATCTGCTTGAAAAAATTTCTAACCGTGTTGGGCAGCCAGCGAAGCTGATCAAGAAATCAGCTTCTAATCAAGAAATGATCGATCTTAATTGTTTATTTATTTATTTATTCAGATTATTGAAGCAACCCATAGGTTTTCAAGAGATTCTTAAAATGGATCTATGGTACTGAAACAGTATTTTATTGTTTTATTTTAACAGTATTTTTCGAGTAGAATGCGGTGTATCAATCAGCCTAAATGAATTCGAAAAGTAATAAATTTAAATAAAATAAAGAATTAAGCTAATTAATTTAAAATTAATTTGTTTTGAAATTAATTAATTAAGATTAAAATTAATTAAAATTAATTAATAAAAAAATCGATTTTTCTAAATTTTTTATTAATTTTAGAATAAATAAAATAAATAATTGTTGTTAATTGTTTATCAATTTTAAAACAAATTCAAATTAAATTATTAATTAATTTTTAATTGACCTTAAAATAAACTTAAATTAATAATTAATGAAATCAAACCTAAATTAATAATTAATTTTTATTAATTTAATTTTATTTTAATTTTTTATTATTTATTATACATTTATTATTTATTTATTATGTATTTTTTATATTTTTATATTTAATTTAATTTTATAACTTTTTGTTAATTTTAATATAAATAAAAATAAAAAATAATTAATTTTTTGATAATTTTAAATTAAAGTTATTTTCAATTGACAATTGATTTTTTATTAATTTTAATTAAATTTTTAATTTATTTTCTTTTTTATATAAAAATAATTTCCGGAAAAAATAATTTTAATACCATTTTTAAAAATTTTAAACGAAAATAATTTTTGAATGTTTTGTTCAATTATCAAATTTATGGTACCACGACGGGTCGACTCTCGACCTTTAACCTTTTTGACTTTTTTGACCCCGCGAAAATAATTTCATAGAAATTTAATATCCATTGATTCGGCTATATACGCAACGCATTACTACTAGGCGGTGCGTATATATTCTCTATTTCAAATAGTGTTATTCAATGTTTTTCATTCGCTTTGCGTTTAATAATTTAGTTTCGTGTAAGAATTATGTGGAGGATTTAGGATAGAAGTACCATAGTATGGCGGTATTCTTTGATCTCCTCCTCTAATTCTGTGGTACTTTTGAAAGGAGTTATTTTAACTGTTTAATTTTTTTGTAAAAAAATCCAACGAAAAATTTTTATTTCAATTATTTTTTGTTGATGCATCATGGAGTATATTCTGGATGATATATAGTTGACCTTCGACCTTTTATAAATTTTTCAATTGAAATCTATAACATCATATATTTTTAATTTGATCGAAGGAAGGCAAGGCTGGAGTAAGGTTTTGGTTCTGGCCTGAGGTCAGAAAGGCTAAAGTTGTTTTATTCACACTTAAACGCTTATTGCTTATATTTTGAACGATGAAAATGAGAACGTTGTCATTAGCAACATTGAATATTTTTTTTAAAATATCGAATATTTATTTTAATTTTTTAATTAATAATTTATATTTTTAAATGATTATTTATTATTTTTATTTTTTTATTTTGTTTTTAAAATGTTATATCGAAATTATTTTTTTTTTGAAAAATTAAAAGATTTGTTAAATTTATAAATTAAAATTATTTTTAAAAAAATTAGAAAATTTTGTTTAAAAATATTAAATTTTTTGAATTTTGAAGATTTTCTCAATTTTTTTTTTGAAATATTCATTAATTTTAAAATTTTAAAAGATGCAAAAAAACTTTTTTTTGAAATTTTTTAAAAAAATTCAATTCCCTTCTTATTTTATTTTGATTTTTTAATAAAAAAACAAATGTTTTTTATTATGAAAATAATGCGTAATTTTTATTAAATTTATTTGCAACGAATTTAATATTTTTTATTTAATTTATAGATTTTCGATTGTAAAATCTAAAAAAAGATGCTTTAAAGAAATTTTTGAATCGCCGTGGGCGCTAATTGATTTTACATTGGAAAATATGAAAAATTCAAATGGATTTTAGTTAATTCTCTAACTATTTTCCAATCCGAATCGTTTTATCGTGAGTTTTTTTTCTTTTTGTTTCTTTTAAAAAAACTATAAATACTTTTGAAAATCATTATTAGCTTTGCCAACAAATAAGTTTTTGGGAAAAGATTTTTGGCGATTCGAAATTTTCTCGGTAAAATTTATCTATTCCGAGAAGTCAACGAACAGAAAATTTCGAAAGTTTTCTTCTAACAGCTCTCATCATTACTGGTTAGACTGGCACCGCTGGTGAAACGCCTCCAGACTGTTCGGTTCAACGCCATCGCTAATTTTCATAGTAATGTTTGGTATCGACTAGCTGATAGAGATCGAACTGTGCTGCTCTGTTTTCGGATGCTTTCTTGGCTAAAGCAGAAGTGGAGGTGAATTTAGTCAGCCAAATTAGAAGGAGCTGATACCTATGGAATAAAAAAAATTTTAAATAGCGCAAACTAAAATGAATAGTAAAGTAAATTACATATATTATGTTAGATATTAAAATATAAACGATAACAATAACAATAAATTTAAAGGTAAAGTAATAATTATAAATCTTTTTGTAAATTAATAGTGTAGAAAGAAATTGTTATAAATCTTATTTTTTATGAATTTCCTAGATTTTAAATGGATGAAAAAAAATTTTAGCAAATATTTTCAGATAGTAATTTTTATCTTTTTTTTTTTTTTGTGAGATCTATTTTTAAAGATAAAATTTGTAAAACAAAAAGTGAATTAAACTTAATCGTAAACTTTATATTTCAGAATTGGCTTCGAAACGATCGAAGATAGTTAAAATTTATTGTTGTAGTTACGAATGAAGCTAATCAAACCAGAAACGATCCGCCAGAATATTGGAGAAAAGATGAAGGATTGATAGAAAAAAATTGCTCTAAATGGTCAATTTGTTGAGAAATAAGAAAAGTTATTCGATTCTACTTAAAAAATATGATAGTACTTGTTACTACACTATCATATCATTCGTATTATTGGGAATAGAATGGTTCAGTGGGTTGTTGCTCAGTTGGGAGTGCCGATGCTGAGGTTCGATTCCCCGCAGGAGTAAACCTATATAAAAATCCGGATGCTGGCGACTCACCTGTATTTATTTCTATCGCCAAGAGACTTCCTGGTATATTGTCCAATGCGACAAGCCAGTGGAGCGAGTTTAACCAGTAATGGTGAGGACTCTTAAAAAAAAAAAAAAATGGGATCAATCAGTGGAAATATTAGTAGAAATAATCTATATATGTTTATGGACGAGATTTATGAATTATAATCTTTTAAAATTATTAAAAAGATTCTATCTCCTTTGGATAGCTCGCAACGTTGCTGGTTAGGTTCACCTCGCTGGCTACAAAAGCAGACTCCTGCAAATCCACTCAATTCGATATTATTTCTATGAGTAAGTGAGCCACTCGTATATCTCTTCTCTCTTTTGACGTAATTCATAAATCTTATCAAGTAGTGTGGGTATTGCGTTAATTCCTACGGTAAGCGATAAGTCTAGCCAGCATAAAAGAAGATTCATATAATAATAATTAAGCATTAAATAAATAACTATGGAGTTTCTTTCAATGTTATATTTTTCGAACTTCTTACTTTTTCACTTTATAAATCTCTTGAGAATTTTATATGAAAATTTATTTTCTCAAATGATTCAGCGGAAAGCGAGGATAATTTATGGCATTCACGAGTATAAAGATTTGAAGCAATGAAATTTATTACACGACGATCTCATTCAATTCACACCGTTTGCATATTATAACGAAAGGTTTTTTTTTCGCTTATTTTTTCCTAATTTCATCGAGAAAAGTTTAAATTTGATTCGTTTATTGGTTTTATCAGTTTTTATAAAGAATTATTCATCAGTTATTCATCGATATAAATCGGAATTTAAACTAATTTTTTTTTTTTTTCTTCCAAAAAAGCTCAAATCCTGTTCTCATATCTTTTATTTGATTGCTTATAGTTCAATAAAATCGAATGAGTTGGAAAGAAAGGATTATTTTCAGGCAAAAAAAAATTGAGTCGAAAAGGAAAAAAGGATGGAAAAGTTTAAAAAAAGGAAAGGAAAATTTCAACAAATTTCTAATTTTTAATTATATTTTTTTATTTTCTTATTATTTTACGCTATTGTTCATTTTTAACTCATTTTTCAATTATATTATGTAGAATATAACTTAAAGAATGGCTTAGTCGAGAATACATAAAATAGGTTATCGACCGCATTTCTAAATTGTCAACAACTGCTTTGAATTTCTTCGTTATACGTTTTGATTATTAATAATATGGCAGTTAGATTTTTTGAATTAGTGATTTTTTAAATTAATACTGAATTAATAGACGAATTGCCTCTTTTTGTAAATTCATTGCCAGTTGAAAAAATTCCCACTTCCAATTTTAAATACCTTGGTCCACCCTAATACCAAATGGTCAGGTAAAAGACGCTATTACTACCCGGACCACGGCGGCTAGAATTGCATTCTTCCGATTGACGAAAATTTTATGGAGCCATCTTGAAATCACCATAAAAATTAAAATAGGCATCTATATGGTCGTGATTCGTTCGATCTTGCTGTGTGGCTCTGAGTTATAACCAATGAGAGTGGAGGATATTCAGAAGTTATCTACCTTTGGCCACCGTCTAAGGTACATTTTATTGGCTCATCGAGCGGATAAAATTGCATATTATTGTATCCATCTTTGCTAATATATCTGCAATGATCAAATTTAACCAAATGATGAGAGCTTTTAGAAGAAGAAAAAGAATGGACGAATTATTAAAAGTATTAAAAGTATTAAAAGTATTATCATAGAGTGTCGTCTTCGCTGGTTAAGGCGCATTCTCCTTTGTCCACTACAGGAGTTGACGCATATTTCGTTACTTGCTAAGCTGTGTAATGGGTGGCGTCAAAAGCGAGATAGGACAATCAAGACCTGGACTGATGCGGTCAGAAAAGATTTTGAACGTATAAGTGGACCAGCAATATATGGACTTAGATGATGGAAGAAGGAATGGCTTCTATTACTACTAGCGATGACTGTGACCGCTTGAAAGCGTTTTTTTTATAGCCATTGGAGCCAGGCTAACCAGTAATGATTAGAAGAAGCAAAAGAATAGACGAATTATTAAAAGTATTAATCATTTTTAACTTTTTTTTACCTCGGTTTTATTTTTGATAAGCATTTGTTAAATTTGATAAGCTTTAGTTGATAGATCTCCATTGCATTTCCGTAAAATTTGGCTTATTCGATATCAGTCCTTTTTTTATCAAATGAATCACTAATTGTAACTGATATGAATCACTAAGAGGAAAAAAACGTTATTATTTTAGAATTTTTATAATGCAATAGTCCCTCCTATTTCACTTTGAGTTGTAGGTTTAGCCTCTTTTCTCTTCAAGTCAAAATTATAATTATTATTAATATATTATTAATAGTTAACCTTAATAAAATTGTTGCAAAAATCAAGTCAACGGACTAATTATAATAAAACATTAGTAAAAATATTTTATTTTATGGGCATTTTTCCTTATTTTCTTAATGTAATCAGGATTTTGCGCATTTTTATAATAAGTTAGATTTTTACAAGTTTATTGCGGAACTTAGAATTTTTAATTGGCGAGAATTTTAAATTTCAAAATTGCTGTGCATATTTTATAAGGACCGGTTTTTAATACCAAAATACTGGTAGCATGCATTATAATTATTTTGTTTCGAAGAAATTGTTTTTAATGAAACGAAATATGTCAAAGCAGATTACCTTAAATTCTCTTCTCGATTTCAGTTTTAGTAATACAATAATAATATAAAATATATTATAATTTAGAAAAACGGATTATGCAAATATTTTAGTGCAATAATCGCTATTCAATCAAATTATTAGCATTTTATAAATTTGCGCAGTGCAAAAGAAAGAAAGAAAGAAACATTTGTTGGCAAATGATCGACCTTATAAAGAGGTTAGAGGTTTTCCTACTGAAATGCTATCAATTTTCACGCAAAATTTGGCATTTTGGTTACTGTTGAAATTTTGTTTTTATAAAAATTTAGCGATACGTTTTACTGATAAGGTTTTCAGACTTGTTGCAAAAATTTTTTCTTTTTTAATATTTCGAAATCATAGAAAACTCATAAATTCTATTTTTATTTGTTTTAACTAAGCTTCCAATAAATTTTTTTTCTTTCTAAATTTATTATATAATTTAATGTTATTTTGCAGAATTTTAGACGAAAATGAAAATTTTGCGAATGAATTTTCAATAAGAATTAAAAATTCGTAATATCTCAGTGGAATTGTTTATCAGTTTGAGAGTTAACTAATTTTTTTACCCTGTTAAATGCCTTATCAGTTGAATATTCCCTTATGTATATTCAAGTACGTCAGTAGTTCTTTTGAATTTTGCTCAAAAAGAATTCTCAATATTTCAAATAATTTTTTCATTGATTAAACATAAAGGATTCAATGAATTAATCAAAATTAAAATGCAAATTGAACCGATTGGTTCCATTATGATTTACTTCAATTTACTCGTATTTGTGGTATTATAAGGGAAATGTCATGGAGAAAAATTGAGGAAAATAAAAGTTAACAATAATAAGAAGAAATTAGAATTATAAGTTGAAATATGCCAAGATTTGTTCAATGTAAGCCACAAAATAAGCCAATGAAACCGTTAATTTCATTATCATTTGTTCATCTTCTAATGCACTATTTCTGGTTCTGAATTGGCTTCATTGATTATTGCGGTGACAAATTTTTATTTAATGATCGTTTGGAGATATATAGTTTCTTATGGCTGCTTATCAGCATCGTGGATTTATTCCTCTCAGGAAAAGGTCGAACTCATACTGCTTTACCTCCAATTTTCCCACTGTATATTGTTATATGTAAAATTTTTATCAATTGGTATTATTGTATTTTTTTTTTTTGCTTTTTATCACTGGACAATTTTTGAATCGGATTTTGCTCTTTTTTTTTATTTTATAATATAGTGGTAAATATAACGGTCGTTTTCGTCTCTTATCTTTTCATATTTTATTTTTTTTTCTAAATATTTTTATTGCAGGATATAGCAGAAGAAATTTGATAAAAATTTGAAACAATGGTTTTATCTTAAAGAACCGCTTAATAATTTTGTCGCAGCCGAATAGTAATGCTACTTTTACGTATGCAAGATAGGAATGTACGAAATGATACGCAAAATAGTGATCGGTTCGTTGAGACACTTCAAGAATATCTCATTTTATGAAATTGTTTCCGTTATAATTTTTTTCTCTTTTCAAGGTTTCTCATTTGGCTGGTTATAGGCATTAATAGAAGGGAGAACGAACTTTTCGTTAATCGTTTATCGAGGTATAGATTATTGAGCTCGTCTAGGAGACATCAGTTTACTCAATAAGAACGCAGAGTTATTAGAGTTCATCGATGTGGAGAATAAATGGATCATATGTCGTCTTTGCAGTTATTTTTATCCAACGTTATAAGAAGAATCGGAGAAATTTTGCTGAAATAAATAGGCCCTCCTCTATTATGTTAGATTTTGCTTTAGGTCTGTACTGTTTTGCCAGGAAGTTCGTCTGATTAATCACATTTCAAATATTTCTTTGTCTGCTTAAATGATTTGTTAGAGTAATGAGTAATTAAATAAAATTTTTCATTGGCTGATTTTTTTTTTACGAAGTAATTTTTCTTAAATTAGGAAATATAAATATTTCTTTAAAACTCTCCATAAATTAAATAATTTGATAAATCATTGCAATAAGATTAACAAAAGTGTATAATCAGCCGTTTTGCTGTTGCGTCGTCATGGAGAATTTATTAGTATTCTGTTAGATTATATTAGATTTTAAGAGTTTTCTAATAGTTGGATGAACAAATGGATAAATAAATGAATGATATTGTTGTTCGCTGATCGATTCGATGATACTATTTTCCATTTTTTTTTTTTTTTTTTCAGATTTGATTTGATTCAGTTGTTTGAAAAAAAAATCTCGAATAATTGTCAGTTGAACTTTTTTTTTTTTTTTTTTAATAAATCTAGTTTGAGAAAAAAATTTTTTTTTCTAGTTTCAAACATTTTCACAACCTGTCTTCACGTAATTCGACTAAAAATTTCCGACCTTGATTTGATTTAAATCGATTGTGATGGAAAATTTGTCGTCATCGATTCGATTCGTCGTCTCAATTTGATCTAATTCAATTCAATTTTAGTTCAACGTTTTGTTGAATTTTTTTTTTGGTTCGACTATTATTATTTTATCGAAAGAGTTTTTTTTTGTTTTTTTAAAATTAACGTTTTATTAAAAAAATTACGGAGATTTTTTTAGATGATTAGATTAGATGATATGACGTGACGAGATGAGATTTGAATTTATTTTATCTTAGATATTTTCTTAGGAGTTTTTCCACGATGTTGAATTAATTTTGATTGATAAGAAAAAAAAATTGTACGGATACGGAAAGGAATTTATGAGTGAATGAAGAAAATAGTTGCAATATTTTTTGTTTGTGCTTTTATTGTACGTATCGTTCATTTTGTACTTTTTTTACTTTTTACTTCATAATGGATTTTTTATTTTAAGATAAGCGGCATGATTTTCTCAGGAATTTCTTAGCTTTTATTGATAATTGATTGTTGTTATCGATAATGATAACAAGTTATAAGTAATTATACACTAAATTATACTACAAAGGAGGAGTTCTTTTAATTGAAATTTATTTAATAAAGATGGTAAATTGTATATTTTAGTGGATTAGAGTAGATTTAGGTAGTATAGTTATTTTCATGTTTTTTCCATGTTTAAAGATTAGAGAAATGGAAATGGTACCATTTTGGATTTTAGGAAGATTTTTAGGCGTTGAATTTTCGAATAATTTTTTCGCTTCATGCATGCTAATTGGATTTAATATAAGCTTTTTTTTTTCAATTTTTTGCTAGAATTTGCATTATATAGGTTTCATTTCAACGAGGGAATTCTTTACTTGGCGAAATGGTTGGCATTGAGCATTCGTAATAGAAGTTTATTGAAAAATTCACTGCAGCTTTGTTATTTTAATGGTACTACCACGCTGATTGGTTTAAAAAAAAATGCTGGTTGGCTGACAAATTCTCATATCGTTTTTGCAAGTTTCGCATTAGATTCGCTCGTTCGCATTATATGATTGATTAGGATAGATTCGTGAGTTTATGTGCTTGGATTAATATGTTCAAGGTTGCCTTTCCCTTTACTTTTTGAAATGCTTTCAGCGTTTGCTTCTTTATTTATTGCAAGAGTTTAACGCAAAAGAGTTCTTAACCTTACGGCAACTATAAAACTATAGGTTTTACGCGTTGGTTCAAAAAATGGAAGTGGTAGCATTCGTTCAGGAAAAGGGAAAATTTTCTATCTTCATTTTCGCTAGTTGAAATTTTAACTATAAACTATATAGTATAATGATAATATCACCATTTATCACTGCTAGAATATGTTTTCATCTATCGCATTATAGATCTATAGAAGTGAGTTCTAGAGAAGGGCTCTGTGGCTCCAAAAAGGTTAAGAACTTAGCTTAATTTTGAGAAATATTATTCGTTGTTGATAGCCCAATTTGTATATTTTATTTTTGGCTATAATAGAATTTATCTGATTGCCCATATAAACATAAACAAAAATTGAAGAATTGTTATATAAAAAATTGTTTTTTTATCAAAAACAATTTTTTATCCATTGATTTATTCTCGAACGAAGAGTAAAGTGCGTTTTTAAATTCATTGCCCATCTGGCTGGAATGTACATATAATTATTGTAATGCTATTGTGTATATATTAACTATGATTTTTTTTGCGTCGCTTCCTTTTTTTAAAAATTATTTTATCATTTTTTTTCTAAAGATGAATCTTATTTTTTAGACGGGTTTTAACACATCGGGGTTCGACGGCTACTAAACTATTAGGAACGACTGGAGTTTCATTGGGGGGTGGTGGTGGTGGACAGCACATTACTCACGTATTTCAAGGTTACTTTGTATTGCCATTATATTCTATTCTTCTTTATTGATATTTTCTTAGATTGTCTGATTATTTTTTATATTTTTTTCAATTTTTATCCTTTTTTATTTATATTATTCATTGTTTAATTTGTGCGAAAATATTTGCCTTAGATGAAATTACTAATGGGATGATAAGATTGTTGAAAAATAAATCCATTTTTTCAAAATATAAATTCTTTTTAGTATTTTCAAAGAATTATTTTAATAAATTTGTTTGTTTAATAATTATATTTAAAATACATCTATGTATTTATATTTTATATTGCAATATTCTTATTTATTATTTTATATTATTTTATTTATCATCTAATTTTTTATTTATAGTTAGATAAAGTTTAATAAGTTTGGATTAGAAACAATACGCAATAAAGAAAAATACGATTTTATTATGATTCTCAAATAACTTAATTAGAAATAAAAATATAAGGGAATTTCTTTAAATATTTCTTCCATGAATTTTAGCGAATAATTATTCCTAATTTGTGAAAATTGGTGTCAGTATTTAGAAAATATTTTTAATAAGGAAAATGGAAATTGAGTTTATTTTTCAATTAAATTTCCTTTGCGTTTGGTTCGAATCGATTTCGATTCTATTTAAAAATGATGTATTAAATTATTACTCACTATCATATCATTTATATTGGGGGAATAGAATGGTTCAGTGGGTTGTTGCTCAATTGGGAGCGCCGATGCTGAGGTTCGACTTCCTGCAGGAGCAAACCTATATAAAAATTCGGGTGATACTGGCGACTCACCTGTATTTCTATCACCAAGGGACTCCCTGGCTTATTACTCGATGTGGCAAGCCACTGGAGCGAGTTTGAGCAAAAATGGTGAGGACTCTTAAAAAAAAAAAATTTGAAGATGATATTAGTATTCGTTAATGTCATATCATTCGTATTATTTCTAAAACTTAATTAAAATAAAAATAATTAAGATAAGATAAATATAAAATTTTTTCCAGAGGAAATTTTCGAAAACAAAAAAAAATCAAAAAATTTATGATTATGCTTCGAGAATGAATAGCAAATTTCCGGTCTCTTACTCCTTCTTTTTTGCGCTATCACTCAATATTATTATCATTTTATTGAGAGAGATATCTCTCAACGAATTGCATAGAATAGAATATATATCGGCGTCAAATGTTTTGTGTGTTGGTGATATATGTTATCTATATTATATTTCTTTTAAAAGTATTAAACAAAAGCGATACACTTGCCGCTTTACTGGTTGCTTTAATGAATTTCGTCTTTAAAATTGTATGACATAATAATCGAACTTATAATCTTTTTTTTTGCTTATATAAATTTAATATGTATGGAATTTTTTTTATTTTTTTCTAAATTTTTTTTGCAAAAATTTTATGAATTGCAAATTTGGCAATGGTTTTATATTTTAGAGCAATTATTTTTTCTTTTTTTGATCATTTTTGATTTAATTTGATTTTAATTGAAATTTTTTATTAAAATAATATTTTTTGACTTCAATAATAATTATTATAATAATAGTAATAATATTTGAATATGCGTAAATTACTATTTATTTATTTATTAAATAGAAGACAACTGAAATTTATCGGTTTTTCGGCTGAGAGACTCTCTTATAAATGTTAATTTATTTTTTTTAAGGATATAACACACAGATAGAATCGAGCATGACGAATGCTAGAGGAACGGCTTCATCGACATCATCTTCTGCAGCCACATCGACTGGTGTATTAATGGTTGGACCAAATTTTAAGGTTTATTTTTTCGTCCTAGAACTCGAAACTAGTTTTTTTTGCAACTCTTTCAAGAATTATAATTTATTTTTAATTGAAATAATGCACGTTGAAATTCTCTTAAATTTATAATTTTGATATTTCATTAATGCATTAATAATGAAAATATTTTTTTATTTATAATATATATTTGTAATTTATAATTATTTATGATATGTATTTGTATATTATTTGTAAAAATAAAAATAAAAATATTAATATTTATTGAAACAATTAAAACAATATTTATTTATTTTTAGGTCGGAAAGAAGATTGGTTGTGGAAATTTTGGTGAATTACGATTAGGTAAAAATCTTTACAATAATGAACATGTTGCGATAAAATTAGAACCAATGAAAAGTAAAGCGCCACAACTTCACCTCGAATATCGATTCTATAAGTTATTAGGACAAAATGGTTAGAATATTTTTGTTTTAAAAGAATGAAAATAATTTAGGCAGTTTTTTGTTTTAAATTATACACGCTAGCCAATCTCTCATATTGATAGCTTTTTTTCTCTTTTGTTTAATTTTTTTCCATTTGTCATTAATGAAATTCGTTTCTTTTTTTTTTGAAATTTTTCCTATATATTTTTTTATTTTGAGAAAGGAAAAATTTTTTTTTTAGAAGGTTTACCTCAAGTTCATTATTTTGGACCTTGTGGTAAATATAACGCGTTAGTTATGGAATTATTAGGACATTCATTGGAGGATTTGTTCGATTTATGCGATCGGAAATTTTCATTGAAAACTGTTTCAATGATTGCCATGCAACTTGTAAGAGTTTTTCGCGAATTTCATTTATTATATATTTTGTTGCAGTGATAATGTGCACACCATAATAAAACGAGCAAATCAGTTAGTTTTTTATTTAGCCAAGAAAATTTTAAGGACTGATAAGTGTTTGCATTTTTGAGACATATGTTTTGTTATGGGTTTTATTTTCCCTTTCTCTTGAGAACATATCGAACATATCGTTTCTAGTTTAAACGACTTAATTGTTTTCTACGTAAGTCTAGGGAATCGCTAAAAATGTAGTTGAATTTCTAGCACTCAGAGAATCAATGTGCATATTACTATGTTTATAAATTGGTTGTCAAAACCAGTTATATTGTTTTATTTTTGGAAAAATTACATGAAGGCCGTTCCTGAAAAAAGTAATTTTTTTTTTGGTTAATCTGCATTTTTGAAAAGATTTTATATTTTCAGATTAAAAGAATAGAATATGTACATTCCAAACACCTCATTTATCGCGATGTGAAGCCAGAAAATTTTCTTATTGGAAGACATTCGACACGCAAGCAACACTTATTACATATAATTGATTTTGGCTTGGCAAAAGAATATATTGACTGTGATACTGGTTTGTGTTTGTCGTAAATTAGAATTTAATTCAAAATAAAAATAGAAATATTTTATTTTTATTTTTTTTACCTTGATGAATTGGTAAGAAAAAGTTTTCATTCTTAAAAGACTTTTCTAAATTAAAAAAGACAACATTTATTGGTATCCGAATGGCATTTCGATCGAATGTTATGTCATTATTTTAATTTTTGTTTTTTAATTTTATGCAAATTCCATAAAAGCCATTATTCTTATTGATAGATGGGAAAATTTATCATATTTTCTATTCAGGTAAGCATATTGCTTATCGGGAGCATAAATCGTTAACTGGAACTGCGAGGTATATGTCGATAAATACTCATCTAGGAAAAGAACAAAGTCGGCGAGATGATTTGGAAGCACTTGGACATATGTTTATGTATTTCCTTCGTGGATCACTACCATGGCAAGGCCTTAAAGCTGATACATTAAAGGAGCGGTATCAGAAAATTGGTGACACGAAAAGGTCGACACCAGTTGAAGTTCTTTGTGAAGGATTTCCTGGTTTGTTTTCGGCTGTTTTTTGGTATTGGATTAAATAATTTAAAAAATTGCAATTTTTAAATTATTTAATTTAAAGAATTATTTCTAATGCTCCTTTATTTCTGTTTTGGTTTTTGGTGGTTTAAGAACCACTCTTCCTTTATTTTCGGCGAAGCCCAGTATTGTTTACTGTTAATATACTATTTACTATAAAATATTTATTATACTATATTATATTATATAATACAATATTATTATTATAATATATATATTATATAATATATATATACAATATCTTAAACAAAGAGGCGAGAATTTTTTACTAATAGCTAACATGTCTTTTTCAGTGGTTTTGGTGGCTTAGGAACCATGCTACAATTCATATTTAGCATGGGCTGAAATCCACCTATAGCATATTGTCGTTTAAAAGGTCGCGTGTTAGAATTTCTGTTTCTTTCAGGCAGTACCCTGACGACGTATATTTTTTGTTGTTTAAAAGAGAATTTTTTCCTATTTTTCTTCTATTGATAGTGACATATGATGATTCACATAACAAGACGCGTTAAAACCAGATGAGTTGTAAATTGTTTTCGGCTAAGTTTTCAGTCTTGAAGCTTTGAAGCTTTCAAGTGTCAAGAAGTTCGTGGTTTTTCAATGGTTTTTCAGCTGTCTTCCAATTCAATGGATTGAGCGTTGCGATGGAAAATTATGCAATGTGGCTACAGACTAGATAATCCAGTTGGCAAGAGATAAGATTCTTATTGTTTTGGTTTTTTTGATTTTCATGGATTAGGAACCACGCTATATTTAGATATAGATATTTGGTGTGGATGAAATTCTTTCATAGCATTTTTTTAAGAGTACTCAAATAAGCTCTATCGCTATCTTGTCGTGCTAGACTAAGTAGGTAGTTCTCTGAAAAGTACAGGTGAATCGCGAATATCGCCGTCTTTGGTTCTGCTAGAGCGATGCATTGGAGAATTTCGAATCGTCAATAAAGATTGTAGACGAGATAATCCGATTGTTAAAGAATATATCAAAATTTTTGTATGGTCTAATTATAGTTGCCTTCATTGTTTTAGTGGTTTTGGTGGCTTAGGAACCACGCTATAATTAATATTTGGTGTGGGCTGAAATCCACCTATATCAGAATTATCGTTTAAAAGGTCGCCTGTTAGAATTTCCTTTTCTTTCGGGCATTACCCTAATGATATACAGTTTTTATATCTAAATAAAAGAATTATTTTCAACCCTCTCTTCTCTTAAACAGGCTTATGATGACTGATAGAGCGAGACGCTCTAACTAGGCTTATTTTTATGATGTGGATTGCTTTCGACCAAATGCCTAAAAGAAAATTGGAACATAACTACAAGTTTTGGCGACTACCTATTATTTTAATTATTTTGCGTCTGCATGTTATTCAATAATTAGTCCTCATACTTCAAAATTACAGGCAAGATAATCCAATTTATCAAGTCTTTTATTATTTCATCATAGGTAATTGGCAAAAATATAACTCTATATCTTGAGACTTGACATGTTTTCCTTTTCTTCAGTGGAGTCTTTATTTTTGGCTTTGTTATGGTGATTGTCATGGAATATAAATGATATCTTTTTCCATAATTAGGACCTTTTAGCAAGTTGCTATTTTATTTTATTATTTTGCTATAATTGGCAGTTCAGCCTCTTTTGTACGAATCATATCACATTAATATTTATAGGAATTATTGTTTTAAATTAGCCTTCTAATTTTTATCTTTTTCGAATATATATTTTGTAAATTTTGTAAAAGATTCAAAGGTAACTAGTTATTTTTTCAAATTTATCACCATGGAATAGTGAAAGAACCATTTACTTTGGACAAAAGTTGGATATTTGATGTCTTAGTTAAATATTTTTATATCCGTTTTATATTCACTGAAAATTTTTCTTTTATTTGATTATTTTCTTGATTATTTGATTATCTGATTATTTTCTTTGATAATAAATAATTAATAAATAATTAAATATGCATAAAACCAATTAATTATAAGAACCAATAACTTGCAGATGAATTTGCTCAATACTTACGATACGCTCGCCGATTAGATTTTTTTGAGGCACCTGATTATGAATATTGCTATAATTTATTTAAATCAGTTCTTGATAGGCTCGGCTATACGTGTGATTATGAATTCGATTGGACAATGAAGCTTAATCAAGTGGTAAATTTTCAACTCGATTTCTGAAATTTTTCGGAAAAATTCCAAGATTTTAATTTTTAGCTAAATATTTTTTTTCGAAATATCAATGGGAAAACTTTGAAGAATATATATATATATACTTGAATTTCAAGTCTACACCATCTGGTTCGTTGCATACTAGCGACGGAATTCATAAAGTTGATGTAAAGCGAGGTGCCACTAAAGGACGTGAAGATGTATTAAAACCTTCAAATACTGGTGATCAAGTAGCTGGTGGTTTCGGCTCAACGCAGGTTGTTATTGTTATTGTTATTAACCTCTTAATTAAGAATTTAATTCAACTTTTATACGACTTATTCAGCTTTTTAAACCATTTGTTTTTAAGAAATTTAGACTGCAGTTAAATGCAATAAACTTTTAAGGTGATCAATTCAGCAACTGGTGAAATGGCAGAAGACCCCGGTGGAAGATCCCAGCAGCCTATTAATTATAATGAAGATAGTGGTGAAGTGAAGTAAGATTTTCTTATTTATTTTCTGAAATTAATTGTTTTAATGATAACTTTTTTTGCTATCTATTAATCTTTTAATGCTATAATTCAGTGGAAGAACGACTTAAAATTTTTTACAGAATAAATTGCAGGTGTTGTTGTTTTCGTCGTAGAAGGCGAAAAACACCACAACAGCAGAAACAATGAAAGAATGAATTCGAGAAAAATATTGCGATGATGATTCCTCTTCATTCGCAAATAATAATTGAAGCAGTTGAAACATCATCTCTCGATCGCGTCGTCTATAATCATTCATTCAGCGACACATATAGACTAGGTCGATTTTCTTGGTGTTAAATTTTGTCGGAAATTGTTAATTCTGTCATATTTTTAATTTTTATTTATAATTTTTTATGTAAATCATTATCGATTGCAAAGGTGAAAAAGATCGTTCTTTATTTTCGCAAAAAAATGGTTATTTTTGCATTAACCGTTTTTTAAAGTAATGAAAAAATGCCTTTTGATCAATTTTAGTTTGTACAGCATATTTTTATAAGAATTTTTTTGTTGCATTGCTACATTCGATTTTATATTTTTTTTATTAGTTTATTTTAAAACATCGTTCCGTCGTTATTTTCATTCAAAAATTTTTTTTTTAAATGTTTAAATGTTTATTTTATTGACTTTGTTGAATACGGTGGTTAATAATATTTTTCTTCATAGTTGGGCGCAAATATTGCCCATCTTTCATGCAATTGCCTATATAAGTCGGTTATTCTTATTTGTATTTATTATTTATATAATTATATGGATTTTTTAGCAAAGATTTCTGGATAAATGCTTTGTCTAAAAAATTGTGAATAATTTTTAACTTTCTGAGTGATATAATTTTGCTAATATGTAAATTTCAAAGCACCTTAGGAATAATAATAATTTTTTACACTCTTATCAATAGGAAAAATATTAAGAACAAACCTTAAGAATTCATGTTATTAAATTGCATCCTTCAAGAATGACTTTGATATTTTATTAGTTAAAATATTATTTTCATTGAAGAATTCTCGTGGATGGCAAGTTAGGTTTAAGGAATTCTATTTTTTATTCTATCAGAAATGTTTAACTAGCAGTTTGAATGGTTGAACATGAATTTTTTGAAAAGCGTTCTATATATTTGATCTCCTAAAAACATTCATTTCTGATTTGGCTGGCTTTACTGGCTATTAGGAGTGCTTCGGTGGACGATCATTGGGGTTTTCGCTTAATGGCTCTAATATTTTTGAGGAGGATCAAGCGCAAATTCCTTGATTTCAGAGGCAAATTGCTTATTTGGTATATTCATATTTTATTGTTAAAGAATTTTTAATGCTTTTGGCTTTAGAATGAGGAATAGAATGGCTCAGTGGGTTGTTGATCGATTGGGAACGCTGGTGCTGAGGTTCGATTCCCCACAGGAGTAAACCTGTACAAAGATCCGGGTAATGGCGACTCATCTATATTTCTATTGCCAAGTGACTCCCTGGCATATTGCCCAGTGCGATAAGCCAGTAGAACGAGTTTAGCCAGTAATGATGAGGGCTCTTAAAAAAAAAAGTTTTTGGCTTGGCTACTGGTTAGATCCCAAATCTCAAATAAACTATTATTGTAATCGAGGTCTTATAAAGTGTATATTGCCATCAAAATTTTTATTTTCCTATTTTTATTTTATTTTTTCTTATTTTTTATTTTTATTTTATTTATTTTTATTTTATTTTTATTTTGTTTTTATTTTATTCTTAATTTTTTCCTTTTTTCTTGATTCGGAGATTTGAATCGTTGTGATTTAAATGAATTATTTTTGGTTTGATAAGACTTGAGCTTATCATTTCGGCCTAAAATTTCTACAATTCCTGTGTAGAAATTTATAAGAATTTCATTTCAATGAAAAATTTTTAGAAGAAAGAATCGCGATATATAAAAATATGAACGTTGCATGGTACTCTTTTTTTTGCCGTATAAGAAGATTTTCTAAACTTTCATGGTTTCTGGTTAAATTCCGCTTCACTGATTTATCGAATCATAAATTAGACAAACAGAATCACTTTACTTCAACGTATAGAAACAATAATATGTATTAAATTTGAACGATCAATGAACTGATAGGCATAAATCTAACGAATTAAATCACTTGCAAGATAAATTGGTTATTATATAAATCATTTGTCACGAAATAAATCAAGAAAATCATGAAAAAAAAAACTAAACTATGGTTAAAGATAATCGTAATCCTTCATGATTTCTGATTAAGCTGGCTTGGCTGGTTGTTAGTTTTTTTATCAGCGGATAATTTGACTATAGAATTAATAAATGAATCGACAGGAGATAAGATAGGATCCGAAGCCTGACATACGATAATTTAAGCTATTTTACATCGATCTATCTACGGCAGAAGTAAAGCAGTCATTAAAAATTTTAAGTAATACTGAAACTGGAACTCTATACTTCTCTATCTCCAGATGATAAGATAAGATCCGAAAATGACTTTGTGTTCCAACTTATAACCAATGAAGTAACTAGCGTAATGATAACTTAATTTATGAGTTTTTTTTGTTATTATAAATGATTGAAAAATTATTCTAATTATGTGAATGATTTAATAAATAAATAATCGTAAGAAATATTTCATTTTTATATCTAAATAATGATTTTGGTAACATGATTGACAATATAGATACTGATAAAATATTTGATAAGATATCTTTAAAGAGATAATTAATTCATAATTCTTATTTGTGAAATTTTTTAATAATTTTTTCAAAAAACAAACTATAAAATCCCTTCCTTAAAAGCTGTCTTAAGAAGGAATTTCGAAAAATAAAGGCGCGTAGAGTGTGGCCTTTAGACAAGTGCCTTTGTTCTTTTGGGAATTCATTTGTTTTAGCATGTGTGAATCGAGCGTTTCTAGTTAATTTAGCAAGCAAGTATTGCCATATTTTTGATGAATTGCTTGCAATAACGCTTTTATTTTTGTCGTCAGGCATTTGATATATTTGTACGCTATTTGTGTACCAAATATTATAAATTGTATATTTATTATGTGTAAAAATTATTTGATTTTGAATTTATGAAAAATTTATTCTATAAATAAATCTATAAAAACATATGGTGCGAATAATTAGTTTTATGTTTATAAAACTTTATGTTTATAAAATTTAATATTATAATTTACTAATATTTTTATTATTTATTAAAATTTTTATGTTTTTTATTTTCTAATATTTTTATTATAATTTTTATATTGTTTATTATAATTATTACTATTAAATTATTAAAATTTTATCATAAATTTTAAATTTTTTAATGATGAAATTCGAATATTTTTATATCTAAATAATGATTTTGATAACATGATTGACAATATAGATACTGATAAAATATTTGATAAGATATCTTTAAAGAAATAATTAATTCATAATTCTTATTTGTGAAATTTTTTAATAATTTTTTAATAATTTTTAATAATATTTTTATTATAATTTTTATATTGTTTATTATAATTATTACTATTAAATTATTAAAATTTTATCATAAATTTTAAATTTTTTAATGAAATTCGAATTGAAATTAAATTGAATTCGATTCAGTAAATAATTTGCTTATATTTCAGTGTTACTGATGATGAAATTAACGAAGAATTATCAATGTGAAAAATCAAATTTTTAAATTTCTAAATCAAATTTTGTAATCATTTATAAGAAAATAATAATAAATATATATTTTCACCTGAGAGAAAGAAAGCTTCCTTCGATTATTTGAAGCGTCCAAGTATATAAAAAAGAATTAAAGCAATAGGGTCCATGGTGGTGGCATCAGTGATGAAAAATCACTGATATATAAATGGAGTCCAACGGAAGATGAACTAAAGCAATGGGTCCATTGCGATACTATTGATAAGTGAATTTTTTTTAGTTTTAGTTTAGTTTAGCTTTGATAATAGCGGTCGATTTTTGTTCTTTTGTTATTTGTTGATTATTCAGTGTTTTATGATTACTTTGGTGTAATTAGCAATTCACCCGTGATGTAGCCTTATAACCAGTCGCTTGTGTATTATTTCCTTTCGAAGTCTTCTTATCGAAGAATATGAATCGTCCTAAATCAACAGACAACTGAAACGGCAAACAAATTATAGGTGAATTCGTAATAAATATATTGCTGATGCTTTCTATTCTAAAAAAATTTGCAATTTTCATTTCACGCATGACCATTTATTTATCGGATTACTAAATCCATTTCTCATTATTTTCTTATTTTTATTTTATTTTTAAAAAAAATAGATTTTTTTTTCGTGAATTTTAAAAAATTTCAGATAAAAAATGTCTAAATAATATGAAAAATTATTTCGAATGAAAATTCTATAAATCTACAAAGATTAGAGGAATACGATTAAGGCATAATAATTTTTAAGCTAACTTTCATAATTCAGATGATTGATGACAATCGTCGCTTAAGTCCCATTTTTCTCAGTACTCGAATATTTGCTCAATAAAATATCCTTTTATTCGAACTGCATTATTATTATTATTAAAATATTTTCTCTTCAACGAACATATTCTATCAAATATTCCATAAACTGCTTATTTTTTTCTTATTAATTTAGTTTACGAATAAATATGAAAGAATATAATAATACTAATATTTCCATAGATTGGTGAATGATTCAATGAATTGGTGCTCTTATTTCGGAGTACAAATGTTGGAGTTCAACTTTTCGAGAAGAGTAAATCTGTCTCTTTCGAAATTCCGAACGATAATGTTAGTATCTCATTTGTACTTCTATCGCCAGGTGATGCTTGTCTGGTTCGATATGCTAGCTAAGCGGCGATGAATTAGAAATGGTGAATGATTTTCGAGAAATTAGATATTTGTTTATAAAATTAAAAATTTTCCTTAACATAGCAATTGTCATAATTCATTCGAGATTTATTCGAATCTATTGCGAAAGAAATGATTTCATTAAAAATAATAAACAAATTTTTTAGAATATAATTTACATTTTAAAAAAATAAAAAAATATATGAAAAATGCAGAAAACAAATATAAAGGAAATTTTAAAATAGAAAGCTTAATTAAATACAGATGGCTAATGGATAATGGAATTACGAAAATAATTAAATTAAGAAAAGATTCGCCTTCATATTTTTCTAAAAAAAATATTTTCTTTTTTTTTATGCTAAAAAATTTATTAAATTCATCAATATATTATTAAAAAAATTATATTAAATAGAGATTTAATCTAAAAGATCTGTTATTACAAATAGTACAAACCATCCAATGATCATTTTTTTTCTTCCTATATTCTCTTCCTATATTTAGCAAATATCGCTAAATATTTAGCGTAGTATAATAGAAACAAGAAAGACCCTAGGGGGAGTTGGAAAAATGGAATCATGAAGAGGATCATTATATCATTATAAAGCCTAAGAACTCTACTTGGAAGAGGATGATCCGCTTGGGTAGCGTAGCCTTGAATCGGAAACGAATCGACGGCTTATGACGATGATAATTTATCGTACAATAACAAGCAAAATGTGCCAAAAATAGAGAAAAATGGAAAATTTTCACCAATATTCTTTAATGATAATTTGCACTACAATGAAGAAATATGTATAGCTAAATCTTCATAAAGATATCGAGAAAAATAATATGTAAATATCCACGGACCAGTTGAAATCCTCGAATGTGTAGGATCCTCGAATCTGGCGAACGCTTGGCGAATTATTAAAATAAAGTTTTATATAGAAAATAGGACGGTTTCAAAAATTTCCAAATGATATGATATGCTAAGAAATATGGCTTATCAAATATTCTTCTTTCCTATTTTTTGATGCAAATAAGATTTGGCTTTATTTGTTTCGTTTCAGATTGTGTATTGATTCATGAATGGTCAATACGATTCCGCAAATCTTAAGATAAAATCTCTAAATTTATGGATTATTAACATATTTTGATCATTGTTTACATACATGCATATGAAATAAATATTAAATGTCGAATGTTTATTAACAAAATGGTCGTTGTTCTTGATATCGTGCCACTGAGTAAGCTGAAACAGGGATTGGTGGTTGAGGTATTTGAGGCACCGCTGGTTGATATCCGTATTTGCCTAGAAGAGGTGACCGATTTGCTTTGAATATATTGAAAAGAATTTGAATAAGACATCCGGCTGATGAAAGAACTCCTAAAAGAGGATCTGCTAGCAATTTGACAGCAGTAACGGTATTCCAGCCACTAATATTAGGCGAAAGAAGGTATTGCAATGAACTGAGCAATAAGAATGAAGCTGCCATTGGATAAATACTTCCTAGAAGACCGGAAGATGCCACTGAATGATCATTTGCTGGTGCTGATCCTGAATAAAAAATTATGATTAAAGCTTTAATTTTTTTTTGAATTAATAAGTATTAATGAATAAATAAATTGAATTTATAGTAGAAAGTGTAGCAAAGAAATCATATAAAATCTAATAAAGCAACTGGGCAATCTTAAAAAATTTACCTATAAGTGTTAAGCATCCAAAAAATAATGGAACAAGGCAGCAAAGCAGCAAAATGAGTTCTCGAAGTGAAATAAATACTACTTCAATTACTCGATTTCCACCACCTACTAAACATATTCCTGATAACGGATCTGCATAGATCGATTGCGCCATCAATGCTAACATTACGGCGCCTAATGGTATACCCCATGCTAATACATGCGATCTTAACACTAAAGCATCCTGAAAAATTTATTCACTATTAGAATTCACCCTTATTGGTTTGAAGAAAAAGAAAAAGAATGATGATATTCTTACTAAGTGTTGTTGATTTCTTTGCGCATGTTTATTCCATGTGCAACATAAAAAAAACCACCAAAGTCTACCAGTGGTACCAAAATAATAGAGTAATATGGCGACTGTTGTACATGGTATATGTTGCATGCCGGATACAACGAATACACTCTTTGATGTGTAAACCATACAAGAAATCTAAAAAATTGAACTTTATTGGATTTATTTGGATTGTTCGTGAAAATTATTTTCGCACAATTTAAGCCTTTTAAGTTGGAATCAACTTATCAGAAATAGTCATTAGCATTAATCATTGATTTTTCACTTGTCAATGACCTAAGCCTTAATTTGAAACCTTAATGAATTTGTGGAAAATTATGGAGAATTATGAAATCATTCTTTTTAGGTAAAATAGGGTGGTTGCAACTCGGATTATCACACGGAGCGTCAAGGTTTAGATTTCGTGTCGCTGATAAAAAATAAAACTAAGTGATATTAGGGATTCGCCGGTATTTCTGATTTCCTAGCTAAATTCTCATCTCAAACATTGTAATAGTCGACAGAGCGAGCATATCAGAAATGGTAAAAGCTAATTTACTGACTTTTCATTTCAAGTTTTTTCATCTTTTAATTTTGTTATTAAGCTAATTAAGAAATTTCATGATTTTATTTTTTTTAAGAATTTTCACTATTACTGGTTATACTCGTTCCGCTGGCTTGGACATTGGACAAATATGCCAGAGAGTCCCTTTGCGATAGAAATACAAGTGAGTCGCCAGCATCACCTGGATTTTTGGTTTACTCCTGCGGAGAAATTAGGAAATTTTATAATTTTACATAGTCAACCATAAAATAGTAAAAAATAAAAACCGAAATAAAAAATATATAGCAAATAATTTTTGTAAAAATGAAAAAAAACAATACTTGATTTCTATAAAGTAGCGAAAATAGGTAAATAATAGCAGAAATACAAAACGATAGCGAGGAAAAAAATAATGAGAGTTCTGGAAGTGCAGTTAAACAATTTCGTCGAGTGCAAAACGTCAGGAGGCAAACTGATGTTAGTGCTATACAAATTAACGACATTATAAATAACGCTGCACTTGCACTTTCTCGATCCTCCTGCAAATCAAGCAATTTATTATAATTTAAAATAAAATAAAAATAAAAAAAAACATTTTCAGAAATTTTATAGATTACTGTCGTATATCCATGATTTGATTGGCATAGCGGTACGCAGTGACCAGTGCGATTCATATATATAGTATTTGGTTGGGTGCATCTCATAGTGGTACTTGGAATATTATTCTCAACTTGTTCATATTCTGGTTCTTCATTTGCAATTGGAATTTCTTCATCAGAAGTTGGTCCTTTCATGCACATCGCATCATGATTATTTTCTAAAAATTTGCTTTGGAAAAATCGAAAAAATTAATTTATTTAATCTTTTTTTTACACTAATTTATCATTTTATTTCTTAAATTTCGCCAAATGAAACCAATTAAATTAATTAGTCATATAATTCACGCGATCATAGCCAATTAATTATTTATTACTGAAAAAATAAAATGCGAAAAAAAAAACCTAGCGGGAATTTTGAACAATTCATTGAAGGTGGCCACGGAAATCCGAATTCTTTAAGAAGCGGTTCACATTTCATTTGAACTCGTTCACATAGCGGTCGGCATGGACCAATAGCGATTGGCACCTGTTTCAAATCAGTTACTTAATTGCCTCATTAAAAATAAATGAACCAAATAACCATTTAGATTACACTTATAAATTTAGCAAGAATATCAACTGCAACCGTAATTGCAACAAAATTGCTCGTTAAAAAAAAAAAAAAAATTAACTACCAATAAATTTTATGTCATAAATGATGACCATAGAAAAACAATCTATATAGAATAAATATAGAAAATTATATTAATAAAATTAAATAACAATAATAATAAATAGAAAATAATAAAAGGAAATAATTAACGCACTAATCTATTGAAATTTAGGACCACCGCTATAACCACCGTTAATTAATGGCTACAAGACAGCACAAAAAAAAAATGCTTTGTGCAGAAGATGTGTCCTTAAGAGTCCTAAAAAGCAATAGTAATATTTTGTAATAAATCTTGTACTATCCTCAGATATATCCTCAAATGATCACGTGGCAAAATAATGTCATTTTTGTGGATCTAGCGGATTTAAAAATAAAAAGAATAGTTGCAGAAAAAAAAAATGATGGGTCATAAGTACAAATTTTTTTCCAAGTTTTACGCATAAATAATATACGCTCAATATTTTTAGTTAAGCTTGTTTCCGCTGATCACAGCGCGATTTTGGAAATTTTTTGCCAGTGAATGATTTGATAAGAGAAATACATATGGGCCATCACTACACGGATTATTTACTCGTATCCGAGAGGTCGATAACTGAATTTTTGCCTTTCACGGCGATAATTTGAACCACTATCCACCAAGCTAATCGAAATGCCATTATGCCTAATTCCACTGAAATTCTCTTTTTCTCTTTTTGCATAAAAATTCTAATTTAAGATACATCGTGCTAAATGATTAAAATCTAAGAAATAAAATTACATTCCAAATGAAGTTCATTCATTCACGTAATATCGAAAATATTTTCTTACCGTTCTTCTAATTCTTCGTTTAATTTTATCAATAATTTTTTGTTATAATTAAAATATAATTAAAATATTGTATAAATCTTTAAAAAAAAAAAACAAATTCCATTAAAATCATTAAAATACCTATAAAAAAAAACGATATTCGAAGTGTGATAAAATATTATAAATTTTTATTTTTAATGTAAATAATTTACCTTATCAGTGCACATCGGGAAATATACTGAACATAAAAAAAATTTCAACTGCGACGAACATCTAATTTTAATTAGCGGATCGAATGTATTGAAACGATTCTCCGCATCACTTTCGCTTTCATCGCCAACCAAATTTGGAAATCTTCAAAATTTAATTATTTTTTTTTTTTTTAAATTTTTTAAGATTTTATTTTATATAAAATAAAATGGATCTATATTATTGTACTTATTATTTTTGTCTAAAATTTTTTTAGTCAACAAACTTATTGAACGAAAAAAATTTTATCAAAATATTTATATTCGAATAACAGATGAAAAGATAGATCCACTTCCGCGAGAATTCTAACATCGGCGCTCTGAAATGAGAGCAACGAACCCGCTGAACTATTTTTTTTTTTTTTTTTTTTTAAATTGATAAATATAGAGCGATTTATTTTATTTTAATAATTTCATATGAAATAGATCAAAATAATAATGAATGAAAAATGCGAAACTAAAAAAATAGAAGTTCCTACAATGATTTTTTTTTTTTTTTCCTGAGATTGGCCTAACATTGAAAAAAAAAAGTTTAATTTATGAGCGTTGATGAGAAAATTAATTACACAAACTGCTCTATTCGTTTATTTTGAAAAAAAAAAAAATTAATAAAATATGCGCGCAAATGTTAGGCTAAAAATTTAAAAAAACTTAAATTTTTTAAAATATAATAAATATTAGCAAAAAAATAGATTTTAAATTATCTCTAATAGAAATATGGAAAGCGCCTATTTAATTAAATAACTGAACTCTTGGACGCATAATTTATGAACTTCATTTTCAAATGACTCTCCAGCGAAAGAATCAAATCGCTTAATTGCCAATTTTAGTGAATTGCAAGATGAACTATACTATTTTTTTTTTTAATTTATAGGTAAATTTATTAATTTATATTAAAAAAACTGAAAAAACCCGAAAAAAACTAGTAATTCCTTCTAATTTTTTTTTTATAAGTGAAAAATTTTTAAATAAAATTATTATTCGCAGCTGACGCTAATTTATATTATTTTAAATATATTTCTCATCGAGAAATAAATTTTTTCTCTCTTATTTTCTTTAAAAATTAATCATTATATTTATAATAATAGTAATAATTAATCATTTTTGTTAACCATTAATTGACGATAATTCTATGAAATAAATTTTCGATAGCAATAAATAAATCTATTAAAATGATAAATATTTACGAAAAATTAATATTTGTGAAAAAATTAATAATAATAAAATTAATAATTAGTAAAATTAAAATTAATTAAAAATAGTTAAAAATTATATACTGGAAAATTTTCTCTAAACTATATTTTAAAAAATAAAAAACTTTCATGAACCATTCTTACTTTCTTTTATTACTTAGTACAAATTACGTTTTATATTTGCTTATTAGGTGTTATGACTTTACTTCGTCTCGTCTGTAATAAATTATTTGACCATTGCATTGTTTTAGCACGACTAGAAGTCATATGCAAGAGTCACTCACAACTGTTCTGTTCAATCAGTTTTTGCAAAAATATAAGGAGAGGTCAAGGGTCATCTTCAATTGGCGATCAGCAATAGTTATTTCCTAAGTTTTTGAAAAAATATGAGGAAGGGTCAAGGGTCAAATAGTATTTAATTGCCAAGCAAATAGCTAATAGAGAAATATTTAAAATATATATTTTCATTTTTTCAATGCTTTTTAAAAGATTTACGAAGATTTATGAAATTTGAAATGCATGAATTTAATTGATAAATAAATATTGTTATGAGAATAATAATTATAATAAGGAGAAAGTATTAATTATTGTTTTAAAAAATATAAAATACCACTATAATGTACATTTTTCATGATAAATTAGCGCTCTCCTCGACGATTTCTATTTTATTTTAAATATAATTCATCTTCTTTCTTTCCAATCGCTCGAAAATATTCGCTTTTCTCAGATTTTTTCCAATATTTCTGCATTCGCAAAGAGCTTTCAACAATTTTGAGCTCAGCGATAGATAATACAACTTAAAGTGAATTAATTTGATGACCACCGTCTATTTACTTAAATTTTTCAAGGGTTCAAAGATGAAAAATAATAAAGTATAAGAAAAAGTGTTAAAGTGTTAAAAAATATTTTAGTATGATAGTATTTAAGAAAATGAGTTTCTAGAAAAAAGGACTAAAAAAACGATCGTTTAGCCACCACGATAAGCAGACAATCTACTAGCACATCGGTATGTAGTAGATCGTCGAAAATCTGCATTGTTTCATCGGCCAAGTATATATACATTGAGCAGCTAAAACAGCATTAAGCATACAGAAAGTTCTAGCAGGAACGGTCGAGTGATATGATTGTTTTGATCTTTTGCATCAAGTACCATTCGACTGTTTGACTCTGGCAAAGATCTGGTAAATTCTAGAAAGTTCACTAGAAAATCCGGATGGTGCTGATAATATCCTTGTACTTCTATCGCTATATGACTTCCTAGCAAAAATTTCTGGACCAATAGCTAACGCACCAATCAGAAAAGCACTAATCACATTTAACTAAAATTGCAAAGGAATAATAAATTACGTCTTTAATAACCAAACATATGTGAAGTGAAAGGTTTAAATTAAAAAGAAAATTAGGAAAATTGGAAAATCCAAATCGAATTTTTCATAATTATTAATTATTGTAATAATATTGTAGTAATAAATGAATAAAAAAAACGCCATAAAATAATTTGGCACTTTTTCTTTGTGAATTTACAAAGATTTATGGTCATTTTATGCGAATATATTTGTGTATTTGCACAAATTTATATTATTGAAATAGATGATTTAGTGATTTTCGCATTTGATTAAAGTATAATCTTGATGGCGATAAATTTGGCAAAAAGAAAAAAGAAAACAAATTTTCGGTCACTGTAAATGAACTGTTGGTAGGTAGATAGGTGGTCGCTCGGTCGCTCTGTCGGATGTTTAATCATAGCTTCTTATTTGTTAAGATAATATTTTATCACTAATAAGATGAAAAAACGTCAAATGTCAAATTCACAATAACAATTGTGCGATTTTATGGACATATTTAAAGAATTTACTATCACATTTTTAACTAATTATTTGCTAGTAAATAAACAATATAAGAATTTCTCTAAATTATTGGCTCCTTACCAATGTTCTCCATAATAAATCGGCTCACTTGCAATTATTATTCTTTACAAAACTGGCGGAAAGCTGATAAAGCAAGAAATTTAAAAAATCAACATTTTAGTTATTCCTATGGGTGGAATTTTCTCAATATTCTGGTTTCCACGGGCATTATTTTTGGTTTGGCTGGCTGTAATGAATAATGACTGAAATCTCTTCGCTAGGGAACATATATCGATGGATATAGTACAATTTAAAAAAAAAAAAGCATAAATTGAATTAAACTGCTTCAATTTATAAAGAATCGACTTTGTAATAATTGCCCTAATATTGGCGTTTATGCTCTATGAAAGGCCAAAATAGGCGTTTTTGGTCAATTGGGGGAAATAGATATGTTAAGTAATAAGAACTGAATTGCTTAACTCTCATGGCAACATTTTTCTTAATTCTTATTTAATTATTTTAATCATTTTCATCATTAAAAAAGCTAATTCATCAAAAAAATCGGTCTGAAAAGAAAAAAAAATGAATTTTTTGACAAATTAGATTTTCCAGAATTACGCTAAATCCATTTATATTTTTTATTTTTTGAGATTTCATGTTTCGCGATGAAAAATTAAGACCATAACGAAAATAATAATTTATTATATTTTAAAATTTTATAGAAAATTCATTTACTCAATTCGTTTATCGTTGATACATGCACATAACATAACAACAATACAACATCGAGAAATTTTCTTGATAAATTATCCGTTATTGAATGAATGAACTTTCTAACCGGTTTTCGAATATTTTTCCGGTTATATTGAAATCTTTTTATGTGAATGAATTTTTTATCAACGAAGTGTGAAAGTTTTATCAATGAAGTATGCATTTTCAAAAAAAAACTGCGACTGTGTACACTTTTTTTAAATTGAAGTATCATAGCGACAGCAAAATTTTCACTACTACATTGAATTACTTAAATTAGAAATATTATGTTGATATTGGCTTTTAGGCTTTAAAAAAGGCCAAAATAGGCCTTTCTTGAAATATAATATAATAAATGAATATACTTACTTGATCGATTTAAGACCACCCAAATTGAAGGAAAGAATTTCTGGCGAAAATCAGTTTTTTATCTTTTATTCAAACCATCATTTGTTTCATTTGTTGTTTTTTTTTCGACTATATTTTTTTTTGCTTAATCTAGCAGAAAATATTTCTTCTAGAAAGAGATTTTAGTTGATTTTAGTAAAAATGGAAGAAAAAATATTATTAATGTTTGGAACTTCCATTATTTATTATTGTTATTACAGGCAAAAAAAAAAATTTTTTTCATTGCAACTAAGTTATTTAAATTATTTTTCACTAATCTTAAAGATTTTCCTAATATTTTTATTTTCTATTTTTTATATCTTTTCTTTGAAATGGATTTATTGAATATAGATGTTGTTTCAATTAATTTTTGGAAGGGTATCGAATCCGAAAGCATAAAAACGTCTTTTCTCAGTCACCGCCAGTGGGATCCAAAGCATTAGATTAGGTAGACGGACCGAACAGCTTGAAGACGTCTTTTTCACGTTTGTGCCCAGCGGAGTCATCCAAACCAACAATGGTAAGAGGAAGGAGGGAAAAAGTTTAGGTAGATTAGATAGGTAAATCCATCAAGCCAACTCGATGTAATGAGATAAATTTAGATGAAATATTTTATCTGTCAACGAAATTTATACCGTAAGAGATAGGATGAAATAATTTTATAGCATCGTATTTTGTTAACTGCTTGCCAATTTTATTTTTCAGTTCTTAAAATTAATAGTATTTCATAGTATTTTTTTTATTGAATTAGTTAAAAAGTATTTATGGCGAGTTGCTAAGGGCAAAAAGACTAAGTAAGCTTAGTAAATAAGTAAAAAAAAAACTAAGTAGTAAAAAAAAAACTAAAAGATAGGAAAGAACGAAATTTAATTAAATTACCGAAACAAAATGAAACCATGCAAAAAAAAAGAAAAGAAAAACGATAAATATTCGCATCGCAAAATTTTTATCGAATAATTTTAAAAACCAATTAAAAAAGTAAAAATAAGTTATTTAAGAAAAACCTAATAAAGTAAATAAAGTATTCATTTTTTTAATTTAATTTTTCAAGCGAATTTTTTTTAGCGAATCATATTTATCATAAATTATTGAAAAATTATACTACCAACTTGAAATATGATTATTAAATCAAATGAAAAAAAAAAAGTCACCATTTTTGAAAAAATAAACTTAAGGGCAAAATTTTCAAATTACTATTACTTACAAATTTTTCTCAAATTTTCGTTTTTTATAAACCATTCAAGGTAGATAAATCTTTTGGAATACCAGTTAATTCAATGAAGAAGTTTTTCGTTTTTTTACTAATTTTTTTATAAAAAATTTTCATTTTTTCATTAATTTTTTTAAAAAACATTGATTTAGTGGGATCGACTTGAACAGCAACAATGATGCGAACTGCTTGACAATGAGAATATAAAAAAGATTCACGAAAATCATGAACTTATCACCGTCCTTCTTAGTCATCTACAATATTTTAACCACTAACTACACCATTAAAATTCAATAAAACATAAGACTTTAAAAAAAAACCGGAAAAATTTTTTGTACGCGCTTATATATATATATTATATTTTATCGCCCAGGGGCAGGATAACCGAGTGATTTCGCCATCCACATTATCGCCTTGAGGGACAGAAGTTTCAATTTTTTTTTTTGTTTCTTAAAAGATTTCAAAGAATTGAGAGCAAATTTTCAGTAATTCTTTATTCTCCAAATTTTCTAAAACAATTCCTACTTTATTACTAAATTATATTTCGAAGCTTTAAATCGAATCGAATTTTTTTTTTTTTTTTTTGTTAAATTGATTTCAATTGTCCATTAGAGTTCACCAAAACAATAGAAATGCTGCTTTAAAGTAGCAAATAAATGAATGAATAAATGCGAACAATGAATCAACGAACCAACGAACCAGCCAAGCAATCGACAAGCGAGCACCCACCACCCAGAACCAGAAACAATTGCATCTCGTTCGTGCGAACAATCAACTAACTAACCAACCAACTTACCAATTTACTAGCAGACAATTGCCTTTTTTTATTGTAAATAATACTTTCACAATTATTCGTTTAATTGCATTAATTTTCTTGTTGCATATTAACGAGCTCATTAAAATAAATTCGCGGTTAGAAATAAAATTTTTCTTAAAGTTCGCTTTTTTTTTTTTTCTTTAACAATGAATTAAAAATGAATGAAGAATGAAAAATGAATAATGCTTGGCTGATTAGTTAGTTGATTAAACGATAAAATAATTGGCTGCCGCAAAAGAGACTTTGGTAATCTTTAAGGGATATTCTATAGGATGCAAGGAGATATTCCATAAAAAATAAAAAGTTATTAAAGAATTTTAAATTCAAATTTTTTTCAAATTTAATAATAAAGAATCTTTTTAACAATTTGAATAATCAATTATATTATTATTTTATAATTTAAATAATCAATTTAATAATCAATAATCAATTTATAATTTAAATAATCAATTTTATTATTATTTTTATGATAAATAAATATATTTTGTAAGTTTTAAGAATGAGATTTTCTGCCCCTCGAAACTGCTCAATCCATATATGCGATCCTATTTCATTGTACAATGATACAATAAGTTACAATAGCGATTAGAACGATTGCGTAATAGCAATATAATGGAATAATAATAATAATTAATTAAAAGAAATTATTTGTATAAGTAAAAATCTATGAAAATCTATGAAGGAAAAATCTTTTAAGGTCAAAAGGAATTTTTGACTTAAAAATATAATACAAATTCTTCTTTAAAAATTAGTCGGAAAATTAAATTTTTCAACCAAAATAAGAAATAAAATTAAATAAAAATTATGGAAAGTAGATAGATTTAAAAGAATTTTCATTAGCGAAATGATAAAAAAATTAAAATTTTTTTTAATTTCTAAAAGCACTGATTAGCACTTATTATTCTTATTATTCTATTCTACTTGTTTGAATTGACTTAGATTTTGCTAGCGAGTCAAATCGCTATAGTACCATCTTAGATTTTTGAGAGACAAGTTTTTCCTAGTACCGTTGAGTAGAATTTCAGCAATTCCAGTAAAGAACAACAAATGAGCTGAGATTGAGATTGAGCCATAAAATGAAAATAAAAATTAAGGAAATTGTTGAAAGGAGAGGAAAATGCGCAATACCTCGTATCGCTATACGGTAGATCTTTGCATTGTTCGACGCTAATCGGTTGACACTTTGGTGTTGGTTCATAACGACGAGGTTTAGCGACAACATCGAGATTTGTTGAAATTTCCAGTGACGACTGATGACGATGATGGTTTTCAAGATTCACTAATGCTTGAATATTTGTGCAAAAATTTAATAAAATTAGAGTAAAAGGCGAGAAAATAATCATTATTTTAATTATATTGGTACTTAAGGGGCCTTTTAAAATATTATCGGAGAGAACGCCAACGAGGATTTACGGTCGGGCATAATATGAGAGAGAGAGAGAGAGCGTACTGGGGTTGTGTATTGCTAGAAAAATCAAAAGGCGGAGTCTTTTACCTGTCTTTCGATCTCTTCCCCTCATAAACCCTCTCGAATTTCTATGATATTTTTCGGGAAATTTATCTTTTCTCGACATGTTTCTTTTCTATGTATCATTCATCATAAATAGTGAAGACATCAATCATCAACCCCGACCTGACAAGTTGTAAAGTATAACACTCTCTTCCTCCCCCCCCCCCCCCCCCCCCCTAATATCTGAAATATATAACTGACTTTCTCTATCATATTTATCCTCTATTAATTTTCTCGACAAATAATTTTTTTTTAAATTTTTGCTAATCCTAATTCTTTTCTCCTTTGTATATATTCTATCTTAGTTCTACCGTAGTCGTCATTCTTCAAAAAGGATTTTTTTTGTATAAATATATACCTGAACGATGAGGTCCTCATTGTTCTTTTTGAGTGATACTGCTTTGAACGGTACTAAATGGTTCAAAAATTGTGAGGAACTTGATAATGGTACTATTTTCCGTTAAATATTTGAATTATGTGCTAATATTTTGTTCATTCTCAAAGCTCTTCCCTTTAGTATTAGGAATATATTCCGACTTTTTCTCCAGGCTATTTTCATTATTTTTTTTATTAGCTCCATTGATCACTAGGATGATAATCTGTTTTAGGTGACTCCACTGATCACAAAAACACAGCCGAGTTATTTGAGAATAGATACACAGATAGAATTTTTAGCAGTTATCAGTAAATATTGCTATTTACGGAATATTTATCGAACATTTTAATGATATTTATCATTTTAATATAAATTATCCCAGTCAATTTATCCGAGAAATATAAACTGCAATAAAGATTTTTGATTAGATCTTTGCTTAGGATACAAACAAAAATTTAATTGATAAATGATAAAGAATGAGTTTAATTAGCAACCAACTGCATTAATTCACCAAAAAAAAATTTAAAATAATTGAAATCTCAGCTGTTAAAGTGATAAGAGTATGCTTTCTTATCAGTGGAGAATGACATATATTACTTTATTTATCGTTTTTATCATTTATCACAACCAAAAATATTTAAAAAAAATTTCTGATGAAAAATTGAAGAAATGAAAATCAAATATTTTATGGCATGCATTTTCAAGAGTTCAGATCTTGCTCTCAACTAAAGTAAACTTGTTATCAAAAAAAAAATCCGATGGTGCTGGCGATCCACTTGTACTTTTATCATCAAATTAATTATAATTCCATTGCAAAAAATTTCTAACTATGCTAATAATGACCAATGAAGCGAGCCTAATCAGATATAATGAATGCAAATGCTTATTTATTTATATAGCAATTGTATATTTGGGTGAAATAATATTTTCGAAAATTTATGCAAAAATTTTCAAATTTTTTTCTTTTGAGGAAAGAGATTTATTTAAATAACGAATGATGAAATAAGTAAGTAAATGATGAAGTAGTTTTCCGAATAGAATTATTAATTTTAATTTAGATGGCAAAATTTTATAGTTTCATACTGAAGAATTTATTTGTCGAGGTAATCCTTTCGAGATGAAAAAAAATTTGCATTATTTCATGAAAATTCATTCCATTTTTTTTTTAAAAGTAATATCATCTAATGCATAAATTCTGTGAAATAAATGAAATTAATTGATTTGAAAAAGTTAGTGAAATTGAAGGAAATTTTAACTTTTATTCTTTATTCAAACTTCTTCTTCTTCTCACCATTACTGGTTAGGCTTGCTCCAACGCCTACAAGGGTAAGACGCTTCCAAACGGCGCGGTCTGTTGCCACCGTCGACAGAAATAGAAGCCATTCCTTTTTCCATCATTTAAATTTATTGTATATCGTTTATATTCAAAATCTTTCCTGGCTGTGCCCACGTTTTGATTGGTCCACCTCGCTTTTGACACCATTCGTCACAGGGTTTTTATGGTGGGCGACGAAGAAATATGGACTGCCTTAACCAGCGAACGTGACCAGTGAATGTGATGGTTCTTGCGATCATGCGAGATTTATCCACTCGGTGAACTCGTAAAATATATTTATAGACATGAGTGGTCAAAGCCAAATAACTTCTTAAGCTTTCACTCTCATTGGCCATGCTCACCCATATTGCATTCTTCATTCAAACGACGTTGTTTATTTCCGCATGCATTATAATTTCTCGTTTTTTTTTTGCATGCAATGCAATATCTTTTGCATGCAATATTTAATTTAGAAGAATTTTGAAGAATACTTGTTTTACTTTAATTTTTCGTTAATGAATTTTTATGTACCTATTTTAGCATTTAAATCATCAAAATCAAAAACTCGTGAAAAAAAAAATTATATAATATATTAATTATATAATATTTTATATTTTATATAAAAATTATATAATATTTTAATTCATTGAAAATTAATTCATATTTTAATGATGTCAATTAAAAGTTACCATTTACTGAAACAGTTTCACCAATTTTAACAGTTGGACAATTTAGATTTTTATTAATTCATTTGCACATTTTAAAATTGTAATCCATCTTATTTTTCAGTGAACCATTCTAAAACTATTGAAAAGCGAAAAATTCTACTTGATTTTTCCTTCTAAAATATAATTTATTTGCTTTTTTTTCACTTTAAATTGAGACGATTATCTTTCAGACAACAATTGTTAAAAATCATTATCATTTTTGTATAATGATAGCGATGAAATTTTATTCCTTTTTGTTCATTTATTCATTTTGTCTAAACTTTATTTTAGCAATATGGAAGAAATATGGAAACAACGAGTTGTTCCATATTTTCGCTAATGTATTATTCATTGATTTTCGGCCGAATTGGTAAGTGATGATGTTGTATTTGTATGTATCGATGGAATCGTATTGTGGCAGTATTGTGATGCTAGCTTTATTATTGGTGCTGATTGGTGCTTGATGATATGATTTCAATGGAAAAATTTTTTGTGATTATTCTCATTATCAGTAAAATTTGAAAAGTATACCGATTCTGTTCATTTATCTTTCGCTCTTTTATTTCTTTTTTTTTACATAAAAAGTTAGGAAAAAAAAATAGTTCAGTACTAATTTTTAAAAGATCAACATTATCGAACGTTGTTTAAGGCGAAAAAAAAAGAAAATAAATCTTTTTTTTGACAAATCCATTGGAATACTTACAAATTTTTAGCGAATTATGGAGGTAGTGTCAAAGATAATTAAGAGAAGATCGCAATTGCGATAAATGATAGATATCGGTCAAATATGATAAAATATCGGTCGAAGAGAGAAAAGGCAAAATTTCGACGCTAACAGAACTCGAACTTCCAATCCATTGCACATCATGTTTCCGAGCAGTGATAATAGATATCGATAAGTGGAAAAAGAGATATTAGTAGCATCCGAACTTGTCTAAACTTATGGATTCATTGTATCAGTTAGCTACTGATTAGTAAAAATTTACTGTTGATAGGAAATAATAAATGAGGCAAAACGATCCTAAAATAATAAACAATTTATTGAAATTGTTGATTATTAATTATCTTCGAGGGATTTATGCAAAAAATAAAATTTTCACGAGTATAATCGAATCGTTGAAGAAACTATAGCGAATATTAAATGGAAAAATTAAATCATTTCAGTCGAAGAAGCAAATCAAAAACAAAGAATTATTTATTCATTAATTTATACGATTAAAATATGAAAATATTCAAATATTTACAGCAAAAATTATATAAAAATAAAAAATAAACAAGCAATTAAGAATTCAACTTTTGTTTGTTCCATGAATTTAATTATTACACTGAAGACAGTTTTGAGTTTATCAGAACTTTTCACTTGTAGATAAGATAAGATAATTTTACAGTAATCACTATTAATCCAAGAATTTAAAAAAGGGATTTGTGGATGGTCAGCCATAATGCGCTTACTTTTTTCTGTTAGAAATATTATTAATTATTTAAGAAAAAAACTGATTATAATTTTAAAAAAGTATTTAACTCAAAAAATTGCATTTTCTCGATTAAAATTTATTTCTTAATTTCCATAAGCGCTTTTACAATTTTTTACGATTAAATTGATTAAATTAACTTAAAAAAAATTTGTGGCACTTAAAAAATGGTACTTAAGCTGATAATGAATTAAACAAAATCTATTTATGCATCGTACATCGTATTTATGCATTGCTGCCTGCACTAACCAATCTGCTCTATAAATCTTAAATTATTGCCCTATTAATTTGTCACATTATTTGATTATTTTATAATAAATGGCATAAATTATCTCTTATTAACGTTCCTTATAAAATCCCATACAATAAATTTTTGCCTCATTTAAAAGCAAAAAATATGAGTTCTATAGGAAAGTTCTCTTCAAGATTTTGTCCTCTGACCTATTGGATTCGTTTATGGTTAAATAAACAAACAATCAAATAGTCGGGTTTATTATTCATCTTGCGCGAAGGCAATAAGTATATTATTTATATCGCTTTAGGTCTAAAATAAACAAACGAAATGCTTATTTGTCTAATATGTTAATAATTAAATGTACATAGTTATAAATATCCTTTTCACCTTTTGTGAGTGGTACTGGTCATCCTCAATCTCAAATCCTCTACAAGAGGTCTGAGAAATTGGGGCAAGGCAGATAAGCTTTCAGATGGTCCTACCCAAGAACCCTTACTAGAAAGAGAACTTTGGCTGAAATTCGAACGACACTCCATATTAATTCGACCTCAGAAAGTCTATTCCAGTGCTCCTCTAGAGGTTTTCATATAATAAAATTGATAAATTGATGAGGAAGAAAGGACTGATTTTAACAAAATCGGATTTTCTGTCACAATTATATAAAATAAAAAATAGAAATATCAAAATATCACAGAGTTTACATTGTTCTAATTTTCATAAATAATTTTGCTTATCAATTATTTTTCATTTTATTATTGCTAATAAAATGGAACAATATTCGAAATGATTCAAATCCAACATTTTCTTGCAGAAAACGGTTAGGCAAATGTTGCACTACAATCTCAAAAGCAAGCTGAGCCATACTGATAAAGAATTATTAGAATAAAAAGTTTATTGATTAAACAAAAAAAAATGTTGAAATATACAATTTTTGAAATTCTAAAACATATTTTTACAATAATAAATTAAAAAATCAAATGCAATTAAAATCGTTGAAAATTATTTCCGATGAAAAATTATTGTAAAATGGAGAAAAGAATTGCCGCCGGAAGGATAATTTTTTAGGAAAATTAGGAAAATTTATCTCAATAAAAAATATACTTCAATGAAAGCTATCTCGATTTAAATTATTAAAAATTGAAATCTCTTTAAAATCTAAATTCTCTTCTAATATTATTAGCGGTCGATTTTTAAAATATTTTTATAGTTTTTTTTTAATGTAATTTTCTATTCAGAATTGAATTTTAAGGCCTCGAAAAAATCGAACAATTATATCAACTATATCAAATTATCAAATTATCAATGCTATGATAAATAAATGATATATAAATGATATCTTTTTGTTATTATAAATTTTATTCACAATGATTTTAGCATATAGCACATAGACAATATTATTGCTGATATAAAGTGCTCAGAGATTTGAAATTGATATTGATAAGGTCATCTTTTCAATTAGCCTTAACTCACAATAATAATATTCTAAATAATAATAGATTTATTTATTAATTCAACAATACGCTTTTAATTCGAAACAATTAACAATAAAGATCAAAAAAATTTTATGACAAATTTTAAGATCTATCAAAATTCATTCATTGGAATTTAGCATATCGAACTCAATCTTTTTCATATTTTTCATATTTGAGTTTTATTCGATTATTCGAATAATTAATAATTCCTAAACGCATTTAAAAAAAAAAAAAATTTGCATAATATTTGCAAAAAATTCTTTAAAATAGGCAAAAAAATGAATGTGCTACCATTTCGTGCATAATACAAATACAAAAATAATTTTTCGGAAAGTTTTTGTTCACAATTTTGTTGGCTTTCAAGGCAGCAAAAAAAAAATGGTTGATCAAAATGGGATGGAAAAAAGCACTTTCATTTTATATAGTAAGCACAATAAAAGCCAAAAGTTTATAAATATTGTTATAATAATTATATTAATAATTAATAATTATATTATTATAATAAATAATAAAATGATAATATCATAAAAGGTGTAACGATGGCCTGAATTGATCGCTATTCAAATATAAATCCTTGGAAATATTTTCTGGAATGGTAATCCAATGATAACGATGAGGATCGCGCACTTTAGCGCGAGCATGCGATCTCTTATGCATACAAATAATGCGTATCCTTAAGCCATATTCTAATTTATTCGTTGAAGATGGCAAAGATTTCAAACAACTCAAACTGCTTGGTATTTCCATAACTTTTCGACCATCAATAAGTAAATGCTGAAATTATGAATATATATTTGACATTTTTTTGCAAAAAAATTAAATAATTTTAGCGGAAAATTAAAAAAAAAGAGAAAAATTACTAAATTTCATCCATTAACTCAAATGCTTCAGCTCGAGCTGAGGCCATTCATCAACTAGCTTGCGACTCAAATGAGCCAAAAGTTCGGGAACAATTTAGTGAAATGAATTGAAAGCATTTGCAAAATGCAGCAAAAAAAAAATGAGAAAATCCTAATTTTAGACAATGCTGAAATAAATAAATGTATAATAAATTTGAAATTTAAAAATTAGATGAGGAAAAAAAAATTAAATTTGGGTGATTTGCTAACGAACATTATTCGATTGTCTTCATGATTACTCGAGAAATTTCTGAAGTGCTAAAATATATTTACTTTTTCGATCGATTTCCTCGAATATGAATTATTTCAGGCAAAATTCCAAAAAAAAAAACATCTTAATCGGAGAATAAATGCCGGAAAATTTACAAATATGGGAAATATATAGGGAAATTCACAAACAAATAATTACAGGGAATATATGCGGGAATTTACAAGTAAGTAAGAGGGAATATTTACAATAAAGCGTGCAAGGAATAGACTGTCGAGAAATTTACAAAGACGAGAAATATAATAGAGAAATCTATTTTCCTACAACTTTCACTAAATTCAATTAAATCTACAATTTTCTTGTAAAAATTTAATTTTGCGATAGATTTTGCGATAATCAACGCAATTGATAAAAAAGATAAAATCGAATTTCGAATCAAAACGCTTTTAAAATATTAGCTTTGCTTTATAAAAAAAAAAAAAAAATAAATGGTACAAATAATATTGAAATAAATCGGCAAAATTCAAGTGATACGAATAACAGATGGAATTATTTTTTATAAAAATTTTTTTATAATTTTTATAATTTTTCTTTTTTATCATTTTGCTTTCGATTAAAATATTTTTACTTAAGAATTTTTTAATTAGATTTTCTCATTTTTTGCCACATTATTTACAAATGCCTTCAATTCATTTCACTGATAAGTAAAGTGATTAACGATAATAGCATATCAGGCTAAGCTCAATGCGTAAATACGCATTAAGATTTTTGTTAGAGTCTTGGCTATGGCTATAGACTTGGTTATCATTTGACCATAGAATTAATCGACAGAACGTGAAATGAAATTTTTTTTTAATAAATTCATAAGAAATATAATAAGTATGAGCAATAAGACAAATTAAAAATTTATAAAAACTTATAAATTTATAATAAAAAATAAAAAATAAAAATTATATTTAATAAAAATAAAAAATATTATAAAAATATTAAAAAAATAATATATTGAAATATAATATATATTAAATATATATTATATTAAATATTTAACATATATTATATTAAATATTAATATTAATATTAAAAAATATTGTAATATTATAATAGTATTTAATAGTTAATAAAAATTTATTATAAATTAAAAATTTATAAATTTATTATAAAAATTTTTAGGTACCTTGAAGTATTAAAAAATCGTTTTCATAGAATCATAAAAATAAAACCTTATTTTCGCCTATAAGTCAATTTTATCAACCAAATACGAAATTTATTATTTGTCATTTCACAATGATGAGGCAATTTTCACTCAACAATTGGATTCTTTAAAATATTTATCTAATAGGCATATGGCTAACCAACTACCGTAATCAAACTAGCGATGTCAGTTATATATGCCTAAAGCATAAAGTGAATTTATCAAATTTATTTCCCAATGTGAATATAATCATTCCCAAGAGTATTCATTTATTTAACGTTTTTACTTCTTAAAGTTCTGTAAATATATAAATATTTGACAAGCGATTTGGAAAGTTTATAATCGACCAAAAATTCAATAACATATTTTCATGATTATTATTATTATTGTTATTATTATTATTATTATTATTACTAGGAGAAATTATGTGAGGGATTATTTAATTTGTTATAAGATTAAAACATATTTCTTAGAAATATATTTAAAATATATTTAAAAATTTATTTTAAATATATATGCCATATACATCATGCATTTCCTTCTTTAAAAATAAAAAATTCCTTTAATTTCTTATTTTTTTTAAAATTTATTTATTAAAAAACGAGAATATATCATGATAATTCTGATAATCATAATCGTGGCAAGGATAATTCTGGTAAAAAACTTTGTAAAAATATAAGCTTGAAATTATGGATTGATACCAGGATTTTATAGAAAATGGAACCATTTTTTGTGATTTTTTCAATCAAACAAATTTTCTCACTTATTTATAATTAGATAAGTGAAAAAATATAAAATATAAAATTTCCTTGCATTAAAACCTTATATATAAAATCTTATGTATAAAATATAATGTAATATAATTTAGAATAAATTTTATAGTTTAATGCTGAATTAAAATTAAAATAAAAATTGAAATTAAAATTAAAAATTAAAATTAAAATTAAACAGAGAGATTTTAGGGGATATTTAGAGAATATTATAAAGGTTGATAATAATAAAAAGATGAACTAAAAATATCTCTAGATAAAGATAAGAATAAATGGATAAGGTGGGAATAAACGGATGAAACGGGTGGGAATAAATGAATATTTTGGTCGAATGGTATATTTTATGTTATTTTATGAAAATAATAGAATACCTACACACCAGTAAATTATCGCATATTTTTGTATGCATGAGATATTCATGGTCAAAATATTAAAATTATATATATATATCTTAACTGCAACATAAAAAGCTAATCTAGATTTGATTATTAGCATAAATTAAAAGAATATTCATAAATATATCGCAAAAATATCTCTAGATAAAGATAAGAATTGATAAGATAAGATAAAAATAATATATGAAACGAAGATAAACAATTGCTATAGCCGAAAAAAAAAGAAACTCAAAATTGCAAATGCTTGCTTGCCTAAGGCATATATGTAAAAAAAAACATAGGAACGAAAACACAAAAATATAAAAAAAAAACTTACAATTTCTTATAATTCACATTTTTTACATGAAAGGGCGGTAAAACAAAAGAAATTTTATTATATGATTGACAAGAATAATACTTCATTCTAGACTTCTTTTTTGATATAACTAACGTTCAATCAATCAAGCGCTTTGTTTCACGAAAAATATTCATACTTTTTGAAGGGTAAATATAACTAAAATATAAAGTGAAAAATCTGAAAAAAAATAGGAACAAGCAATAATCAAGCAATCGAAATAAATATTTTAAATCATTCATTCTAATCATTAAAGTAATCATCAAATTATGTAATCACTGGCTTTATCAAATCATAAGATTCCAAAATTCCCTATTTGCGACGAATGGAACTTATCAAGATAAGAAAGAATATTAAAGAAGTTTCCGCTATGAGCAATAAAATTATCAATAATTATCTTTTTTCAACAATAACTGATTGTTTTACGACAAAAACTTATTTATTAACATAGAAATACTTTTAAAATTATTTTTACAAATTATATCAAAATTTAGCTAATTTTAAATTAATTAAAAACTTTTTATTAATTTTATTATAATAAAGCTTTAATGCACAGAAAAAATTATTTCAATATACAACAAAAACAATTTTTTTTAACTAATTTTTTAATTGAAAACTATAAATTGACATTTTTTTCCTGTAGAAGTGATTTTTGATAAATTATATCGTGTGAAATGAGAAGATGATTTACGACAAACGACAAGTGACAATTGAAGAAGAGAAAGGCCATTCGAATGAAAATAAAGAAGAATCGAATGATATGATAGAATGCTTGCTATAGGATATATATCAGATGAAATAGATTTGGTTAAGATAATAAAGCAAAATGAATAATCAACTTTTGATAAACCCCTTAGCACGCAACATCTGCTCAATCATTCACCCCTGAATGACCTTTATAACCGTTCAATTTGACCTCTCTCTTGAAAATTATTGATAAAAATCAGTTAGTTATAAGCGTTTCGCCTATAGAGCATTAAGGTAGAAAGAAAATTAAAAGAACGTAAGATTTTTGATTGAATTTTTTGTTTAAAAAAATAGTTCAAAAGATGAAATTTTAAAATAATAAATGTTCACTTATTAAAATACCTTTTTTGAATTTTCTTGCTAAAAAAATTTAGCTGGCATTTTAATATAACAGTGAGTTTTAATGTGGTACTATGGCTTTCCACATGGTACTAATGGGTTTTAATACGGTGCCTCGGAATTTAATACGATGCTAAGGGTTTAAATATGAATGCAGTTAATTTATAATTTCATATCTCCATATATTACATCTATTTTCTGTTAAATAATAAAAAATTCCTAGGAAATCAATGAATGAAGTACGTTTAATGAAGTACGTTTTCTGGAAAATTACTATTAGTACGCTATAAAAGTGATAAGAAGAATTTACTGAAAAAGTTGAAATAGAGAATTTTTTTAAAGAGCATTCATTCATTACTGGTTAAATTCGCTCCTCTGGCTTGTCGCACCAGAATATGTCAGAAAATTTCTTGATGATAGAAATACAAGAAAGGATTTTTTGGATTTGGATTTATTTAAGTTTACTCTGTCGGTAGAACCTCAGTATAGGCACTCTAAATTAAGCAACAAACCATTCAGCCATTTTATTCTCCTTTGTTTTTCTTCGCTAAACGACACTGTCGCATGATAAAGAGTGGTGGATGCGTAGGCGGATTCAAACCTAAATCTCGGTTCATGGTGGAAGTTGTGTCACCACCGATATACTAGAATATCAGAAATCCTAATAATAAACAAGATTTATCAGTAATATCAAACCAGATTTTTGATATTACTAATTAAAAATAATGGTGATTTCCAAAATAGTTGGAAAATGCTAAAGTAAAGCCAAAAAAAAAAATGAATCTCTTTTTTATTTTCTTATTCGTAATCATCGTCTATCGAACTGTCATTTTGAAAATTTATGACTATAGAAGTGATTTCACGAAAAAAGATATATTAAGCTTGGGGGGATAACGATTGCTAGTGATCAATCATTAAGCTTAAAACCATTCGCATTCCATAATTAATTAATCGAATATGTATTTTAAAAAGGTTAAAACAAAAAAACTAAAAAAAAAGTGGGTCGATTTTCTGGAATTTCGCAAAATTCTAACGATTGTTTCATGGTTATTTTAAAAAAATTTCATGACTATATTTAAAATTTTTCTTTTTTTTTAGAAGCATTTCAGGTTAGACTTATTCCGCTGACTAAAATTTGTTAAGGAAGTTCCTTAGCGACAGAAATACAGGTGAGTCGCTAACATCACTTGGAATTTCGAAGTACGACTTTACTTCTCTCGGAATCAGAACCCCAGTATCAGCACTCTCAAATGAAAGCAACAATTTACTGAGCCATTTTCATTTCTTTTGCTTTCGAAGTCCGGCAATATTGCAAGTGTTATGCATCAGTCGGAATTCGAAAAACCATAGTTTTTGATTCTCAGTGGCAAAAAGAATTAGCTTTCGCACTTTTTGAAGACTGAAAATTTTCAATAGAATTCTCGAACCGAATTTAATAAAAAAAGTGAAGCATTTCAATCCGTATCTATATTGCCGTGATCGATTTTACTATATGGTTTTGAGACATGGCCAATGAGAGTGGAGGATATTAGGAAGTTATCTGCCTTTGACCACTCTTGTCTAAGGTACATATTACGGATCCGTCGAGCGGATAAGATATCACAAGATCGCATCCATCTTCGTTCAAATACCACTTGCATAAATAATGTTATCACAAAGTGCCGCCTTCGCTATTTAGGGCACATTCTCCCTCGTCCACCACAGGAGTTGACGCATATTTCGTTATTTGCTAAAACGTGTGATAGTTGGCGTCAAAAGCGAGGTGAGCCAATCAAGACCTAGACTGATACGGTGAGAAAAGATTTTGAACGTATAGGTGGACCAGCAAAATATGGACTTAGACGATGGAAAAACGAATGGCTTCCATTACTGTCGACGACGGCTCAGACCGAGCCGCTTGGAAGCGTCTTACCCTTATAGCCGTTGGAGCCAGTCTAACCAGTATTGGTGAGAGCTGTTAGAAGAAAAAGAAGAATTCATCCACCTTGCATTTTTGCATTGCTAAGCCCGCATTGATAATTTGCATAAAACTCTTTCGCCAGAGAATCGTTCGGAAATAATAATATAGATGGGCCTTGAACTTTATACTTAATACTTATGCTTACTTCTTGCAGCGAACAGAAGTTGAATCCATGCTGTTTATCCTAAGTACCCAAAACATTAACTAATAGTAATAGTGGAAAAGATGGTTTAAAAAGAAAGATCATAGCATCAAAATTTAATAAAATATTCAATATTCAATAATATTCAAACTGGTAAAACTATACAAGTTTAGATATAGAATCTAGGCGAAAAAAAATTTCTTTTAGAAGTAATGTTTATTTTATTAATACAACCTTAGTGGGTTATTTTGACTGAGTGGTGTATTGTATATTGTATTATATATTGCTGTATTGTGGTGTATTAACATTATTAATGCAGGTGGTATTTGAGCCAACGTGGATACAATTATGTACGATTTTATCTACTCGAATCCTATACTTTAGACATGAGTGGTCAAAGGTTAATAGCTTCTTAATATCTTCCACTTTCATTGGCCATGTTTTGCAGCCATGTAGCAAGATTGAACGAATTGCAGCTATATGGAAGCGGATTTTCGTCTTTATGGTGATTTCGCGACGGCTCCATAAAGGTTTCATTAACCGGAAAAAATATAATTCTAGCTGCTGTTATCCGAGTTACGATTTCATCCTTTGGGATTAGAGTGGATCCAAGGTATTTAAAACCCAGCACTTCCTCAACCAGTGATGAATTGATAAAAATAGATATTTTATCAGCATCTTATATATACGACGAAAATATTTTCGTTTTATTTACATTGATTTTGAGTCCAATTCTCGCTGCAATTGTTGACACATTGACACATTGTTTAACATTATTTACATTTCCTCATAATTGTCAGCAAAAAGAACTACATCATTAGCGAATTCTAAGTATGTTCTGGACGAATGATTTGCACACCTCTTGAATGCTACAAACGGTGCCCATTATCCAGTCTATCGAAGGAAAGGACACGACCCTTTACAGACCTATTTCATAGATTTTTATTTCGAAGGAATTTGTCAGTTTTCTATATTTGTAGAAACCGACATGCGCTCATAAAATGCCTTTATAAATCGAATGATCCTCTCTGGAACACCGTTCCATCACCTTCCCACGCGCCGCTCTATCAATCAAAGGCTACCACAAAAATCAATGAAACAGTTGAGAGTGGGTTACAAATATTTAAAACGATGTTTCAACATTTTTCTTAACGTGAATATCTGGTCAGCACAACCGCACCTCGGTCTGAATCCAGCTCGATTAGGGCGCATCTTGCCATACTCACATAAGCCAATAGAATAAAAGAGAAGCAAAAATTATCGCTGGGACGTTTAGCAGGTTGATTCCTCGATAATTGTCGCAGTATGTCCTATCATCTTTTTTGAAAATTGGGAGCAGAATTGCTTAGCTCCATTCATCTGATATATTTCTTTTTTCCATACTAGAGAGTACATTTGTTGAAGGTGCGTTATGAAGGACGATGGACATTCGAAAAGCTCAGCCACTCAGACCATCCCATCTTCTCCCCGAGTTTTATTGGCCTTAAGCTTATGGATAACGGAAATTATTTCTTCTTCTCTTGGAGGCTCGCAATTGCAAGCGTATGGTTCAACAAACGTATCAGCTATATCAGGGGCAAAAGATGGCATTTCATGTTAAATTGGGTTTCAAAGAATTCTTTCCATCTTATGAGCGTTCCTTAATAATCTTGACTGGAACGTCATTTGCTGTCCCTTATCATTTCAGGAATAAACAATACTCTTAATATAAAATCCAAATGGTGCAGTGAACCTGAACAGTGAACTGTTATATTTCTTTCCGCAAATGATTTTCGGCTCGAAAAGTGTCATCCTTATAGTCAACAGTGGAACTCTAAGCAGAAAATAATAATTAACCTTAACTTTCAACAACTTACTGTTTCTATTTTTCTATTATCGGGAAATTTTAACAACTCCTACCAATTCAAAATTTAAAATTAAGAATAATAAAAGAATTGAATTGATAATGGAAATCACCTGGAAACATTTAGAAATCACAGATGATAAAGAATATTCGAAACCGAATTCAACCGAAGGCAATGCATTGGGAATTGAATTCAATTGGCTCGCGTCAATTACTCTTCTATGTACAATTATCTCGATTTTTGAGCTAAAATAAGCAGAATATATAATTTTTTCTTAATTTTCTGGAAAATATTATTAGAAAGTCGCTAAATAATGAAAAAATCCATCCACCAATAAATAATGGGAAAAAATAAAAAAGGTTGAAAAAAAGACATATAACATCCCTCGAAATTTAGAATACCTTGAAATTCTGGTAATAAGCAATTCGATGAACATTCCTGGAACATCTTTAAAGCCAGGTAAGAACTGCGGTCCTCCATATCCACCATCCCTTAGCTGCCGATAGCGTACACCTTCATTTAAAAGGCATAAAAAATCGGCAGACCTTAAAAATCTCAATAAAATCGAAAATTGTTGCTAAGAAAATTTTATTAAAAGCGAAAATACCTTAAATCAATATTCCTAGCTTTTATATCATCAATTGAGATCCAATCTGCAGAAAGCGATTCACCATCAGGTACCTTTTTCCTCTCGCCTCCTAGAAAAAAAGCAAAAATTTAGTTTTTCAATAAGTTCCATTTTTTTTTCAAAAAAATCCATCAAAAAAAAGCTGAAAGAATAAGAAGGAATTAAAGCATCCAATGAATCGAAAATTATTAATTTCAGGACGGGCAAAATAGCTCAATTTATATTCTTCTGAAATCGAATTCAATCGAAGGTAATACAATCTGAAATACGCCTGGAAAGCTTGGAAAGAATTTCCTAGGAATTGTTTTGTACTTTCTAGGAATTTTTATTAATGAAGAAGTTAGAAAGGAAACAAACCAATAATATCACAGTAGAAAACGAATCTATACCAATCGGCTCCTTGGACTTGTAAACTTAAGAATTCCTTAATTTCACCATGAAATCCACTTTCTTCAAATAATTCTCGCAATACTCCCTCCTATACTTCAAAAATCATCGATACATTTGGTTTTTGAAATAAGCAATCGGTTAAATCTTACCATAATAGTTTCCTCAGGTTTAATACGACCTGCAGGTATATACCATCTGCAATATTTATTATAATTAAACCTGAAATTAAATGGCAATTTGATAACCTACTAACTAGCAGTTACATAATGTAACATAATAACAAGCAACATTGGCTGAATAGAAAAAGTAAAATCCAAATAAAGAAGGATACACAGTCAATGCTTACTTTCCATAGCAGCACCTTTTGGCTTCTTGAACCATTAATAGTTCCAAAATGCCATTATTATCGCGAAGAACAATCGCAGCTCCGACATAAGTGATACCATAATTTACTTCATTCGGAATATCTTTAACTATTTTTCATAAAGTATAAGAGATTAATTAATTTAAAGTTAGCAATATCTTTTCAATAATACAAGATAACTGCCACCGAGAATCTTGGCTTGGGAATTCGGCGGATGCGCTAGGCAGGCTTTGTCGAGCAGTAGTGTCATTTAACGTATAAAGGAAAAGAGAATGGAATGGTTTAGAATGTTGTTGCTTAACTCGGAGCGGAAATTCTATCTCCACAGAACCAGAAATGGTGAATGCTTTAAAAAAAAAATAATAATGGCTTGTTCACATTTCTAAAAGATATCTAAGAAAATATAAAAAAGGTACCAATCACCAATAAACAAAGAAACAAATAAAACATTATGAAATTGCAATTAAAAAAGAGAAGATAAATTGATAAGAGACGATAAGAAATGAAAACAAGATGATAAGAAAATCAAATCAATTTATCATTAGTCTCTCGAGAAAACTTTGAACAAAAAAATCGTTCAAATAACAAGCACTTTATAACAATAACGAAGAAGAGAGAAAAACTTAATTAATTACCAGAAGTCATTATCAGTATCAGTATCAGTATCATTATCACTATTAGTAATTATCACTATTCACAACAAAAGTTCGTTATCGAATTACATTAAAGATAAAAAAAATTCGTTGAATAGCGTGGTACCTATAAAGGATTTTTTTCAAGTACAATAAATAAATTTTTTTTTGTATTATTTTTTAAATTTTGTTTTTTCTATTTTTAGCTTTTTTTTTCGATGATATATACCTTATTTTTAATTTTTCGTTGAATCGTTTATTAGCTAAATAGGATCGATTACTTAAGAAAATTAACTAACACGAGCGAATGGATGAATGAATGAATGAAGCACGAAGAAAATGATGAAAAACAACAAAAGAATGAAGATATATGAATGATAAAACTGATAAACCAAAAATGATAAGTCCTTTTAACAAAAAAAAATTTTCTATTCTTAGGAGGAAGAAAAAAACTCTCTCAGCAAAATTAAAATAAATAAAAAATAAAATTTTTCTAAAATTTATAATAATATGTAAATTATAAAATAATAAAAATTATATAAAACGAATCCGAAAATTAAAATTATTATATAAATAATTTTTAAATGATATAATATAAATAATTTAAAATTATAAAGAAAAAATTTTTAAAAAAACTAACTTTTCATTTTCATATTCGCAATTCCCTCTTTTTCGTCATCCATTCGTTTTCAATGAAAATATATCTTTTAAAAAAAAAACTATCAATAAAACTAAAATTAATCAATGAAACAATAAGCTTAAAAAAAATTAAATTTATATAATTAGTGATAAAAGATAAGAACAGTGATAAAATGAGATTATGAATGAATGAATGAACGAATAACAATAAAATGAACAAATGTTACTTGTTACGTTGTAAAAAATTATGAACAACCAACCATTTTAAAGTGTTTATTTAAACAAACAAAAAATTTTGTTACAAAAAAAAAAATGTTATTTTTATTATTTTTTTCATATTTTTTATTATACGATAAAAACATTGAAAAACATTAGTTTTTTAATGAAATAATTTAATTATTAAAATTATTAATTTAATTATTCAATTGTTAATAATTTAATTATTAATTATTAAAATAAGATTTATTTTTTAAAATTTATGGAAAAAAATGATAGAAATTTTTAAAATAATAGAAAATAAAACAAAAAAAACCCAAAAAATATTTATAAAACGCTTGAAGGTTGAAATAACCTAATGGATAATACTTTATATTAATAATTCAATAATTTTTATAATAATATTTTTGCATTAAAATGCAAAATAGCTAAATGGCTAAATGTTGATAGATGAATCGCATTTAATCGGATAGAAATGAGCTATGAGTCTCATATCGTTGACACAAAATATTTTAATTAATAATTGAGCATAGAATGATAAATAAATATTATTAATATTTTATAATAACGATATTATTTATTTAATAACAATATTTATTATTTTTATTCTTTTTTGTTTTATTGTTTTCATTTTGTTATTATAATAATAACAATAATAATAAGATTGTTAATAATAATAAAACAAAATTAATAATAATAAAACATAAAATTTATAATAATTATATAAATAATATTGTTCATCATATGAAATAAATGAAAAATATTTCACCAAAAAAAAAAAAAATTCTGAAAAAAAGTAAAAATATAAATGATAAATGATAATTTAAAATTAGCGACATTTACGTTTCATTCCTATATTTTATTATAAAAATTATAAATTATAAAAATTCGTTTTAGAAAAAATAAAATAAACTCATAAAAATTCTCATTTTTTTCTTTTCCTTTTTTCCTTTTCTTCTCCTCTAAATTTATTTTTAAATTTCCTTTTTTTCGCCAAATTTTATAAATCAATTTAGCACAAAATCCTAAGCCGAATTTCAATTCTCTAAAATCTTTTATATTTCTTTTAAAAAAGAATTTAGAAAAGGAAATAATAAAAAAAATAAAATTAAATGGAAAAGACTGAGGAGATTTGTATGGATTATTTGAGGGTTTATAAAGCATTTGTTACGATGGTAACAGTAATTTAAGAAAACAAAGAAAAGGAAAAAGCAAGAAAAGGAAATTTAATTTAATTTAAATAATAATATAATAGTAAATATTAATAAATATTAAAGTAATGTTAAATATAAAAAATAAAATAAAACATCAAATATTAAACTATAAATATAAAATGTTGAATTAAAACACATTTCATATTACAGTTTTAAATTTTAATTTTTAATAAAAATTTAATAAAAATTTTTTTATGCGATAATTTTGCATTTTTATTCATTTGCAAATTTATTTTTTAATATTTTATTTCTAACATCGAATAATATTAAAAATAAATATATATAAAAAAAAGTAGCGAAATTTCATTGACGATCTTTGATTATTTGAAAAATGAAAAACAAGCAGGAAAGCAACAAAACTGATGATGATCAAATGACAAAATTTTATATGCTGAAACACTCAAACAAAACGATTATCGTTATTATTTATTTTATAATTTTTATTTTATCAGAAATATTTATAATTCTAAATTTATAGCACAAATATTCTTTATTAGTTACAATAAAAACTAATTTAATAAGAACTAATTTTAGGCATAAAAAGAAAAAATCTTCACTTGACTAGGCTTACTTGCAGACTTATTTCATTAGACTATCGACCAAAAGTGATAAAGATAAGTGATAAAATAACCTGATAAGTGATAAAGTTGTATAGGTATATACGGATTATGTTATTTTCTATTAAAAGTATCACATGAGCTATTTCATTCCAAAATTATTAATTTATATTTAAAATTTTGAATAAACAAAAAAATAAAATAATCAATCGATTCTGATTAATAATTTTATTTTTAAGAAAAATGAATAAGCCGCTTAGAGAGAGAGGATGGCTCAGTGGGTTGTTGCACAATTTGGAGCACCAGCGCCAAGGTTCTATTCGCCGCAGGAGTGAAATCAAAAATCCGAATGATGCTGACGATTCGCCTCTATTTTAATGAATCGCCAATCGAATCTAACCAATAACGGTGAGTGATCTTGAAACTTTTCTTACCATTTCTGATTATTTATTTATTGCTGTCGCTATTGAAATATTTTCAAAACTTGTGATTTCTGAATAAATAGTCGATAATAAAAGGTTTCGAAAATTGCTTACTGTATAATATAAATAATAATAATGCACCACAGTGTGGTTGGTACAATAATAAAACTATTATTGATGCATATTAGCGTAAAATTTTGAACTATAAGATTGAATGAAATGAATGAATAAATGAATGGTACCAAATGTCTTTCTATGGTACTTTGATATTTTTTAAAAAAAACCATAGAGATCCAAAATAAATAAATATTTTCTATTTAGTAGAAAAAAATAATCATAAAATTTTTCTTCGAAAATTCAATTTCTTCTTTTTAAGCAACATTTCCAGAGGATTTATAGAAATCGCAATATGAGATTTCTGAATAAAAAAGAAAAGCGAAAAAAAAGAAAAAATGCCAGACATCCATTTATCCAGTTAAAATGGATATGAATAAATCAAATAGAGAAAATGGAATTATTTGACTTTAAATTTATTTATAAAAATAAAAATAAATAAAAATAAATGCTCGACAATATCGAAGATAAATACGATCAATTCTTTAAAAAAAAAAAAAAAAAGATCAAACCATTTGAATTTGTTTTTCAAATTTAGGAGATTACTAGCGTTTCTAACAATTGATAAGTGATAAGTGATAAGAAAATGAAATGATTCTATTGAAACGAAAAAAAGAAATTTTAAATGAACGGAATGTGGAAGAAAAAAATTTCAAAAAATGAACGAATAGATAAACGATTAGCGCATCGCATTTCTTGTTTCACTCACTATCAAAAGTGGTCAAAAATTTTCACCGTGAAGTAGGTTAGAAATATCGGCGAGTCGTCACTCAGAATTAATTTAACTGAGACTCTGATATACTTTTTTTTTTCGTAGAGAATCGAATTGTTCAACACAATAATTTGAACCACTCGGCTATCGTTGCCCTCGTGATAAATTAATAAATCGAAGAAAATTAATAGCTTTTGGAGAGAGTAGAATGAATTTATTCAATCACAAAAATATTTATTTCAATAATAAATTAAAAAATTGAAAATTAGCCAAAGCAAAGAACAACGCCCAGTTCGAGGCTTGGCCAGGATTTGGCTAGGGCCTAGGCTTCAGCTAAGGTTTAGGATTAGGCCAAGCTTTAGTCCGAGGAAAATTAGCCGAAGCATAAATTGAATTTTGTGTTTCCTTCCTCTTCACTCTTCCTAGACTGCTTGAATAAATGTGTACTCATTTTAAAGATCCACTCGAACAAGGAAAAAAAGAAGCTAAACTAAATCACCTTTTTCTATCGGTTAGTTTAGAATATAAATGTTTCTAAAGAGAATGTCGTATTTCCATCATTCGTATTTCCATCATCAAGTGACGGCAAAATTTATTTGATCCGATAAGTCAGTGGAGCCAAGCGAACGAGCAATAATGTGCGCATCTAGAAAAATAAATAGATGGCTGGGATAAATGCATGTGCATGTGATGTGATGCATGCTATCGGTCGCTCGGTTGTTCACTCGTTACATTCAGGAGGATTTTAACAATGTGACATACATGCATGTCACCATTTTTATCATTCATCGTACCAAATCAACTTTAAATTTTGTTTCCATAATTTGAAATTATAAATTTGCAATCCATGCATAAAATAAAGAAAAAAAGAAAAATCGTACAACGAAAAAGAAAATTTGTCAAATCGATTGTGGTGATTTTATTGAAAATTCATGAAAAAGCTAACCGATTAATATTTATCGAATGCTTTATAAATTTTATAATTAAAAAGGAATAGCGATTTTAATAAATGAATAAATAAACGATTTTAAATAATAAAAAATAGAAAATATGTGCAAATTTTTGCTGAAAAAAATTCGATAAAAATTTGCTGATAAGATAATCAAATATAATAATAGTGAATAATCAAATTAAAATCACTATTTGAACAGTTGCACTCATCATTTCTGTTTTTGGCTAACTTTTTCGGCAGCTAAAAGGATGACACTTCTTCATTCAAGAAAGTCGCTTCATTAAAAGAAGGAAGAGTGAGTCATTGGCACCATCAGGAACCAGGAACCAGGATCCAGGATCGATTGCTTTTTTTGTTTCGAATAGAATGCATTTTCAACTAAAGATTTCTGATTTGAATGAGTTCGTGCAATAAATCTTTGATAATCATAATCATAAAAATAAACATAATCACATTGAAGATCAATCAAAATTAGCTCCACAAATTTGCGAGACTTTTACTAGGAGAATCAAATGAAATACGGATATTCGTCCCACTGAAGAATAAAGAGAGGGTGGGGCGGTTGTTCCCCTCGTTTATAGTGAAGTTTTCATCCAGGCAGAAATAAATTCATCTTTTAAAAACTTATCTGACGACTCATCCCTATTTCTATCACCCAAATGACTTCCCAGCAAAATTCCTCTGGTTCCGAGGAATAATCGCAACCAGTAATCCAGTAATCCAGAAATGGTGAACGCTTTTAGAAAAAATCGGAAAAGACTAAAACATAACAATACAAATCCTTTAGTGCTTTATATAATCATAGTGTATAAAAATTATAAAATAATAATTATAAGGACGACAATAATAATAATGAAAATAATGTCTAAAGATAATATAAGAAAAATAAAGAGAAATATTTTTGAATGCTTAGATTATCTCAAAAATATCGTTTTTCTCAGATGAATTTTCAGTGAAGTAGAAATAGTTGGCACAGGTCATCGGTTCATTTCTGATATAGGAATGTCACAGATATTATGCGATTCACTTAGAAGAGTTTGGTAAGTGGTATTCAATAATAATGTAAAAATCCATCTGTGGAAATGTATGTGAAGAATCTAAGATCTGCAACATTTTCGACTCGCATACTCTATGAATTTCATAGGTGAAATTACGCAATGACATCAGTAAATGTTCCAAAATTTAGAAGAGATGATTTTAACTTACAAGATACCTAAAGATCTAGCAGATTTTCAGATGTTGAATAAAGATTTGATTTTGTGCGCCTTATGATCGACGGTGATCCAAATTATTCCATGGAATCGCCAAAAAAAAAGATTATAATAGACGTAATATTTCACCACCTGCATACTTGTGGATGCCAAAGAAGGTTAACTTAAGGTGGTCGAATTCCACAGCAAATTACCGAAAAGCATATGTTTCAACGGCCGTTTACAAAAAAACATCGCTTTTTTCTAGGAAAACGAACCATTTTAAAATATACTACAGACCATGAGAGGAATGAAGAAAACGTCTTATTATGAGCTGTTCAAACTTGGCTAAACTATCACTCCTGATCTATAACCTTATCTCTAACCTTATTACTCTTTCTGATTATCATTTATTAAAATCTCTGCTGAATCACTTCAGCACTTAACCATTTAGCTGAAAAAAAATTTCTTTCCTATGAGGACAAACGAAGCGATCAAATTTCAGAAAAATTTCTATAAAAAAAGGAATTTAAGAATCGGTTTTTCGATAGTAGAGTTGTACGAAGGTGGAATATAGATAACCAACCAATATTATACAGTTTTTTAGACAATATTTTTGATAACACTGATAATATTTTTGAGATAGCCTTGTAGTTAGAATCCATACCAAATATAATTTTTGAAATTCTGTTCACATTAGTTTCAATTAGTTTCAGATTTATGAAAAAAAATGAGAGATTATCACTTGAGATTGTCCATGGATGGGACCAATTTTATTCCTTCAATTAAATAACAAATGTTCGATTCGAGATCGCCCAATTTTTCAATTGCCATTCTTACTTTGTACGATACTTCCTGAATAATACGATAAGATAGAAAATAAGGGAGAAATAAAATAAAAAATCCGTTTGTTTAATAATGACAAGAAATTTTTTGCCAATACGTTTGATGATTTCTTTAGCAAACAATTTCACATGAATTATCTCCTTTTCCTGTATAATTAATAATGATAAAATGTGAAGGGGGAAGCTATTGAATCTTTATTTCATGCATAAACAATCTAATTTCGGATTAAATGAAACGTAAAATCCTAAACTCTCCTCAATATCACCATTAAATACGAGGTATCTAAATAGGTGAAAAAAAAAGAAAAGAGTTGAGTTGCTATTTATCGTTTAATTTTAGTGAGATTTATTTCATCAGTTCAGCAATTTCATCAACCAAAAAGAATATTTAAGAAATTATTCCCATTAGAATCCTCCAATATAGAAAGAAATTCACGAATAAAAAGGCTATAAAAATTATACAATCCTAGCCAAAGCCAAAAAAATCTTAGCCAATCTTATTATATGAACAAGATTAACGATAAATAACAAGATTTTGATATCAAATAAAAATATAAAATAATTCAAACAAAAATATACTTGGACGATTTGCTGTGAATTTGTAATGGTTTTTTGAAGCGATTCGAGTTGTTTCATTTGATTCACGAATTTATTATTCGAATATTTAAAGGAATCAAGCGAAAGTTGTTGCCAACGTCGTTCAATTTCCTCATTGATGTGAGTACCATAAAATCGTTGCCGAAGATTTTCTTCATCCACTTTGCTATTCTCCATTTTATCAATACCATTTTCATTCGTATGAATCTCACTAAAATTAACTGTTATTTTAAAATTATCAAAAATTGTTTAAAAAAAAAAGCAAAAAATATGAAGAATAAAAAAGTGCAAACAAAACGGGGTTAAAGGTCGAAACTGAAACCTCTCTCCTACCCTGTTATTCTTCATGGTTACACCAAATTTCAATTAAATGAGGCATTCAAATCCATATGCCACAGCAAGAAGTGGACAAACCAGTGAACTCGATGAACCTTTCCAAGTCATTTTTAACAGTTCCATCAAAAATTATCGCATTTCTTTCCAACCTCAATCTAAAAGATGTGCAAACCTGAAATCTACGATATCACGACGATCTTCGCCTTCACTATTATCTCGACATTCATCGTCGGTTTCAGATGCCTCACCAGGCACAATAAGTGCATAGATTGACATTCTAGTTTCTGGTATACGTCTGCAAAATCGTAGAAGCCAAAATGTTTGTCATATAATACGGTCAAATACATCAATTCAATCGTTCTTTAATCAGTGTGCTTTTAGACTGTTTTGCTTTCAGTAGTGAATTCGTGCTAGTACCATTAATAGAAAATTTGCTAGTACTTCCAAAACTTTTATTACATTACGGAGCAAATACCTCGACAGAATTTTGGGAATAACCCAAATCATTATTCATCCTTGAATTTTTGCAACGCTCTAAAATATCGATTTACCAAACTATTTACCCAGAATCGCCCAGAAATTGCCCAAAGAAAAGTAATATTTTTACACGAAGAATATAAGCATATTCTCGAAAAATGCTGTAAAAAATATTTTCAATATCTAACTTTTATTAGTTCAACATGAAGAAAAATATCATATTTTAGATGCATGATCAATGTAACAACTTTAACCTAAAAAAAAATCGAGATACTTTATAATTACACGGGTTTATAAACAAACGCGAATAAACATTTAGCAATAAATTCCAGTAACGAAACTAAATAAAAATGACTTAAAGGAGAGAGAATAGGCCAAGAATAACAGCTTAAGATGCAAGTAACATGGCTGAAGACCAATTCTGCTTCATTAAGTGCAACTCCATGTGTCCAACTCTCTGCAATGACAAAAATCCCCACAACCCTTTTCCTGCCAAGACAAATGGGCAATTCTAACAGTCAATTACCCGCAATCTTTCATCCAAGCAAAATATATTTATTCATTAGCCAAAGGAAAATGAAACATGACCTGTAAAAAAAGGAGAACATCAAAGCAGTGTGATAAGAAAATCCGACAAAAAAAATTTCTTTCAGCGATCGCGTTAAAACCCGCATATAAACAATGGTCAATTCCCCTTTTAACTACCATTATTCATAATTAAATATTGATGACGAGAAAAAAGAGGGGGCGGAGGGATGAATAGCCGACTCAATTTCATAAAATTTGAGCACCCAAAAAATTTAGAAATTATGGTACCCAAAACAGAACGAAATGAAAAAATAACAGAAAAATAATAAAATTCCATAAATGTGAATTAATATAACAATCAATAAAACAAAAAAAATTAATTGGCTGAACTCGGCGAAGATAAAAGATCCCCGTTTCCCTCCTTCCCCCTCCCCTACGGAATCATGGAAAATGGAGAAAATAAATCATGCAAAAAAAGTTACCTCTAACAAATCTACTTTTTTAAGCCTTGAAATATTTCGAATACCCGAAAATAAAAGAAAAAACGGCTCGTACAAAGAATGCATTAAGTGATAAATTCAAATATACATCTGTTGTTAGCTAGTTGTTTTCCGCAAAACTTTCCATGAAGTATCGATTAAACAATTAGTTTCTTTTCGCTTAAATGATAGCTGAAATGAAACTCTCCCCGTCATTATCAAAAGTTCAACAATTACACTTCTATAAACAATATTTGAAACAAACAACGAGCTGAAAATGAGGCCAAATAAAAACAGCAAATAGCAAAGAGAGAGAAAAATTCTTTTAACATCAATCTATCTTTTATCACGGCAAAAATTTCTTACCGTGAATTTGTTTTAAAATCTTGATTCACGATTTCCCATCACCGATACGGCGAAATTTTATTTTTTAACTTAATTTATTCTTATATGATTAGAAATTAATGAAATAACAAGACAAATAATAAAAAAAAGACATAAGAGAATAACAAAACAAGCCAAATGAATTGCACTAAACAAAATTTTAAGTTCGCCCAACACCAGCCATACCAGCAAGCACGGCTACAGCGAGACTTTCTTTCTCGCTAAGATCACGTCGTTCACGAATTAAAAAATCAAAAATAATATTTACATCCAAAAGTAGAGAAGAATCACTAAACAGTGGAGTATTTGAAGCGCTACAAGCATCAGCATCCGAAGATGTCGACCAAGCATCTGGTGGCGGCGAAGTACGTTGCTGTTGTTCATCGCTAGTTGTTAAAACTGGTGATGGTGTCGGCTCTTGCACTGAAGCAGTACTTGGTGGTGGTGATAACCACTGTTGTGGAATTTGCTGTTGTTGTTGCCGCTGCTGTTGCTGCTGTTGCTGTTGCTGAGGCAAGAAAGACGAAGCAAGTGCTGCACCCAAATGTTGATGAAGCGCTGATGCTTGATGCACAGCAGCAAGCTGATGTGCAACTAATGCCTGTTGTGCCTGAAATTGAAGATACGGCAAAATCGCTGAGAGATTTCCGTCCAAACTATTCGCTAATTGTTGTGCATTTTGCAGACCAAGTGCTGCCAGCAAATACTGATTGGATGGATGAGCAAATGCAGCAAGTGACGCAGCAGCAGCAGCAGCAGCTGAAGTTGACGGAAATGCAGCAGCGGGCCATCGTGATGAATCAAACAGGTTAGAGGCAGCAGCAGCAGCTGCTGCTGCTGTAGCTGCATTCGGTATGCACATCTTTGAATCCATCGTTAATTGAGCTTGCCTTATTTGATCTGGTGTTGATGACGGTGACAATAATGAATGCGCTATCTCCGGGACCTAAAATATACACCGCATCGATACAAATATATTTCCATTATCACGTCAAAAATCAAATATTTGGGCACAATAACTAGTTGGCACTAGATGACTCGAAACTTATACTCTCCTTTTCGATCCATTCACGAATCCCGAAATTTCCACTTTTTCCCCACTTAAATTTTTTGTTTTTTACAGGATTTATAATATTCGCCCTCTGCCGAAGGTACATAAAACAACATTCCGACCCGACCTAATGTTAACAGTTTTAAAAAATTTGAAATCTTTTCAAAAACTAGAAAATATAACACAATTTCATTTCAAAAAATTAAAACAAATTTAATTCTATTTTTATCTTCCATTTTAAAAAATAGAAAAAAACCAGTAATAATAAAAAAGAGTTAAATTAAAATAATATAAATTGATTTTGCATGAAAATATTATAAAATCTATTGTAACAAAGGTAAACCTGTTGAATACCATTCGAAACATGATAGGGAGATGTTGACGTTGTTAAATCGCTTTTTGATAGTAATAAACTTTCACTGGCCTTTTGTAAATTAAATTCAGTTTTAACACCATCGGAATTATGCATCGTTGTATCAATTATCATATTTTGATGCTGTCTTTCCTGTTGGCGATGACCGATTATCTCTGTTTCACCTAAAAAACGAAAAACAAATATTGAAAATTTAGTTCACTTCATAAGATTTAAAATCTTTTCATAAATATATAAACGAATATTTTTTGTATTTGACGAATATTTTTTGAATATAACTATTTTTTGATATTTTGATATTAGCGGGCGCGGATTCAACAATTAACCAAACTAAAACTCGCCCACGATGAGATAAAATGAATTAGGAAATATTTAAAAGCAGTTCAAAATAAATAATATATAAATGTAATATAAATGAATGAATGAAGAAAAGAAATGTAAACAAACAGACGAAAATTGAGGATGAGAAAATAGTTATTTGGCTGGCTGCTTAGTTACTATTACCACTATTATTATGATGAGAGGGCGATGGACCACATGATAAAAAGTAAACCTTAATTCGAGCAAAGGTTGATTCATGATAAATCTTAACTCTTCGCCTCTTATCGTTCATCAAAATTAGTAACGAGACGAAATAAATAATAATTGTTATTTATTATTCAACCAGTTCTCTCTCCCTGTAGAGGATTCTCCACATACCAATAAATGTTTTTCATTTATACAGCCATTAAACTATTGTTAAATCTAGAACACAATATAATGTAATAGAAGGGCAAATAATTTTGTGATATACTTTGATTCCTATCCCGTAATAGGAACAACTTCATGACAACCCGGTTTGCACTACACAAACTATGCATAATATTTTGACCTTTAGGTTTTTCTTAGCTCCTTAGCACATTTAATCAACAACCAAGACAAACGATAAGTATATGCTGTTAGAAAATAAACATATGCCGCTCGGACCTAACTGTCGCTTCCTTTCTCAATAATCAAAATCTGATCCAAAAAAAAATAAATTACAAAATTTAAATAGCAAACAATAGTAGAAAAGACAATGAAAGACCAAAAACTAAATTTTTTTAGAAATCAAAAATAAAAATTCGTTAAGAAAAAGACAGAAAAACGTCGAATTACGATAAAAAATTATTCCCATAAAGAAAAAAGCAAAAAACAAAAAAATATAAGGACAATGTCAGACAAAATAACAATAAAATTCCATCACCAGCGGCAAATAAAAAATAAAAAATATCTACGACGCTGCGCATTAGTATTTCGTAAAAATCGACTTCGCGGCTGAACATCCATCCAAACTACCAAAACACGTCTGCCAACATAAAATAATTGAACTATTTCATTTGAAATAATAACTATTATAATAATAAAACCATAAATACCTATAAACGTAATTTGTCGAATTTTATGAATATAAAAAGGGATATAAAAAGGTATATAAATATATGAAACAATAAATAATATAAAATAATAAATAAATTTCGTAATAACAAAAATCGATAAACAATAAACTTCAATGCTTATCAATCAATTACACTTTTCAAAAATGACATATTTAAAATTATTTCATATTTCACAATTCTTAAAAGAAAATAATTTCATTTAATTCTCGTTTTAAACATAATATACGGAAAATAACGCATAAAAATATATGCGTATAAAAATTTATAATTTAAAATTTATAAAATTGAATTTAAGAAAATGACCTAAACAAAAGGTCAAAGGACAAATTACTGGGACCAATAAAAAACCTTATAAAAAACTTTCCCAAACATTTTCCTCCCTCATAAAGAAAAGGATTATAAAATATCTGAAATATTTCCACAACTCACTTTAAAAATTTTCAAGTTTCAAAAACAAGTTATTCTCTTTCCCTTATCTTTTTTTTATCTTTTCTCACGTGAATATGAAACGCACGCACACATGCGGTTAGTTCCTTTTATCACACGCAAATCGATTGCCCGATATACCACGTCTGCCATGTGCCGTGTACTAACCACGTCCACCACGTGAACAACAAACAAATTTAATTGATGTGAAATTTTTTAACAAAATTATAATTCATTGCTACACAAAGGAATATTATAAAATATAGAAAAAAGAATGGATAAATAATAATTGGAAAAAAATTCGAACAAAACGGGATACGCTCGGTGAAACGCCATAATATTAATTACTAAGGAAATACGTAAAAATATCAAAGTTCCACAATCCCCTTCCTCTCTCAATTACACTCATCCTTCTTCCCTCAGTTATCCCAGCCTGTGCTCCATCTTCCTCCAATAAATTTTCTCTTTAACATATAACTTGTGAACCTATATTATACAAAATTTTCCATTTTCAAAAGTCTACAATTCATTTTGACCTTTATTGATCCCTTCAAAATCCTCCTACTAGCTCCCCGACTCCTCTTAAGATAATTCCCCACACCTAACCGCTCCTACGGTCCGCTGCAAGTCCTCCCACTTCCCCCTCTCTCAAAGTACTCGCCAACCTATATGACGAATAATAAAACATCAACAACGGCGCACGACACTGCCACACAACCGCCAGACACAAATCGTTGCTATTCAAACGTTTCCTAACTTTTCTCTATCTTTTTGCACTATCTCTCTGACACTTACTATTTTCCAGAGTTCCGCCGTTGTCTGATCCTCTCCCTGCTTAACGCTCTATCTACTTTCCTTTCAATCTCTCGCCAACACACATTATCCCTCATTTTTTTCTTTGTTCTCTCTTTATATAATGAAAAATTCGATTTTTTTTCTTTAATAAAATATTTGTTTGGCGCGAAACTTTTCTTAGCAAAAATTCACTACTGTTGAAAGGTTTTAGGGTTTTGAAAAATTCATTCATTGTAGAAATGAAAATCATATTTTCTTCAATTTCTATATGAAAAGTCATTAAACGTGACCTCCGTGATATTGAATACGACAGATGACGTAATCACTCACGTTTGACATAATAAATATCATGCAATCACATAAAACGTACAATTAATATTTAAGTTCAACTAAATTTTATCATGTACGCTATCTAAATAAGACATAAAAAACGTAAAAGGTCATCACGTATAGCATTAAAAAACCAATGAATAAAAGAATAAATGAAAAAATTAAAAAAAGACGTAAAAATTCGATAAATGAAAAAAAATTATTTCAAAAAAATTGTTAAATAAAAATTTTACTCAAATGCACGTTTTTAAAAAAAAAAAACGAAATTTTTATTAAATATTTTCACGTAAAACAATTTTTGCACAAAAAAAAGAAAGAAGAGATTTTAATTAAAAGTTTTTATTTTTTAAAATTTAAGAGTATAAACCTTTGACTGTTGAACCTCAAACGATATAAAATATTCGAATAGCAAAAAATATCCGAAATATTATGTAAAATATTGTAGAAAACACAAATTTATCATAAAAAGAATATTAACTGATAAGTAATTGATAAACAGTTGGCACACTGATGATAAAAGTGATAAAAAGTTTATAGTTGATTGATAATAGAATTTATGTTGCAAAAGTTGGAAAATTTTCATGTAAATTTAAAAAAAAACGATAAAGAAATTTATGAGGTCAATTGGTTTGACCTTAGATCAACACGCATAATCTGAGGTTATATAGAAAACTATATATAACAAAGGGAACACTTCGGTAGAGAGGATGAGGAATGGGGGGAGGGGGGGAGCGAGAGGTTGAAAGAGATGGACCGTAAAGCCGAGTGAAGCTTCCCCCTACCACCCACTATCATCCTTTGGCTTTCCTCTTGAAGTATTTTTCAGTTAGTGGTGCAAATCTAATCAGAAATTGTGAGCAACAGAGAAATAAAATAATGCCCAACAGATTAAGTATTTCAACAAATTTTTTAAGTCAAATCTAAAATTTATTTGGTGATTTGGTGAAGGGAGGTACCACATTAAAGTACCACGTAATGGTACCAAAACGATGTTTGATGTTTAAATTTTTGAAAAATAATAAAAATAAAAAGAATAATAACGAAATATTTTTCCTTAATTTCATCGTAAAATAAACACTATAACTAACTAACTATTATTAGAATTGCTGTTGGATATTGGTGACCAACGATGGTGTTTTGATGAAGGATCGTTGGAATTTATTAAACGCGGTGAATCGGTGCAATCGGTTTTAAGACGTTGCTTGGTTTCTTTACGACGGCGATTAGCAAACCATCGATCAACCTAAAAGCTTATTTATTTTGAAAATGAAGCATGCAAACCAACATGCGCTTAAAAAATTATGCCCAAAGAGAAATTTTATTCCTCTTTCCTCCGATACTTATAAAAAATAACGTTTGTTTAAAGCCAAAATCGAAGGCCCTCACTGTAGTATAAAACGTGAAAAACGTGAAAATTTTAGAGTAGAAAAGTAAATGAAGTTTCTACAAAAAAAAAACCCTGAGAAAATTAATATTTCTACATTTTTGGGCATTTAGGCAAACACTCTGCGACTATACTAAACGTGTCGTAGATTGTTGAACGACCGACCAAATAGAGCAATTACTGCAGGTGTTACCGAACATTGTTGTTGAATTGTCTTGGCCAATGATTGATATCGGCCATTGTTGCGATTCTACAAATAGATGGACGATTGAATGAACAATCGTCTCATAAACTGGCATAGTAAACTGGCTCATTCATGAATATGGCCAATTCATCATGAAACCCAGAATTGTCACTTATTACGTTAACAAAGAATGAAACACTAAAATTTCATTCTATTATCGTTTTTCGCATTTTATAGCCTGTAGTATTATACTTCGGCGATTCAGCAGAAGAAATCAGTGGATGGATCACAGAAAACAATCATTCGATTATAGGCTCAACTATCCATTAAATGAACTCCATGGTACCAAAACGCCTTGAGATTGAGTTTCCACGAGAGTGATGTTGCAGGCAATAAGCTAGGCTAGGCTAGCTCGACATAACACTCATAGCTGGAACAGAGTACGAGTTGGCTGAATTTTCAATGCTCGAAGACAAGACAAAGCCTATTTCAACAGGTTATTTATTATCTATGGGAGAATTATAAGATTTGACTTTTAACCATCGCAAACTGACCCAAACAGATTACCCAACTACCATATCTTCAGTCAACCACTTACCTACTGAAATGTGAGTTCAGAGAATTCTTAGATCAACACAATCCAATTAGATTTTGTTTAATTCTCCTAATCTTTGGTGAATTCAAGTCATTCCGTTTTAGTTTTGCAATCCAAAAATAATAGTTGAAACCTAAATTACCGAAGAATTTAGTAGAATTGACCAGTTATGCGCAGTAAGCAATGAGCGAATCTTAAAATCTGAAGACCGCAACTAAAGATGTGAACTTTGAACTTCAAAGTACGTAACTAAATAGGATGAAAACCTATTATATAATTAAAAGGAAGATATTAAAATATCAAATACTGCTGTTGTGTGAAGATATGAACAAGATGCACCCGTGGTTTACAGCAGCTTAGATTATCATTTCGAACATAATGGTCCACCCGCTATCAGAATTCCAGTTGCACGAATGAGGACGGTACTCATCGGTACTTCAATGCCTCTATGCGAACCTCTTTGGCCCATATGAATTAGGTTTTAACCTAATCACTAGAGGAGAGAAATTAATCGCAAATGAGTGGTACCAACTGTATATAATTATTAAAAATAAATACTATTCCTTATATTTATAATTATTTGTAAAAAATTATAATTTTAATTCTACAATTGTCACAAAAAATAATAAAAAAAAAATTTGATTTGATTTTGAAAAATAACGAAAAAAAATGAAATACATTCGATGTCGATAAAATAAATAAATTTATATAAATAAATTTATGAAAAATTCAAAGCGCTTGGCGCTTATGGCTTATGGCTTAGGCTCGTCAAGTTAGCCTATTAGGGCCGATTAGTAGTTTTTTGCCAAAGACTCACAGAGCAAAAAGGTGAATGGCCAAAATTATAAACCATAAATTTTCATTTTTTATTTTTCAAATGTTTCAAATTTTCAAATTTTCTGTAATTTTAAATTTGAATAAAAAAAAAAATTTTCGCTAATTTTTTGGATGAATTTTTTACTTAAAATAATCCACTAATAAAAATTTTTCTATTTTTCTCGATAATTTTTCAATTATTTTTTAAAAATTTAAGAAAGAATTGGCTAAAATAAATTGTAAAAATTCATAGATCCCCTAGTTTTTTTTTTCCCCCAATCTTATTTCATAACCGTTTATTTATTTGAATTATATTTGTCTAGCAGGTGTCCTCGCCAATTATATGCATGACAGATGTCCTTCATGTCACCGAATTCGTTATGGAAAGTTACTTTTGGCGCCTAAAACTAGTTTAACAGATGGCTGATATTCCATCGTTATAAGTAATTTCGCGCATAAAATCATTTGGCCTTGTATTTTATATAGAAAATTATGAAAAAAAAACTGCAAAAAAAATTCGAAATTGAATATTAGAAAAGAAAAATTTTGATCCAAAAAAAACCTCCTCGGAACTCTTTAATTTCAATTAGAATATTTGAAATATTTATTATTTTTATATTTTATTTATTTTTTATATATTTTATTTTATTATAAATATTATTTTATTAATATTTTTATAATTATTTTATTATTATTTTATTTTTATTATTTATATTATATTATTTTATTATTTTTATTATTATTTTATTAAAATTTAATAATATTAATATTTTTATTATTCTCATTACAATGAATACTTAATCATCGAAGAGGTCATTTCAATAATACAAATCGTATTATTTTAAAAAGAATAGTCATCGTTCTGGATTTGTAGCGCTTTTTATTATTTTCATAACAATAAAAAATAAAAAAAAAGAATTACAATCGAGCGACGATAATGAAATTCATTTAATAAATAATGAATGAACTAATTGAACAATTGGATGGAGAGAAAGATGAACGGACTCGGATCGACGGAAGAATAAAAGAATAGATAGAAAAAAGAATGAATGAAGAAAGAAAGGAAAGAGGAATGAACCGAGGGAAAGAGGAAAGGATCGACCGAAAGAGGAACGAAGTGACGGAAAGAGGAACGAATAGATGAATAAATGGAACTAAACAGTTAATGAACGATCGAATTTAATTCATTTCGTCAGATACACTTATATATCGCAATTTATAACAATTATAAAAGTTGTTTAAAATTTTTAAATGTGAAATTTTTTTTTTTTTTTAAAGAGCATTCACCATTACTGGTTAGACTCGTTCCGCTGGCTTGTCGCACTCGACAAATATGCTAGGAGGTCGCCTGGCGACAGAACTACAACTGAATCGTCAACATCGCCCGCGGGTGAACTATTTAAAATGAACAAAATTTAGATCGTTTCGCTCAAATTTGGATCATCGCTAAATTAAACTGATCTGAATGAACTAAGCAATTTATGATTTCAAAAAATAACAAAGAATCTGTTTTCTATAATAAAAATTTTTATCACTGAAAAACTAGAATCGCATTCATCTTTTCTAATTTTTATTTCGATTGTTTTGTTGCTCATTTAGTGAATCGCAGTTTTTCGCACAAACCAGATTCATGCATTCTTCATTCATTAATTCATTCTATCGGTGAAAAAGACTGGCTGGCTATGCCTTGCGCTCATTCATTTTTATATCGATGCGACATAGGAAATGAGAAAAACACCATAAAAACACAGTGGGGGGGGGGGGGGGGGGGGGGGGCTGGTGGGAATATTTCGATAACAATATTTTTTAGTTTAACAATAAAAAGTCTAATTAAAGAAAACATATCCTCGAATATATCTTCCACATAAAACTAAAATGTTTTACTGGATTTGTAATCAACTGAAAAGGATTATTTAATGATAAATATATTAAAATAAATATATTAACAGAGATCTTATCAGTAGATAAAGAATTTTTTGAAAAGCCTTAAAGTTTAATTAAAATAATGATATAAGAGCGATCAACGCTAATCCGAAATATCTTATCAACAGATATCTTATCAGTAGATAAAGAATTTTTTTAAAAGCCTGAAAGTTTAATTAAATCAGAAAAAAAAAACGAAATTCGATTAATTATATCAAATTTCGTTTCGATAAATAATATTTTCCATTACAAATATTATTTACAGCGAATGGTCGGAATAATTTCAATTCAAATATTCCAACGAGAAAAGTAAAAGAGTAAGTAAATAGATGAAAAATTATTTTATATAAACCTAAAATAAATAATTAAATTTCAACAAAACGAGAAATTAATTATTTTCGTTAACGAAAAGACAAACGGCAAAATTGTTATGCTCTATGTGCTGATGAAAAATGAAAAATTTCGTTCAAAAACACGAACACTATTCGATACCACCGATAGAAATTTCAAATAAAAAAATTTAGGTGCATAGAGAGGATTGGGGGATGGGGAATGGGGGGGGGGGGGGGAGAGAGGGAGAAGGGGAAGGTCTGTCACCTAGACTATCACCTCAAGTGCCTTAAATGTAGTAATGAGAGAAAAAATGCTTAACGGTATCTTTTTCAAACAAAACTTGAGAACTCATAAGTAAAGAATAAAATTGCATTCCAAATTTTTCTTTCACCTCAATTTCTTACTTTTTATTCGATTTACTTCATGATTACGAACTGTCCCCCTCCCTTCATTTGTTCCTTTACCTGCGATATATATACGTTAGACATTTTATAAACAGAACAGAAGCCAGTTAAACAGAGAGTCGCGCTAAAGAATAAATCCGATTCAATATATGCAAAATCCAGCTGAACCGATAGAGCTATAGACAAAATCCAGTTCAACCGATTAAGTTACATACTAAATCCAGCTCATGCCACAGATAAAATCCAGTTCAGTAGGCCATATCGCAGACAAAATCCAGTTCAACCGATCATGCCACAGACAAAATCCAGTTCCCAGCTTAACACACCATGCCACAGGCAAAACCCAGTTCAGTAGGTTATATTAGTAGACCAAAGCCAGTTGAAAATGTCGTATTAATGAAGCATTTATTATTCATGAATTGATATTCAAATTTATTAGAGTATAATATTCAAATTGAGTTGAATATTTAAAAACTATAAAGGATATGACAAAAATGAAATGAACCTGAATATATGTCATACACATATCCCTTGCGAGTCGTTCTTTCTCCTGACGACGAGGATATAAATTATCGCCGTGACGAGAAAGCCATTCATCGAGTAAAGCGCTCTGTAAACGTCTTTTTTTTTTTCAGGAAGAATCAGTTCCGATGAAATCCAAAATCATTAAGAAATTTTCAAAAATTTTTGAAAAAAAAAACATATACACTGATAAATATTTAAGAAATTTTGGTTCTGACTTCTCTTTATTCAAAATGATATACATAAAATTGCATTTCATAGAATTTTCCAAGATTTTTTTTTCGAAATATAGAAAAAATAGGAAAGAACTACGAGAAGAAAGAGAAGAGAACTGGGCAAAATGATAAGACAATCATTTCTGATGTTATCACTGTTAGGTATTACAAAGTTGTTGTTAATGATGAACATTGAGATGAATGAGATGGATCGTCTATGTATGGGATTTTTTGTCAAGAAAAATTGAATTTTTTCCCAATTTTTAAATTTCAAAATTCTTAATTTTTATTAAAAACCGAAAAAAATCCTTGAAATAAAGATTATTTTAAGACATTTTAAGAGGATTACAAATTTTATAAGAATTAACATTTTTAAACATTTGACGAAGCGAAACGAACTGAACCACCTAACTGATGATTTTCTGATGACTCTATTGTGAAAGGATTTCATGCAATAACAAAGCCAAATAATTGATGATTTTAGAAGATTTATTATTTACTACTGATAAATGTCAATATCACTGATATCGCTGATCAATGATTTGTCAATATCATTGATGAAAGATTTACGAAAAAAGATAATTCTCGAATAATTTCATGTATTCTAAAACACTTCAAAGTAGATTCAATAGCTGATAATAAAAAATATTTTGATCTCAATAAGCTCTTTCGATATTCTATTACTGATAAAACTTATTTCATTTAATAATTAACAGATTAGTAATCAAAGAGATAAGGGCCAAATGAAATAATAAATTCTATATGAAAAAATATATAGTTTAAATATAAATCTATATTAAAAAAATAAAAAATATAAATAAATATATAATTTTAAAACCAGGCGGTTTTTCCATCAATATTATCATTAATCTAATCAAACTTATAAATAATTAATTCAAAGAATTGTAAGAATTTATTAAGAATATGTCCAAATAGTTAAGTAAAAAAATAGTAATAATAATAACAATAATAATGTTAATAGTAATAATAATGATAACGATAATAATGATAACGATAAAAATTATAATGATAATATAATAAATATTACTTGGCGTCTATGTTTGGCCTTTTCAGATGCACTACCAGCCGATATCATTTCGGCTTCACTGTTCGGTGATGTTGGTATATATGGCGATGCACTTGCGACCATCTTTAAAAAGTTCAAAATAAATAAATTATCGCCGAAAAATCGTATGCGACAAAAAAACGAAAAACGCATTCATTCCTAATTCTAAATAATTTTCAACTCAACCCGAAACTCAAATTCAGTTCAATCCAATTTATACCATTCAAAAGAAAACCCAATCGAACTGAAACGCTACATTCGCATCATTCGCTATTATGATTATTGGCAATAAAAATGATAAATCGCTGAAGAGACAATTATTTGGCGAACAATAGCGTCGCCGATAAATATATACGAGATTTAACCTTGAACACTGTTTATTTCCAAATAAAATAGACTTTTTAGCGATAAAAAAATAAAAAAATAACTTTTAACAAACTACAAAACTACAGTATTTGTGTAGTATATATGAAGAAAAAAAAATTGAAATTTGACGAAGATGATGAATATCAATCAGATCATTTGAATATAGAAACTGTGATAAAAAATTATGAAAATTTAGCCAATTTAGCCAAATAGCTAGAAGCGCTAATGCAGCGATGGCCAGATAAACGTAATGTATCGATGGGCGCATAACCCAAAAGATATATATATGAATGATAAGAGAATGATAACGAATGATATAAAAAAATATAAGCAAAAGAGGTGAATAAATGTTATAAGAGATCGAAATGAGTGGATGTATATAGATTTTAACAAAAAAAAATGAAAAAAAACTATTCATCTAAATGAGAATGAGAAAAGTAATTAAACTTTACGAGGTCGAGAAGTTTTCTTCAATTATATCTAAATCGACGTATTTATCATTCACTGATAATCATTTTCGATGAATAATAGTCGAATTTTTTTTTGAATTTCAAATAAATAAGCCTTTAAGGAGACTTTTATTAATAACTGCCTCGATTCGTTTGTTGCTTAAGTTTGAAATAGCTAAAAATTTCTACCAGGCAAGTCACTGGCCTTGCAAAAAAAAGAAATACTCGAATGAGGCCACTCGAAATTTTCAATGGCAGATTTAATTCAGCATTTATGAGAAACACTCGTTGTTCAACATTGTTATTTCAGCTGCTACTTCAGCGAATTGTACGAATTTCTCAAAAGACGAGCAAATCTATCATGAAAATTCACATGGATGTAGCAGCATCTCAATCTAAATGTGATTCTACGACGAATAAAGATAAATCGGAAATAGAAGATTTATTTCCACAGCAATATTTTTTATGTTAGTTTTGGATAAAAATATACTGATAAACTGATAAAATATACTGATAAACTGATCGATAGGACTAATTGCCAAAAATCTCACAATGTGATGGGCTCTTTTTTAATATTTACAATATATATATTCAGCTGGATGGTAATATAATTAGCAGCTGCATAAATCAAACCGCGATATTTCGGGAAAAGGCAAAATATTTCGGGAAAGCCGGGAAAAAGCAAAATATTTCGGGAAAGTCGGGAAAAAGCGAAATATTTCGCGAAAGTCGAGAAAAACCAGAATGCCTCAGAAAAGCTGGGAAAGTTTTTTCCGCCATAAGAAATTGATGGCTTATTGTGATTGGCAAAAATCAACAATACTAGCATTTTTCTTTTTTTTTACAATACTCACCACCATTTCTAATTCCGCTCACCTCATTGACAATTGGAATAAAACATATGCACCAAAGACCTTAGGTGAGAGAAGAGGCACAGATGGATCCCTAGCACCATATGCATTTCTTTTATAATGCCTTACAATGACAAACTAAGCAATTCATCTGGCAAAAGGAAAAACGAAAAAAAAAAAAGTAATTTGAGGAGAGAAATGAGGAAGAAAACAGTTTAAAAATGCCATATAAACTAGTTTATTTCTGCAATCAAAATTCTCAATTTTAGAAAATTCTTTCCTAGAAAAATAAAAGAAACTTAAATGAGGCCATATAGATTACTAAAAAATCTAAAAATAAATCGGTAATATTAATATTAATGAAGATATATAAAAAAAAAGGTCAATGAAGGTCAAGGATTCGAAGATCAAGAACAGAAAAGGACAGACGAAGAAGATGAGACAAGCTGTTAATAGCTTTCGATCGACAACGATTGTAAGAAGAAGAAAGGATTATTGGACTTGAAAAAGGTCAGCAAAGGTCAGCTGTCCAAAACTAAACTACTAAATGAGTGCGATAAGAAAATTTTTACAAGGTCAGTCAATCATCAACGACAAAAGCAAAAATTTTGTACAATTTTTTTTTTCTTTTTGTAATTTTTTCGAATTGATTTGATAAAAATCTGCTTATAATATGATAATTAAATTGATTATAATTATGAATAAAAAAGAATATGGGAAATTGGAAAAGAAGAATCGAAAAGGAGCGAAAACTGAAAGAGAAATTTGCACATGCAAAACTATTATTTGATTATCATTATCATTATTCACATGGCCCAAAGGATAATATTGAAAAAGAATCTAAAAAGAAAAATTATAAGGTTTATCAATCTGAATTTTTAGTTTTAGAAAAGCAAAAGCATTGATTATTTATTTGATTATCATTTTGATTATCATTATCACCGAGACATTTGATTTTTAAGAGCACTCAGTATTATTGGTTAGATTCGTTCCTGTGGCTTCTCGCACTCTCAAATATGGCACGCAGCCTCTTGACGATTACAAATGAGTCGCGAGCATCTCGACGACGTTTGCATAAGTCGTCTCTTTAGCTCGAACTTACAATGAACTTTCAAATCGTAAGTACTCATATACTCTAATATACTGTATACTGCACTGCACTCTACTGTACTGCACTTTAATATTCTATTGAATAAATAAAAAGAAAAAAAAAAGAAGGAACTATTAAAAATCAAAAAAAAAAATATTCATGGAAGAAAAAAAAGAAAAATTTACAAAAATCAATTCGATCAAAATAAATTCTAATTAAAATTCAGAAAAAATTAATTACGTCGATTTTAATTTTCTTTCAAAAAATCGAAATTAAATTAATTAAAACAAATCATTTAATTAAAAATAAATAAATTAATTAAAAATTAAAAAATTAAAAAAATTTAATTTTCATGAGAGATTTTAATTTTCGAAAAATTTCAAAGCGATTTTGTAAAATATTTTAAAAAAAAAAAGGAAAAAATAGAGAAAGAAGAAATAAAATTACTATTGAAATTGGATTAATAGCGTAAAAATTCAATCCAACAACTCTCTGACGACCCCGTTCAATTCAATAGGTGAAGCCATGAACAATGGAGCCATAAAACGTTGTTGAATAGATCCTTTTTGGATTTTTATTAGATATGAAATAAGGACAAAGCGTGAGGGAACGAGGATGAACTAAAGGATTTTGAGAGATTAAAAAATAAAGCGATTTAAGTAACAATAATAAAAAAAAGCTGTAAAAAAATACAGAGAGTTAAATATGGAATTTAAGGAAAATAACTGCTTCATTCATAATTTTTCTTATAATTTCATGCAATTATTGCAATACGATTGTCGAAGTTCATAGGTTATATGAGGTGAATTCAGTTTAACGGATTTAGCGGATTCATAAAATATATAAATGATCTGTCCGATATTAATAAAAATATTGAACTAAAAAGAAAAGTAGAAAAGCAACTGACGACGAATTACGAACGCAATGCACGAATTTCTTAAGCAACATAAATTCCATTCATCTAACTGATAAACTGACTGATAAAAGATTATTTTATTTAAATCTATTTTATTATCACTAAAGATCATTATTTTATTTAAATCTTTTTTATTATCACTAATTTTTATATGTAAATCCTTCTTTATATTATTTTATAAGATTAAAATTTCTCTATTTTCAACGTTTTTATAATTATTTGATTAATTATATCATATTATGGAACACAATGATTTAATTATAATTATTTAATGTTACTAAAGTGGGGGTAGGATGGCTTAGTGGGTTGTTGCTTAATTCGAAGCGCCAATACTAAGGTTCTATTCCCAGAAGAAGTTAACTTGTCCAAAAATCGGGATGACGCTGGCGATTCACCTGTATTTCTATGGCCAAGAGATTCTCTGGTGTATTTGTCCAATGCGATAAGCCAGTGGAGCGAGTTTAACCAGTAATGGTGAAAACTCTTTAAAGAAAATATTACTAAAGTATGAATCTAATAAAAATCAGTTCAGATCGAACTCGGTTCTATATTTTTTTAGTAAATCATTAGGTTATATTATGGCAGATTGAATAATATGCTTACTATTAATATGCGTATAGTAGTAATAAAATAAATATGCGCATACTATATGTATATTGGCACGTCTAACCTTTTTCCTTGACTGATATGATAAATAGTTCGGTGAAAAGCATGAAAAGGTCCAATTAAGATTTGCATCGACACGGTCGGAAAAGATTTCGACACATCGATATATATATATATTTGGTTTAGGCAGTTATTGCTAAAATTAGCTAAAATCGCCTCGGTAGGCTTAGAAGACGTCTTATCCCCTAGTGCAACATAAGCTAATGGACCAAACGAATAACGGTGCATGCCCGAAAATATATCTCATTAGCTATACATTCAGCTGTTCAATTTGCTTTTATAAAAAAACATATAATTTTCATTTTTACACGATACAACAAGAAAAATAAGAAAAGAAAAGGAAATGTATTAAGACCACCTTACTTATGATTTTTGTAAGTAAGTAAGTGATAAGTGATAAAATAAGTGATAATCACTTCATTATTCCTGATAAATATGAGAAAATAATTCGATTTACTCGAAGAGGAATCAAACGATGATAAAAAAAATTTAGGCAAATAAATTTCCTCAACGATTTTGCCTATTCGTCTAATTCGACACGTGAAACATTTATTCATTCATTTATTTAATCAGATAAAGAAAATAAAGAATTAATTCTATGCGCAAACTATAAAAAGAATTGCCGAAAAAAAAAAAAACGATGAAAGACTGGTAAAAGGAATAAACATATAAAAAAAATTGATAAGCGCTGATATGATAAAAAGTACATTTAAAATTTCACATCAATTTACATATTTCCTATCAAATTTCTACTTTTATTAAAAATTATTATTTATTTAAAAAAATTTCATCTTTAACACTGATAAAATTGATCTAAAATTTAATTAATTTTTTTGATAAGTAAATTTATGATTTCGAATAATCCGCTAATTAAAAGATCAAAGATATTCGAGTGTAATATTTCGTTTAGTTTAATTTTTGGATTTTCCTCCCCTGGATTTGATGATCGATTTTCAGAGTGGCAAATCCGTAATTCTATCCTCAAATCTTGCAAAGAATTTTCCTCTCCACTATAAGGCAAATCAGAGCGAAACGAGCACGCGATGTATTCAATTACAATAAAAACCAATAAAATAGAAAATACTGTCAATGAATTCTGATAGTGACAATGATGATTTTTACATGCTTTATAAATCATACAAAAACCATAGAATAAAATGATGAATAATGCAATAATTTCGACGTACGGTGGGGGAAGTGGGGGAGGGGGGAGGGGGGGAGAGGGGTGGAGGAAGTCGTCAATGTGTAGAATTTCTTCTCTATGTTTCGTCTGATGGGTGCAACTATAGCGATCTGTGTGTTTATTTAAGAGTAAAAGCTGTAAATGATGAGCGCTCGGCTTGAAAATTTTTTGCCAGGGAGCACATATTTTCGAAAGAATTATATGTAGAACGCTATTTCATAAAAAAGTAAAAAATTGCTATTAGACAAAATAATAATATATGATGATAATTTCGATAAAATGATAACATATGATAATCATTAGCTCTTAGTTAGTTATCTAACGCAAAGGAACAGAACTTACTTATTATCAGTTGATAATATTATTTATACAATTGAAGAATCGGCAGGTTTATCACGACAATTAGAAGCAAGCACAAAAAAGAGGAAACGGCTGCCATTCACCAAGATTATCTAAATCACCATCCGTTCGGTTATTGCGCCCCTTACAACGGAAAAGTCTAATAAAAAATTAGAGCATAACTGAAATAAAACGCTTAGGAAACGACTATCGACTAAAAATTAATTGCACCTTTCCAATTTAAAATCTTAAATTCACTCAATGATGAAATAATATTGCGAAAAACAGCCTAAAATATAAAAAATATTATGCTTATGGAGGGTTAGAGAACTGACCATTGCTGATTAGACCCGCTCCTCTGGACTTGTCGGACTAGACAGATATGCCAGGGAAACCCTTCGAGAGAGAAGTATAAAGTGAATCGGTGAATCGTCGCAAAGAGGAAGGTTTTCAATTGAAAAAGGATAAAGGAGTCCTAAAAATTGAACTAATACAATGAGTTTATTTGATAAATTTTCTCTTTGTTCGATTCAAACTCGACAAAATTATAAATAAATGACGAAAGATCCAGATTTGATGAAAAAAAAAAGGAATTTAGGGATGGAAAAGTAATATAAATGGTGTCGCATAAGGAATGTTAATGGAGTAATAAAAATGTGCCGTGACATGAAATGAATGAATATCAGCAAGGAAGTAGTCGAAAGAGGAGACATCTTCGTAGGGAAGTCGAAAAAGGAACTATCGTAAGGAAAAAACACTTCTCTAAGAAGAAATTAGGAAATAATTAGGCAATAATTTGTATCACTCATCTCTTGGAATGGAATTTTCTATTATGTATTATAGTACATTTTTATAATAAACTAATGACCTATGAAAAATTACAGAAATAAAAAGCAAGTCATCCACATTTACTATCATTACCGTTATCATGATGGCATAACTGATTAGAGAGAAGAAAATGGTGAAAAATTAAAAATCAGCATTATGCCATTATTAAATAAGCAAAATAACTTAAATATAATGATAAAATGGTATTAAATGAATGAGGGAATTAGCCGAGGTGAGCAGAATAATTTATGTAGAAGTCGATAGGATTATCATTTCCCAGTATTTTGACCTGGCATTCAACTTGACCTCTCTGTTAAGTAATGATATGAGGAGTAATTACGATGTATAATAATACTAAACTCTATACTACCTAGATTATCTTTATTACCGCGTTTTGACCGTGGCCGGAATAAAAGCAAGGGATTTCGAAATATTAGGATTTATATGAATTTATAGGTTACATTGACTTTCATTTCTAACATATGGGCACCGGAATAAAAGAACTCACCATGTATAAAGGAACGAGAATATACTGAACACTGAATAATTCTAAATTTATACTAGTTTAACCCCTCTGCTACCCTCCTCCTTCCCTCGGTATATTTTTAAAGAGTCCTCACCATTACTGGTTAAACTCCTCGTTCCACTGGCTTTGGGCAACTGGAGGTTCCTATTTCTTTATTGTGTAGTACATCATAATATTGCTCACTATATTAAAATACCGAGATAGAATGGCTCAGTGGGTTGTTGCTCAATTGGAAGCGCCGATGCTGAGGTTCGATTCTCCGCAGGAATAAACCTATAGAAAAATTAGGGTATGCTGGCGACTCTATCGCCAAGGGATTCCCTGGCATATCGCATTCCCTGGCAAAGGAATAAGAAATAAATAATTCGCACTTTAGGAACCTCGAACATTTCGTGACAAATGACAAATATGACAAATATAATTTATTTCATATAATTTATTATTATTCAATAATTTTTTAAACCACCAACCATGCAGCAAGTCAGACATCTAATTAGAACGAATGTCTGCTTAATCAAACGTACAAAACGCTAAACTAGTAAAAACGATAAATATTCTGTTCACTCTCCTCTTCAAATTTCAAAAATATCCCTTAATAGTTCCATTCATAACCCTTCGCACTGCTTCTGCACACTTGTCTAATTCCCATTATTCTGTTAGCACTTTTAATACTATAATTTCCACTACCATTCTTAACTTTTATGATTCAACGAAATGTATAAAAGAACTAAATAGTCTGAAAACATTGCGCCAGTATTAAGAGAAAGTACGGTAATTCGGAGTGCAACAAGTAATTTAGATGGTTATGGAGGGGGGGGGGGGGGGGGGGGGGGGGGGGGGGAGCGGAGGGGAGAAGGAAGGGTAAAAAAAATAATAACAGATTCCAACTCATTATGACATGGCGAAATTTCGTTATGTTGCGGATGCATTATATAATTTGCGCGATTAAGTCGAAGTACCATTTAAAGAATTCAATTTCGATACAACTCTTTCAAAAATTTTTTTTCTGCTAAAAATAGGTGATTATAATCACAGTGATTTTTTCTCTCCATTATTATTAGCTTCCTTCTTTATATTAAAATTAAAATTAAAAATTAATAAATAAATAAAGATTAAAAGAATAGAACAAAATAGTAATAAAAAAAATTATAATAATAATAATAAACTGAAAATATTAAAAAATATTTTTATAATATTTTTTATTATAAATATAAATATAAAATAAAATATAAATATTTTTAGACGCTTTCTTCAAAAAATAAATCTTTTTTGTTTTCTCACTTTACTTACTTTCTTATTTTACTTACTTTCCCACTTATCTACTTTATTTACTTTCCCACTTACCTACCTTACTTACTTTCCCACTTGCTTACTTTACTCACTTATTTTACTTATAGTTTCTCAGTTACTTGCTTCCTTACTTATATACTGGAAACTTGACTTACTTTCGAAATGTGATGAGTAATAACTGACTGACTATTACTTTTTTTTTACGATTTTTTCTCTAATGTTATTTGCTTTTGTTAGCAGCGACAGCTGATTAATTCTGATTTCGTAATATTGTACTACACATCGAACGCCATTACTACTCATAAATTTCAACACAAAGAATAACGTAACAAAAAAATTATTTTAACGATGATTAACTAAATTGCAATGGATCTAAATAAAATGAATTCTGATTGAAGTAGGCTAAACAGGTTTATAGGAAACGGACTAGCGTAGCACGAATATTCACTCTCATAGTTATGGCTCGGTAAGGGACAGAATAGCCGAGTGGGCTGTTGCTCAATTGGGAGCGCCGATGCTGAGGTTCGATTCCCCGCAGGAGTGAACCTATACAAAAATCCGTGTGATGCTGGCGACTCACCTCTATTTCTATCGCCAAGGGACTCGCTCGCTTATTGTCCAATGCAACAAGCCAGTGCAGCGAGTCTAACCAGTAATGGTGAGGACTCTTTGAAAAAAAAGAAGCCCAGTGGGCTGTTGCCAGAGATGAGCTTCGAAGCGTCGCTAGGAATTTTCGGTCGGAATAAAAACTTTAAAAAATAAATCACCTTAGCGCTTGCGACTTTTCCTATCGCCAACTGACTACTCTTCAAGTTTCAAATTTTGCCTAAAACTAATAATTTAAAATTAAATCGGCTGAATTTTATGAAATGGCAATAATAAAATAAATTTTTCGAACGAGTTTTCTTTCGTAACGAAAACGAGAAAAATAGAAAAGAGAGAGAGAGAGAGAGTCTCTCTAGAAATATTCACAAAAATAGGAAATCGAAAATTTTGCGACGACGGCGACAACGGCGACGACAACGACTAAGGATGAATGAACAGCTGCATTATTGAGGAGGCGAAAGAATAATAAATGAATAATTGGCTGGCCGGCTGGTAGGCAAAAATGTATGTATGTATAAACTATTATTGCTCATCGACTTAGCCTTAGTCGATATCTATAATTAGAATTTTAATCTGCTTCTTTAATATAAATTATTCTCATCGAGATATGATCTAATGAAGGATTAAAACATCCAAAAATTATACCTTTTATTTATCACTTATTAATCATTTTTATCATTTATCATTTATTATCATTTATTATTTTTATTCATTATTATAATTTATTATTGTTATTACCATTTTTTAATTTGAAAACAATCAAATAGGATGATAAGTACCACATTCTTCTCAACCATATAAAGTACCAATTCTTTTTCTTTTTTTAGAGCGCTCACCGTTGTTAGTTAGGGTGATTCAGCTGGTTTATCTTACTAAGAAATTCACTTAGCGGTAGAAATACTGGTGAGTCACCAGCATCCGAGAGGTGCCAATTAAAAAGCAATTAATAATATCGCTGTAAATAAATAAATAAATATAAATTTTTGTTCATTATTATTATTATTTTTATTATTATTGTTACTTTATTACTTATTATTATTATTATTATTATTATTATTATTATTATTATTATTATTATTATTATTATTATTACTATTTGTGGAAATAAGAAATTTATCGTTAAGTTTCTATGTAAATATTTTATGTATTATTCATTAAAATCTATAAATCTATTCGTTAAGACAGCTGAAATTTTAATAATCGAATTTTAAAATATTAAAGATTTTTACAAAAATTATTAAATATTAAAAAAATATTAAAACTCAAAATTTTTAAAATTTATATTCTCTATAATAAATATATTTTCTTATTATTATATATTATAATAAATATATTATATTTCTTTAATATAATAAATATTTAATAATAAATAAATATATTTTCAATTGATAAAATTTTTTTTTGGCATACAATTCATTTAACACTAACATTTATGGCGAAGTAAATAGTGATATGGTAAAATGGTGCTGTCGCTTCATTTCCAATTAGGTTGTTCAATAGTTATTAGTAGCATTATCAGTAGCATTATCAGTGATTCATCACCATCTCCCTCCCTTCTTTTTTTTTTACTGTAAATTTACAATTAAAAAATTCGGATGGTGATGCGAATTCACTTAATGTGAAATACATTTCCACCTATGAATGGTGTCTCATAAAACATCATTTTTCTAATATCTAATGAAGTAAGCCTAAACGAAAATGTTGAGTACCATCACTTGTCACTTAATTTGTTAATTAGTTCGACTAGTCTCAAATTTATAAGAATTTTTTCTCGATATATTATTAGAATATTGTTAGAATATTCTAACTTAGAAGTATTAAGTGCACTTATTTATTTATTATTTATTTTTTTGTAATATTATTGAATCATTGAAATCATTTTTACACAAAAATTTATATAATTCGATATGATTTTTTCGTTGTTATTCTAAATTTACAAAATAAATATTAAATAATATTTTTTAATTTTTAATAATTTCAATATATAAAAATAAAATAAAAAATAAAAATTTGCATATTATTAAGGAAATATTTGACAGAAAAAATGAAAGTAAAATGTTCTGCGATTGTATTCAATATGGAATACTAAAAAAAACGATTAAAACAAAATATGCAAATTTTTAAATTTTTTAGAATTTTTCGAAAAATTGTAAAAAAAAAAACCAAAATTTTATAAATAATTTATTAAAGATAACCAATTTTTGTTTATTTTTAGGATAATTTTCCGAGAAACACGAAATTAATAAATTAAAATACAATTAATACTTTTTGATTTATTTATATTTATATTTTAATATATTTATAAGAAAATTTTTAATTTAAGCTAAATTAAAGCCAAATTAAGAAAAATTCGGAATTTAATTTTTTTAAATTAATTTAACAGAAAATTTATAAAAATAACTGGCTGGCAGCGCTAATAATTTTAGTTGAACTTTTAATCCTCCGCTGGCTATTAATATAGTTAGAAATTTGGCTTATATGGTACTTGACGATAGAAGTATAAATGGGTCATTCAGCAGGTTTTTCGTGAATTTTATAAAGATCGAACCTTAACGCAAGAGACGATAATCTAAGCAATAACTATTCGGCTATCCTCCCTTCCAACCAGCGAACTGAATTTGAAAAAAGGCTTAAATACCGAAAATCTATAAACACTATTAATAAATATTCATTTAGTTAGTTAGTCATCGTTGTTGAACAAAAATGCTAATGCTATTTCTGTACAAATCTTAAAATATTTGCTAATGAACGAGCGAACGACGACAGGACGATTCATTCTTTCTTTCCTCCCTCTCTTCTTCATTGTTTTCATTCCTTTCATTCATTTCTTCCTTTTTTTCTTCCTTTCATTCGTTCAAAATTTACAGTTTATACAGCAAAATAATATATTTGTCGAATCATTCTAACTGAATCATAGGAAATATTTCATCAATTATTCGAGAAATATTAATCATTTTTATTTACAAAAAAAAAAGGCAAAAATGTTGACAGTGTAGTTCCATTGTGATTCACTGCAGAAAGAGCAATGCGTAAAAGCCTTTTCATCGATTTCTTTTTTAAGAGTCCTCACTTATTACTGGTTAGACTCGCTCAGCTGGCTTCTCGCACTAGATAAATATGCCAGGGAGTCGCTTGGCGACAGAAGCACGATTGAATCGCCAGCATCACCCGGATTTTTTAACAGGGAAATAGAACCTCAGCATCGACGCTCCACTGAACTGAACAACCCACTGAACCATAGTACTTCGCTTTACATGAAATTATATTAGTTACAACAAAATAAAAAATAGTTGAATCATCTTATTTCTTACTTTATTAGTATATTTATTCACCATTTCTGTTTTTGATCGACCTGTTCTAATCGCTGTTACCTTGGAGAGAAATTTTTCTTAGAGCATTATTCACTTGATGATAGAAGTACAATGGTGGGGATAGAATGGCTCAGTGGGTTGTTGCTCAATTGGAAGCGCCAATGCTGAGATTCGATTCTTCCAGGAGTAGACCTGTACAAAAATCCGGATGACTCACTTGTATTTCTATCGTCAAGAGAGACAAGACTCCATATTGCCCAATGCGACAAGCTAGTGGAGCGAGTTTAACCAGTAATGGTGAGGACTCTTGAAAAAAAAAAATTACATTGGTAAATTAGCAATTGCACCGCAAATTATTCACTTGGAGGTGACAGACTACAATTGTGGATCATCAACAGGAAGAGTACCAGTAAAATATCTAATTTGCTTATATTTTATATTTTTCCACCAATTTATTTGAAAAAAAAAATTTTTTTGGCTTGAAAATTTGCCAGAATTTGCTCATTTTTTCTCATTTTTTTTACGACAAATATTTTCCCATTAATTTGAAACAAATTTATAATTTTCCATTGACAATTAACCGGTTTCTGTTCATTTCGACGCAACCATTTCATATATAAATCACTATGAATGAAATCAAGCAAGATTTCATGCAATAATGACTTTATGATGGAAAAAATTATCCGAACAAAATAGGAAATTCCTCTACGGTAAATAATCATAGTCATCGTTTTGATTAGTATACATGCGAGGAATATTTGAATGTTGGTGAATGTGCATGCATGCGAGATGTCTATCATTTAAAAAATTGATATTATTTTATTTTATTTGAAAATTATTTCACATATATATGTATAAAATAATATATTATTAATAATATTAATGATAATTTTGTTGCTCAATTGGGAGCGCCGATGCTGAGGTTCGATTCCTCGCAGGAGTAACTCTGTACAAAAATCCGGGTGATGCTGGCGACTCACCTGTATTTCTATCGCCAACATATTCCCTGGCATATTGCTTAAGCCAGTAGAGAGAGGAGTTTAACCAGTAATGGTGAGGACTCTTCAAAAAAAATATTAATAATAATAATATAAATGTAAATGAATAAATGAATCTCCTCTTTTCTCTGTTTTTTACTTTTAGTGATTTCTCCTCTTTATTTTCAGAGTAAGTGGTTCCTTCGTTACTGTTGAAAAAATAAATAACCAGATGGAACGAGATTTAATCCAGCTGTACTTATAGTTAAGAACAAATAACGCAGCCACTCTGGCTTGGCTCATCACTTCTAGTCTGACTTCCACTATTATTGCTCTATTGGCTGTTAATAAGATGAGATGAGAAATTCGGTGATGGAAGTATAGATGGATCACCAGTGCCACCATAGATTTTTGAAATGATTAGGTTTGCTCTTTAATTTTAGTAGAATATGAATTCTGATGCCTAAAAGCGATAATCAAAAACCATTCCAATCGGCAATTCCTATAATCGTCTATTATGCTGTTTAACGTTTTCCTTAAAATTAATGAAGGAACGATTAAACAATTTTTTTTTTTTTAAAGTCGCCGCATAAAAAATTAATAAAAATTAATTTTATGAAATTTATTTAATCGAAATTAAACGTTAATTAAATACAATGAATTAAAATTTCATATCAATTTACTGTTTAATAATAAGTTTTTATGAAGGAAAATTCAAGAAGATTTAATAATTACTGAAATTCTAGAAAATTAGCCTAAGGCTGTCATGTTAAGAGGCAAAAATTCGACTCATGCCATTGGCATCATGAAAAATCCATCATAAAGTGATTCTCTGGTGAAAGATTTTAATTTTAATGTCGATAGAGCTTTTTAACGGTCGATCGAAATATCGGAAATGGCGAACGCTATTAATCCACCATTTAATCCACTAAAAGATTTATCATTAAAATCCAGGAATTTTAACTATTCACCTATATTAATATCCTTTGATTATTTCTTAAATATCACAAATATTATATTAAAATTTGAATGAATTTAGATAAATTTTCAAATTCTTGAAACGAATCCTAATTATTTTAAATTATGCAAAAAATACGATGAATTTTTTGCAAATTCACACGAATTTCTAAATGAAATTTTTTAGCAAATTGGCTCAAATCTGTTGGATCCGCTGAATTTCCTGGTGGCTTATCTCATAGATATAAATATTTTTTTTTTCTGATAGTCTAAACCATCATTGGTTAGATTCGCCCAGTTGATTAAATTCGCTGATTATCAATTCGCTTATCAGTTCATATCATTAGATCATTATTATATATTTTTTTGAACTTTCTATGCCTATATAATAATAATTATTCGTATTATATATATATATATATATATATATTATTATTATGGTAGAATGCCTTTCAGTTATTTTCTCTGAACATTTGATGAATTTGGCTGCACAAAAAAAAACTTAAAAAAATTCTGAATAAAGACGATTCAATAAATTTCTGTGAATAATGAAGAATGCAATAAAGTATTCGTTTTAAGCGAAAATTGATTTGAAAGATTTGAAAAAATTTGAAATTTAAAAAAAAAATTTTTTCTCATGTAAAATGTAAAATAAAATTCTCTCAATAGCAAAATTATACGTTTTTAAAATAAAAAAATTAAAATCTTAATTTTCGAAAATATCCGAAAAAATATTTAAAAATTTAATAATATAAATTTTAGAATTTTAAAAATCAAGAAAAAATATTTTTATTTTTTATTTTTTGCAATTCGTAGAAATAAATGAAATTGGAGAATGCTTCATTCACCGCTTACTTATTTATTTACTACTTATTAACTTACTGGCTTACTTATCAATTCACTGGCTTATTATCAATTCGCTGGCTTACTTATCAGTTCACATCAAAGTCATCATTATGAATTAAATAAAGGACGATGAATGAAGAAAAATTTTTACTTTAGCTAAAATAATTGAACGGAGATTTAGTGGTGAAAATTTTTATAAAAAATGAATTGAAGACTTCTCGAATAAAGCAAATCGAAATCTTCAATTCAATTTTATTCAATAATTTCAATTATATCAAAATTCATAAGTATGTAAAAATTTATAAGAATTTATATATAAAAATATAAAAGTATATAAAATTTATAAATATATAATGAAAAAAAATTAAATTAACTAAAGAAATATTAATAAAATTGGTACCATCGTAGGCTGGTCGACTAGCCCCGCATTTTACTTATCTATTTCATCTACTTACTTATATAATAATTGCAAAGTGAGCATCTGAGTTACTGAACCTTAGATAAATAACTTATGCAATTTTTGTTTTGAAAATATTTTAGATGGATTTTTCTTTTTTTTTTATTAATTAGTCTTATTAAAAATTAAATAAATGAATTATCACAATTCGATAATTTTAAAGAAACGAATAATTCAATCCACTCAAAATGTTAATTAATATTAAAATAAAAATTATTCATAAAAATCTTATAAGATTTATTCAAATAATAATTAATTCAGCCGGAAAACTTTTTTAAATTATTTGAATTTATCAAATAAATATTTATTAAAATTTATTTTAAATTAAGAGCACATAATTATTAGTAAAATAATTAATTGCATAATAAATAGAAATAGAAAAAAATTTTTTTTTTCAATGTGTGATATAGAAAATAATAAAATTATGAGAATTATTTATTGAAAAATTTAATTTCTCTTGGCGATATTTTAATTTAAAAATTATTGATCGAAAAAAAAATTTTAAAACCTTGTAGGAAAATAAAAATTTAATTATAAAAATATATTTGGAATAAAAAGAAAAAATATTTTAACTAATGTTTTAACTAAAAAATATTTTAATAAATATTTAGTTAAAATTGCAAAAAAAAAAGAAATTTATTGAGAAATTTAATAAATAAATGAGAAATAAAAGATTTATTAAATATTTTGTATTTTATAACTTTTCATATTTTAGATTTTAATTTATAATTTTTTTTGCGAAATTTATTTTCAACGGTGAAGAAGGACATTTCCTTTCTCAGCAAACAATGGAATGTGCGTTTTACTGAAAAGAGAAAAATACGATAAAAATCGCCTGATTAGATAAATTTAATTTTGAAAAAAACCTGTTTTTTTTTGTGGGTAATTCTCTCATCGATAAATTTCATAACTCATCGATGTATTACTGTGTAATATAATAAATAAAGGGGTAGAAATGTTCAATAATTTAACTGAGGGGAGGGGGTTCTCATTCGCTGCAGGAACCATCAAAAAATACGGCGACCTGCCTATACTTCTAATCGGCTAGGTGCCTCCTGGACGAAAATTCGACAAAACAGCGAAATCAACCTAACCAAAAATAATGAGCGCTCTTAATATTATTATTACTATTATTATTATTAATATTATTATTTATAACACTATTATTATTTATAATATTATTATTATTACTAAACGAGTGTTTTAGAGGAATTTTCGTGAAAAAACTGGAAAATTTGCAAGCAATATTAATGAATCCTCGAAATTATAAAAAAAAAAAACCCAGAAAATTAACGAATATAAGAGGATTTAAGAAACATTTAACAAGAAAGGAGCAAACCAACTCAAAAAAAACCCGGATTTCAGGAAGAATTTTAGATTTGCTCTCTCGTAAGCATTCATAAAAATGAACAATCCCAAAGCAAAATTGCTTCTCCTCATAAATTTTCATTCGAAATACGAAAAAAGAGAAAATATTGTATTGAAAGAAATTTGTCAAGGAAAAAGAAAAAAGAATTCATAAGATTCATGAAAGAAAATCTTAAAAAAAAGCATATATATATATATATATATATATAATTATTTTTCGGATGAATATATAATTATATTTTTATAATGTAATTTTTATAATGTTAAAAGTATAGTATAATTATAATATTAAAAAATGCATTAATTATTGTAAATGCACTATGTTAGAAATATTTCCATGCGCCTCGGGGCGTTTAAAAAATTCCCGATTTTTAATCCAAAAACGAGGAAAAATAGACGAGAAAATGAGGAAATTTGCAAAAATTATATCGTATATCAATTTACGTTTGAATAATCTGAAGAAAAACGCTTCAACGCTTATTTTTTTGTTTTTTTTTCTTATTTCCCAAAGAGTAATTTATTTTATTTTGTTATTATTATTATTAATATTATTATTATTATTATTATTATTATTAATATTAATATTATTATTATTAATATTATTATTAGTATTATCATTATTAATATTATCATTATTATTATTATTATTATTATTATTATTATTATTACTATTATTTTTATTATTATTGAAAAATTAAAAATAATTGAAGAACATTTGGAAAGTAAAATGAATTTATATTATTGGCGAAAAAAAAATTATTCTGATTTTATTTAATAAACTTATTAAATAATGAACAACATTTTTTTAAAGGGAAAGTATTATTTCAGGAAAAAATTTAACAATAAAAATGACCAAATTAGCCAAAGAAAATATTTTTAATATTTTTATTATATATATGAAATAAATATATGAAAAATATATAAAATATTCAATCAAAATGCAAGCGTTGTTGGATGTTAGCTGAGCCACTGACGGTTTATTTGCTTATATAAAATCTTAGATGGCACCTTAGATGGTATACAGTGGGTTGCTTCCCAATTCGGAGCGCCAATGCTGAGGTTCTATCTACCGCAAGAGTGAACAACCTGTCCAAAAGTCCGCATGATGATGGCGAGTCATTCTATCGCCAAGCTAAGGAACTCCTTGGTGACAATATTTGCCCAGTGTGGAAAACCAGCGTAGCGAGTTCAACAAATTGGAATTCGTTTCTGTCTGTTCTTTTGGTTTATTCTTATTTACCGTGACATTTTGTATGCTTGGTCTTTCTCCAATGTCTATTAACACCTCAGGCATTCTCTCAACATTCTTAGAAATATAGCCAAGCAGATTTCAGAATTTAAAAATACGGTACGCTCTCTTATAAGAAAAATAATAATTTTAAACGACAAGATGAGTGGAAGTTTTTTCTTTTTTTTTAAGTACCTTAAATGAACCTTAAAAATGTACCTTAAAGTGGAAGTAAATTATTGAAATAACGAAAGAATGTGCAAATCCATTATAACTAAAGTTAATCCAATCGGGAAATTTCTAAATTTTCTTTTAGCGTCTCACCAAAAATTCGATATTCAACACCAAAAGCCTTGGCCATTACTTTGGTTCTTAAATATTTTATTCTAAATGTTACTAAAGAATTCATTAGATTTTATTTAAATTTTTAATTTTTACTCTTCGATATTTTATTTTATAATTTTTACATTAAACAGAGAAATTTTAGTTTTTAAAAAATTTAAAAAATATAATAATATAATAATTATTTTTTCAATAATATAAAAATTATTCATTAAATAATAAATATTTAATGGAAAATTATTATTTTTAATAATATTCATTGATTATTGACATATTATGATAAATTTTCAGAGTTTTAGCCAAGAACTCTCTAACGGAAAGGTAGAGAAGTTTGGCTTGGCTGCGATTAAAATCTTTCTTGTTATATTCTCATGAATAATATATTTAGATTTATTATTTTCGAATTTATTATTTTCATTATTATTATTTATTATTATTATTATTATTATATTATTATTATTATTCTTATTGTTAAACTATTTATTATTATTATTTAATTAGTGAATTATCCATTATTGTCGGTAATTTATTATAATAAAGAAGTTTTCAAATTTGCATTTTTTACGAAATATGTTTCCATGAAACGACTGACGGCGTTTCATGGAGATTCCCAATTTCCCAAAAGGACAACGAATAATTCTCTCATTCTGGACTTCGATATATACGTCTCTCTAATCGTTCATTTCTCATCAATTCCTCAGTTCATTATAAAAAATTTGAAAAAAGGCAATTCTGATTCTTTGTTAAATTTTAGTTTTTCTTAGCTTAAAATTTTTCAGTAAAGCAATATAAATATTTAAGGAAACATTCAAGTTATGTGCACTTTCATGTAATTTATTCGAGAAATCCTCGTAATAAATCCTTAAGAAGTTTTTTTTGCTTTCACTGATTAAGAGCGATATTTTAAGAGAATGGAGAAATGAAAAAAAAAAAGAATTGAGGGGATGGGGGGGAGGAGGAAGGAAGGAGGGAGGGAGGGGAGGTTGTTTACCAAAATGATCGTAAATAATAACTTTTAATATTCCCACTGAAGGAGAACATTGCATACGAATATTGCATACGACAACAAAAACACCAAATAGGCACCACTAGGAAGATAAATCAAAAGAAAAATCTTCCATATGTTCACCATTTTCGTTATTACTAATTTTCAAAACAATTAATGTATTATAGGATAATAAAATGAAACGGGGAAATAAAATTCATATAAATTTATTTGATGTATAAACTAATCTACGAAGATAGTGCAAAAAACAAAAAATGAAGTTAATAATAAAAATAAAATTAATAAAAAATAAAAATAGAAATATTTTTAAACGATTCGGATTAGATTTTTTCTTTGTTCAAAATTAAACTAAATAAAATCGGAATAGCAGAAAATTATTTCTACAATTTTTATTTTTCAATAAATATTTTTAGAAATTTTAGAAAATATTCGAATGCCAAATGAGAAATTTTTGAGAAATTGAAAAAAAATTTTAAAAAAAAATCCTCAAATTTTAAAATTCACTGATTTACCTCATTTAAGAAATTTTTATACAATTAAGAGAGATATGCTAATATGATGAATTGATAAGGATTAAGGATTAATGCTAGTGCAGGAAAATATAGCACTCACCATAATTTATTAGTTTAGTTTACTCGACTTTTTATTAGTGGAGTGATAAGTGAATTTTATCAAAGAGAAGTGGATTCCAAGTGGATTACTCGGATTTTGACAATGACAGATCTATTTCGGCTAGAAAGATGACTAAATCATGACAACTAGAAATAATAACCAAGCAATATCGAATGCTGCTTTCCGCTAGCAGGAAGAAATAAAATGAAAGAATTGAATTGGCCGTTAAATTGGCCATTTTTTTTTTTCACCAGCTTTTAAAGGTTGATATTTTATATAAATAAATAAAATATGCAAAATTATTTGAAAAAAAAAAAATCAAAAATGAGAAAATAAATGAGAAAAAATCGCCTCGAGGCAATCAAAAAAATCCTCGAATAATCGTTTAAAGAAAAAACGAGTAAGAATTTCAAAAACCATTTTCACCGAATTTTTAGCTTTATTTTATTTTTATATTCAATATTATTTTATTTTTTAGAAAAATAAAATTTATTAAAATTAAAATAAAAATAATTAAAATAAAAATTTCATTAAAAAATTTATAATTTAAAATTTTATTTTATTAAAATAAGTGGATTCTGAAAAAAAAAAACGAAATACTTCGTAATTAAATAAATGAAATAAATGATAATAAATATGATAAAATATGATAATATGAAAAATATGAATATAAAATTAATGGTCAATGATCGATGATAAATAAATAATTGTTTTGCCGAAAACTGATCAACGGAAACAAAGATGAGAATAAGTATGATATGCGAAGTGAATTCCATGAAGTTAATCAAATTGCTATTCACAGAAATTTACCAATTATTCAACTTTATTCTCCGACGATATCGACAATAATTTAATAAAGATAGCTTGAAACAAATAACAAATAATATTCGATAATCATTATCATTATCAATTCTAATTTTTTGATTTGCTCGCCACGCTATTAGAGGAAGAAGCCGAGAAGATAATTTCGCTTTCAAAGTTCACCTATTTAAATGATATTGGAAACTCTATAAAATGAATGGTATAAATACGATTATTTTAGTTGCTATGTTACGAATTTAATGCAAATTTGCAGCATTTCCTTAAAAATCCTAAAAAATTATCTTCTATGAACAAAAAATAAATTATCATTGAGAATAATTATAGAAATTATAATTATAGAAATGGCACTTCGATTTTCGCACCACTTAGATTTTTGGACTTTTAGAAGTAATACTTAGCACTCTTTTCTTCCTATAAGAACCACTGATAAAAGTGATAAGCCATTATTTAAAAAAAAAATAGATCAATTTATCATCATTATGAGAAATCGTTTTTTTTTTGCAGAAAAATTTTCGAGTAAAATTTTTCAATTTATAATTATTTGTCAGAAACGACATATGTTGAAAATCGTTAAGGATCGACGGACAAACGAAATTTCGCTATAATCTTTAGTCGAAATTTTGCAATTTTACTCTTTAGAAATACAATATATATCCAAAGTTTAGAGGGATTAATCCTCAATAAATATCCGAAAAATCCATTATAAAAATAATTGGCTAACTTCGTTATTCGATAAAAGATAGATGATAAAGATAGGCAGAAGCATCTGATAAGTGATAAAGCGAATGCGTCTCATAATATATCTGATAATAAAATAAAATAAACCTTCTTGAAAAGAGCAATTTTTTTTTCAGAAAAATTAAGTAAAATTTTTTAATTCAACCAGACCGATTATATTTTATTCAAAGTTTAAATTAATAAATAATCAGACAAGTCTCCAAAAAGAAATGCAATTTAGGCAAAAATTGAATTTATAAGAAAAGCAATAAAATAATAGAAAATCATTCCAAATATAACCAATCACTAATAAGAAATATTTTTTAAAAAACGCTTAAAGCTATATTTGAGGACATTTGCAGGACATTATTATTATTTGAGGACGTTTGCAGGACATTATTATTATTTGAGGACATCAAATTGAGAAACTTCTGATAAAGAATAGACAATAGTAATTTGGAAAAATGGAATAGCTGATGCGATGCGAGGCTTTACGAAAATCAAAACATCCCTATATCTTTAATTCTGATATCTTTAAACTGATAACAACTAATGATAACAAATGAATAAGTTTTTTCCAAATAAAAAATAAAATTATTAAAATTCGAAATTGTGTTTTTTTCTCATTTAACTTTAATTTAATTTGAAAAATACAAAACCAAATATATAGATTTGATAAAAAAAAAAAAAATAGTGCGCAAAACAAATTGAAAAAATTTCGAGAAATTTATTCAAATTCAAATCGCTTAAGGCAATTTTCATATTTAATTAATTAGTTCTTTTGGCAAAAATTTTAGAAAGTATATATCATATTTCTTTTAAAAATTTTTAAAAATCAATTTTACAACGATTTTGAATTTTTACAATAAAAAAAGCTTAAAAAATTATAAATGCTATGTTATCGATCGAAAAATGAGATTTAAAATATTTTAAAAAAATATTTTTTAATGAAATTTTTCGGCAAAATATAGGAAAAATTAAAAATATTATATAATTTATAAAATGGTAAAACTCGAGGCGAATTTTTCAAATTTTAGAATATTCAATATGGCTTGGAAACAGTTGCCGCAATTAATTACATTTTCAACGATGTCGAAAAAGATGAGAAAAAAAAACTGAAAAATTCTAAACAAAAAAAAAAAAATGTGATTGGCCTCGAAATAAAGAAAGAGCTATAGAAATGACTTTTTTTAATCGCCTGGGAAAAAGAATTATAAAATGAATACAAACGAAAGAAAGCGAATTGGTGTGGAAATTCGATGAACAATAAACAAGTGGAACGAAGCGATTTTCACGATTTCCGCGATTAGCAAAAATTTTTGACAAATAGAATAAAGCAATAATAATAATAATAATAAATGATAATAATAACAATAATATAGATAATGAAAATAAAAATAATATTAATGATAATAATAAATGATAATAATAACAATAATAATATAGATAATGTAAATAAAAATAATATTAATGATAATAAAAATAAATAATAATAATAAATAGTAGTGAAAATAATATTAACAATAATGATAAGCAGTAATAATAATAACATAATAATAATGAATAATGATAATAGGATTGCTTAGTTTGTAGCGCCAAGGTTCGATTCCCCGTAGGAGTAAATCTATACAAAAATCTGGGTGATGCTCGCGACTCACCTATACTTCTATCCATTTTACCCATGGACTACCACCCCTGGCATAATGCTCAGTTGCGACAAGCAAGTGCAGCGAGTTTAACCAGTAATGGTGAATATGTTCAACAATAATATGTCCTAATTTATGTCCTAATAATAATAATAATAACCAAATCAAATATATTCGAAGAGATTTTGATGGATAACAACTTTCTGGATTTTCTAAAGGAAATAAACGAAATTATTTTGATTTTATTCGAAATTTTTTCAATCAATTGCATAATTTAATTTCAGACGAAATAAACATATTTATGTCCCAAAATCCTAATAATTTTCCTAAGTGCATTTTTCGATGATTTTGCAAAATCGAAGCAAAAAAAAAATTTCTTTTTTTCCTTCAAAAATGAATGGATTTCGTTATTTTTCGTTAAGCAAATCGATCTTTTTCATTACTAAAAATACGGATTTCGGTTTTTCTTTTTTTTTTGCGAAACTACTGACAATTTTTTTGCATGCAAAATTGCAAAGGACTTTTTAAAATAAGAAGGAATTTTTACAGTTTTCGAGAAGAATGAACTCTGCAAAACTCCGCCAATAAAACCGATCCTATTTTTTCCTTCAACGAGAAGAAGAATAAATTTCGCTAATTTTGTAAAATTAGAATCAAACGATGTTTTCAATCACCGCGGAACGAATAGAGAATGAGAAATGATATCGAACAAAAGTTTTATCAAAATTTATAAAGTAGTTTCTTAAGAGAGAAAAATGAATCGAATAAGAAGGAACCTAGTAAAGCGGCGGCGCAATTGCCTAGTACCACAACGAGAGTTCCTTAAAAGATTGACAATGAAAGCGTGACACCCGTGAATTATTCAATTAATGAACGAGTCATGGAAGAATCAATACCGTATTGAAAGAAATCAGATTCACCAAAGGATAAATATGATGGGAATTGAACGATTACGCAATAAATAAAGAAAATAAAGATAAATCGTTCTTGAGCGTAAGTAATTTTATTATATTATTAAATTATTAAAATTCTTTCCTACATTTTCGATTGTTTTTCGTCATTAATTATTAAATAATAGTAATTATTAAAAAATAATAATTAATAATAATTACTAAAAAAAATAAAAAATAATCAATACTATAGGAAATTTTTAATGGCCTAAGCAACTACTCTCTTTGGCTAATCTCAGAGTTATTGATACGGTGATAACTAACAGCCACTTTTAACTTCGTCGAGGTAGACGAGGTTAAGCGTTATTTCTTTTTTTAAGTAATGTACATATCGCATAAAAGTATTGTATATGCAGCAGTTCCCGCTTAAACTTGCCCGAAATCGCATGGTGACATAAGTACAAATGGATCTTAAAGCAGGCACCGCTGGATTTTATTTTTAATAGGCTTACTCTCCACGTTAGTGAAAACAATACAAATTCACCTCGGTCTACTAAATTTTCAAAGTATACATAGTTCGATCGACGACTTCTCACGAGAAAAAATTTGAAAGGTTCATAGATCTATTCATGCATAAATAATTTAACGATTGACGACGGCAACGACGGCGACGGCGACCTTATCTATAGCGACATTTTAACGACGACTATAGATTAGCCTTAAAAGCACTAAGAAATCCCTTCTATAAAGATTTGTTGCCTTTTTATTGACGAAATTTTTGCAATTATCCATTAATTTACTCGTCGATTCAAAATGATTCAAAATGATTAAATATTTTTTTAAAAATATTTTATTATATAAAATATTTAAAATATTGAATACTATTAAATATTATTAATTAATTATATTAATTATAAATATTATTAAATATTTACAAATATTATAATTATAAATATTATGAAATATAAATATTATTAATTATATTTATTAAAAATATTTTATTATATAAAATATTTAAAATATTGAATACTATTAAATATTATTAATTAATTATATTAATTATAAATATTATTAAATATTTACAAATATTATAATTATAAATATTATTAAATATAAATATTATTAATTATACAATATTATAAATGTTATATATAATATAATTAAATATTATTAAATATTTTACTTGACGAAAATTTTTTTTCATATCTTTTTTTTTCATAATTCAAAAATTATTAAAATTCTTAGTTTCATTGCTAAAAATTTTTATTCATAAATTTTACCAATTAGAATGTTTCAAACTCGATTTATTTCTTAGAAATATTTCTTCGAATAAATTAATAAATTTTCTTGAAATTAAAAATTTCGCGGTTTCTTCTCGCATTGTTTCGTTATAAAAGTAAAGAATTTTTCAAATTTTTATTCTAAACAACATGGCCTTTTATGGCCTTAAAATAGCCTCGGGCCTTCTTTAAAACCTGGCCTTGGCCTCAAAATAATTACCCACAACACAAGTGAAAGCCGATAGTGCAAAAAAGCAACTAAGCACTAATAAGTTATACCTTTTACACAATAACAGCACCTTTCAAAATTCGGCACACATTGATTATTGGTTCATTCCAAGTTTAGCATCGAATCTTATGGTTTTATAACAAAAAACGTTTATGTTTTCATTCGAAAAAAGAAAGAATTATAAAAAAAAAAACCTTCAATATTAATTATGACATAAAAAATTTAAAAACAATAAAAATTTCTTTAAAAATTTAAAAAACAAAAATTTCTTCAAATTAAAATATAAAATAAGGAGAAATATGATATACAATAGAAAAAATATGATATACAATGAAGAAATACAATAGAAAACAGAACACAGCCAAATCCCTAATGGACTTTAATATCACAATCAATTCAATTTTGTCTTGAAAAATAAACTGAAAAAACCTTCACACCGGTAAATCAAATTAGATTTTCTTTAAAAATTAGAGAAAAACACTCATAAAATATTAAATATTAATGTTAATTTATATATTATATGGCCAGTGCATATCTGTCTTTTTGGATGGAACTGATCTCTGTTCAGAAGCACATTGCAAAGAGCAGCTAAAATATTGTGCAGAATCATCAAGGTCCCACGCATCTCTGGGTGGAAAACCTGAGGCTGAGGATCTTTGCCAACCACAGGAAGTGAGAAAGGGATTTTTTTTTTTTTTTTGAAGTAATTCAACGAATAGATGAGCAAAATAAAAAAACTGAAGAAAAAATCAACTGTGATGAAGCAATTAAAATGGAATTAAAATGACGATAAGATTATCGCAAATTATATAATTCTATAGCAAGGAAAGATTTTTCAATTCCAATAAGGTAAAAAAAAAATAATATAATAATTATAACCATAAATTATTATGACGTAACCAGAGTAATGAATAATTCAAATCTTATCTTTCAACGAATAATTATTATCACATTTATTTATTATAATAATAAATAGTTGTAATTATTATAATAAATTCCAGCTCCGCTTCTCCATATCTAGGTGAACTGGGCTATGAGTTATCAAAAATTCTGATTTCACTAACTTACTGCAAAAAAGAAAAGAATTTTTAATAAACATCGGAGTACAATGAATGAGCCTGCATAAATTCATTGTGGTATAAAAGAATAAAAACGAGAAAATTTCGCAGTTAGAAAACAAAATAATCTAGAATAAACTTTACGAATTAATAAGAAGCTAAAACAAAGTCTTGGAAATTGAAATTAATCAAATCCAATTAAGAGCAAACAAAGTTCATTAAATTTCTAGTTTTAATACCACAAGAATCATATTCAGCCTACATATGATTTAATCAATTTTAACTGCTCCATATATTCTACAAATAAATGAATATGCAGCATAGAAACCAATCGTTCCTGTTAGTATCGAAAATGTAAGCGCAATCAGAAAACTATAGCTAAAATATAGCAACGTAGGGATAAATCCAACGATGTTGAGCTGAAATAAATTCGAAATAAGAAGAGAAAATTCCATGAAGATTTGAATAATTCTAATTCGAGAAAAAAATAATTATTCTTTAAAAAAGGAAAACAAAAAACCTTAGAGAAGAAGTAGAAAATCGAATACCCCATTACTGAAAATTCAACACAAATATATTCGTTGTAAAAAACAAAAAAATGATAAAAAATAATAAAAATTATTAAAAATTATTAATAAAAATTATCGAATTTAGAAGAAATAACATTAATAAATCAATAAATTTAAAAAAGAATTGAAATAACGTTAAAAATACCATAAATTGCTGAACCACCACTGATTACAAAAGATTTCCACCACCAATGGTAATTCTAAATAAAATCACAAAATTTAGCGTTTTCTGTTTAAAAAAATTAAATCTATTTAAGATCTATTAAAAAAAAAATAAAAACAAAGAAGAAACCTCTGCACAAAGTAAAAAATATGCGACTACAATTGATATTTGGGCGCAAGAAACGAATAAAATGACGCAAACAATAAATAAAAATCCAAACAAATAATAAAAATGATTCTCCCATATCGCCTAAAATTTATTTCATTTTTTTAAAAATAAAAAAAATAAAATATACATGCCAATATTAAGAGAATTTTACGATTACATAGAAAAAAATTATGGTATATATACCGAAAAAACGAAGAAAAGTTCAATGAAAACGGCGCCAAATGGTAGAATACCAGCAAGAAGCATACATGGTAATGTATGCAAATACCATGGCTGGTCGGGCACCTGGCGAGGAATCTGATTTGTTCGCACTGGATGCGAATACGGCTAAAAGACAAATTATATTTCAATCGCATGATGAATTAAAAATTGATAATTAAATCAACAAATTTTATGCTGTCTATGTTTTTAAAATTTTTCTATCTGGCCTAGCAATTCTATCAATTTGAATTGGTATTTTTGCTAAAACTATATTTTTGTAAGAAAATTTTCACGAACCTGCTTGCGATATCCAAAATGAAATCCAAGAAATACAAGGGGTAAATCAACACCAAACCAAAGACAAAGAAGTGCAATCATAGTTGTGAAAGGAATAGCACCAGAAGAACGCTTGCCAATTAAAAAGAAATTCAAAAGAAATCCAACACCAAGAATAATCGAGGGAAACAACATAGCTGTCCAAAAAGCACATCGCTTCGGATTAGCGCCTCAAATATAGTTCAGGAATGACCAATAATTTGACCACTTTCGTAAATGAAGTTTACTTTTTTTCATTTTTTTTTAAATTTTCTACCTTTAATGGTGCGGTAAAGACGTCCCGCATAATAACCAGCGATAAGTCCCATAAAACAATAAAGAAAAATTGCAGCAGACATTAGAGAACCGCGACTAGCTGGCGATAACATGCCTAACATTGCAAAAAATACGGTGATTGCAACCATGCCAATAAGCTGAATTCCGGTTCCAACAAAATTGACCAATAACATTGAATTAGGTGGAGCACGAAAAACATCTCCATGCACTAATTTCCAACCAGACTCTTCCAAAGTATCATCCTCAAAATATAAATATAAATGAAAATAATTTAGGCTGAAATTGGAAACTTGCTTTGTAGAATATTTATAATATTTATATTAGTATTTTCTTCTCATAAATTATCTAAAGGAAAATAAAAAACTACCAAGTCTTCATCCTTATTATATTGAGCAATATCTCGACGTACGGTCCGTACGATAATTACACTTAAAAAACCTGCAAAAAATAAGGGTTTTTAAAATTTGCAAAAATAACTCGTACATGAAATTTCGTTTTCTATGAAATATGATAAATCAATTTGTACTATTCTCAAATTAACTCAAAATCAATAATCGTTTGTTTGTAATGCAATATAGAATAATACTAAATGAATATTGCAATGTATTAGTTGCATAGGAATAGAATGTTTATATAGGCTTCCATTTACTATTACGCCATACATACATAATATTTATGAGTTTGGTTTTTCAGAAACAGTAACTCAAATTAATCCATAATCTGCTAAGCAAACACGGCTTTGTACTTTTTATTTTTTGACATAAATTGCATTAAAATGACAGAAATATTAATCCTATTAAAGCTACAAAATTTTAATTTACCACTACTTCAATCTTTATAGAAAAAAAATGTTTTGAAAAACTATGAAAAAATATGAAAATAGAAAACAAATAAAATAAACCTGACAGACAAATGATAACAATGACGGAATTCAAAATAGAGAACCAGTGAATCTGAACATCTCTCATCGATAAATATATGTCCCATCTACTTGCCCATGGCACGTTGCTTTCAGTCCATCGTACTGAATATGTCCATGTTATTTTATTTCCCTCCTTCTTCAATTCTTGATTCAGACCACTTGGACTAATCTCACATTCCTAAAATAAAAATCAAAATTAGTTTAGTTTAATTATTTATTCAATTATTTGAAAAAATTTAGCACAAAATTATGATATGAGATTAAATATTTGAAAAACGAAATTGAAGAGAAATTATTAAATGAAAAGAAAGAAATAAAAATCTTACTCCATTTTCTTTATTAAAATTCAAGCGACTATAATCGATGCTTCTTGGTACTACTTCAAATCCAACAACTCGATATAAATCCGCAGCCGGCTGATGATATTTAAGTTCAATATCTAAGTGGTTATTTAAATAATAATGTCCATCTTTGACCCATCCTAAACGATATCCATGTTCATAAACTGGCTCAGTTAAGCCTTCCACTTCGTATTTTGTTGCACATGGAAGATTATCCACAAGACTAAATTATAATTTAGATTAAAATTCTGAGCCCAATTTGAAATGAACGCGAGAGAAGACATAGAAGACATTAAATGCTTTAAATTTCGAAATTTAGAATTCTTAAGTAAAGTCTTACTTATTGCCTTTAAATTTTTACCCTAAAACAATTCATGTTGCTTTTATTGCCAACAAAAAAAGAGGACATATGGAAAAGGATATAAAAGGAAGGGGAAAAGAGGATATCTGCACTATACCATGGATAACAATGCATAATTTAATTGCAAAATCTATAAAACCAGATAATGATGATACAAAAACTACATTTTTGGGCAATTTATCACAATAGTAGTTGAAATTATGTATGAATTTATAAATTAAATTAATTAAATTAACTAATAAAAATAAAACAAAATTAATTAAAAATTAAAATTAAAATGAAATTAATTAAAAAATAATTAAATAATTAAAATAATTAATATTAATTTAAAATTAATTAAATAATTTTTAAATTTATTTATTTATTTAAATTTGTAAATTTATTTAAAATTATTTATAAATTTATTTATTTATTTATTTTTTAATTTATTATGAATTTATAATCAAATTCGTTTAAGTAAACGAATCGCTTTAGTAGTTTAATAGTTAAATAAACTACAAAACTATTATGAAACTGACAGTTCATAATTTCTTAACTGACAGTTTCATAATTTTTTTTTTTTTCAATTCGACATCTTTATTAAAACTCAAATTTAAAGAAAAATTATGGAATTATGGCGATTATCACACCGGCCTCCACGGAATAGTCCTCTCCCGCAGTGGATATGAATCATACAACTTGAAAATCTACATATAATTAACAGTAGGAATTTGTATTTAACAGCATAAAACAGGATTTTTGAATGCTTTCAGTTAATTTATTTTTTTTTTAAGAGTCCTCACCATCACTGGTTAAACTCGCTCCACTGCCTTGTCGCATTAGGCAATATGCCAGGGAATCCCTGGCGATAGAAATACGGGTAAGTCGCCAGCATCATCCGGATTTTTGTACAGGTTTATTCCTGCGGAGAATCGAACCTCAGCGTCGGCGCTCGCAATTGAGCAACAACCCACTGAGTCATTCAATCCTCAAGTTATCATCGAAAGGTACCGTATAGATGAAAAAGATTGATAAATATTTTGAGCCACATTGATTTAAAGCGATTTTCAAAAAAATTTAATTAATTCTAACAGATGAACATGATATTCTTCCCAAATTCTCCTTAAAAGATTTACAGATTCTTCTTCATTAACATTTACTGTTTCTCCTTCACTAACGCAAGCTGTAGCACATTTGATGTCTTGCTTCATAAAAATCTAAAAAAAATTTCAATGTTTGAATAATATAATATACTTTATTAATAACTAATAGAATATTTCATTTGTATAAGTTTTAGAAAAATATTTTTTATAAAAAATATATTAAAATATATTAAAATATATATTTAATATATTTTATAAAAAATATATTAAATATATATTTTTTATAAAAAATATATTTTTATAAAAAATATAAAAATATATTAAAAATATATTAAAAATATATTAAAAATATATTAAAATATATTAAAAATATATTAAAAATATATTAAAAAAGAAATATAAAATTACATTAAATGGTGTATTGACGATTCGATCACCTCGCATAACTTCTCCAAGATTTTCTGAATTGTAATGAATTTCGCCTTTCGGTCGACAAAATGGTAATGAATAATACTCATATGGTACGATCGTCTTCGTTGATGTTATTTTAATGCCCTGAAAGAAATACATTTAATACATAAAAGAAAGAAAATTGTTGTGGATGAAAATTCACTAATTCATATTGATATGAAAATTAAATCCAATATATAAAATAATATTATTTAATATTAGAAATGATTTAAAATAGAGTATGACAGAGAAATGCAATTAAAAAATTGAAAATTAATCATACAACAATGCTAACATAAATCGAATAGAAAATATTTCTCGAAGAAATTTTCGGTCGTCAATATTGAAATTCTATTTCCAGACTCAAAATTGGTCGTCCGAGTGATACTGTCGCTTTATGTACAATTCTTTCATCAATTGACCCCTGTCGAAATTTCTTTGGTCCTCAGTAGACTGGAGAAGCGTGTCTAATCAAAAACAGCGAGCACTTTTAAAAAAAAAAAAGCGATCTGATTTTTTCATTTTTAGCCTTTTTTATTGTGCGTGAAAAATATTAAAATAAAAATAAATGTAAAAAAATGTAAATATTTTAAGAAAGGCAAAAAAATAAAACTAAATAAAATAAAAATAATGTAAAAATCGTAGGAGAAATTTATAAATTGCAATTTTATCACAAATAAAATTCACCAAAAATTCGGATGAAAAAATTTTAAAAAAATGATAGAAATAGCGAAACAAGAAAGAAAAAATGAAAAGCCAAAAAACAAAAGTAACAAATAAGAACAAATAACATACAATAAATATAAATAACAAATAAAATAACAAATATTGTAATTTTAGGTTAAATTTAAATCCAACAAGAACTAATGGGCTAAAATTACTAAAACCTATGTGTAAAACTAAACTAAGGACTCATGATTTCTTTATTCATAGTATTAATTACTGGAATAAACTACCGAACGATATAGCTTGTGCGCAATCCCCAGCTATCTTTAAAAAAAGAATAGATAATATCAGTTATGATATTATTTAAAAAGTTCAGATCATGCAGGAAGTGTAAAATCTCGATTTTTGCCATCTGATTATAGTCATTTCGAATTGTACTATATTGTATTATCTTGTAATTTCCTCTTTTTTTCATCTTTAAATTGTTTATTTTATTTTATTAGTATTTTTTTTGTCATTAATTCTTATTATGTTATTTTAACTGTTGTTATTAATACAAGCAGATGGCGTTTGCGCCATCCTACTTGGCTGGTTTTCAATAAATAAGAAATCGAAAACAACAAACCTTAACTTCAATTTGCTCACCGACTTTAAAATCAACAGGCGCTACTCCTGGCACATAAAATCCTTCTTCTATTATAAAACTATTGTAGAATAAAAGTAACATTAAAAGATTTCGGCATGATCGTCGCATTCTTTTCTAATAATGTTGATTTTTGGTTAGGAAGAAAATAATGCTTTAAATAATGGAGTGGCCCTGTAAAAAGAAACCATAAAAAATATTTTATGAATAATAATCATTTAAAAAAAACCAACAATAGTAAACACTCTTAAATATGAGATCGAATCGAACATCGTGGAAATGCCTAACGCTTTCAGCCAACGGGACTAACTAACCTAATGGTGAGAACTGAAAAGGCAATTATATAAAAATGAACCATTTCGAAGAATTTTGAAAATAAAAAGAAAATACTAAAATTCAAAAACCACAAATGGAAAGAATAAAAGCATTTGGCATTGTTTAGCATTTCAACCACATTAACGCCGAGGTTTCCTTTCCACTAAAGCATGGACAGCCTAGTTGGCAATATGCTATTTGGCGGAAAGCAGGATCATTGTTCCTTAAGAATTTGAAAACTTAGAAATGAAATCTAACAAAAAATTATTGATTTAAAAATCACACTCTAACCGCATTAATCCACAGACATTTATGTGTGAAATATAGAAATCTGACTATTGAAATTTGAAAACTACAAATCAAAACCTAAGTACCACAACCTGGAAGAATTTAAAAGATGAAGGACCGATTTTAATCGATCATCAACTCATAAATATGCCAACGTTGCCAACAAGAAATCTAAAACTCGGACGCAGATATTCCAAAAATGGAAGATCGCTTCGGAACAACGCGGTTGTTGGCCAAAGTCTAAATTTCTATTTGTAATGGCCAATGATAGGTTGGCCGAATGATTCCATAACAGCTGTGCAAAAATCATTTGAATATTTAATTTTTATGCAGTAAAAAATCAATAGAATGGCGCTTTCACTTGGTTGATTTTCAGCAGAGTACCAGAGTCGCATAAAATAAAACGTATGGTACTTTACCAGTTCCAGATTTCTCAAATTAAACTTTTCAGCACTTTACGTGCTAGTGAAACTGTCTATTCTGATTGCAGCACAGCCATGCTGAGCAAAGATTCACGTTAAGGAGGATGCTGGAACATCGCCTCAATGACGCTTGTTTCATCGATTTTGCCAGGCGCCTTTGATTCAGTTGATAAAAGAGCGCTTTGGAGAGTGATGGAACGTGACGCTATTCCATGAAACATTCGACTCATAAAGGCATTTATCAGCGTGCACCCGGCAACTGACCTATGTGTGTGTGGAACTGATAGACTTTTTCGAAGTAGGAAATTGTGCTTGCAATTGCGAAAGTTGCGAAATTTCCTTATAAAACAATTTTATTCAGCTTGCAATTTTCTTATCATTTTTTTTTTTAATCAATCAGTTGGAAATTGATTTCAGGTTTTATTTCATTCATCTCTGCCATATTTTAATAAATCAACTTGAATACAGATGGATTAGCGAATTGCTCCGCTTTAATATTTTTCATCCGCATACTACTTAGGAATCTTTTGTAAAATACTAAAACTGTAGTGGAACTCCTAAAATCTGAATATCTATGCAGATGATTTCTTGATAAGGCCGAAATATGAATTATTAGTCGCAGTTCGCTTGTGATTCCTTTAATTAAGAATTATGAAAATATTATTATGAAAATAGTAATTTGAGCTAAATTTTTTTGAGATAGTTGGTTTGGGTGGTTTAAATGATGGACTTGTATTTCTTGAGAAATGTATGGATGTCTAACCTGGATGTCTAACCTGAAGTTTAGCCTGGATTTGTCCAGTTTTTAATTATGGAATAATTATTTATAATTATTATTCATCATAATTATTTTGAATACAAATGAATTTTCGGATTATCACATCCTCGTTCATCCTCGTTAAAATTTGGCTGAGCATTGCATGGAATTTGGCTGAGTATTTGGTTGATGCAAATAAATTATGAACTTAAAAATGATTTGAAAAAAAGGAAATCGTCTCGATCAGCATTTGCAAACGAGAAAACCAGTTTCTTTTCCATTATTTTCCCATTTTTCACATTTAGCAATTGCCGCACAACTGTTATTTGTAGTTAATCGTGAAACAATACAACCTAAAATATTGCAATGCTTCTAACAATGGAAATTTTTTAATCGACTGGGATATAGAATGGCTCAGTGGGTTGTTGCTCAGTTTGGAGCGCTGATGTTGAGGTTCGATTCTCCGCAGGAATAAACTTTTACAAAAATCCGGGTGATGCTTGCGACTCACCTGTATTTCTATCGCCAATAGACTCCCTGGCATATTTGTCTAATGCGACAAGCCAATGCTGCGAGTTTAACCAGTAATGTTGAGGACTCTAAAAAAAAAAAAGACTTGTTAATAGGCCCTTTAAATATTTTATATATTTTTTCATCCATTCGTTTAATCCGTCTTGCATTGGATTTTCTTTCTTTTTTCAACATTACTGTTTGGACTCGCTCCGCTGGCTTGTCGCACTGCACAAATATTCCGCTAAGGAATCTCTTAGCGATAGGAGTACAGGTGAATCGCCAGTACCTGGATTTTCATCTGGCCATCTGGATTTCTCGACAAGTCTCCCTCCTGGATTTTCTCCTGGTTCCACTAGGAAATCTCTTAAGCAAATCTCATTTTATTTCTTCTAGTTTTTTATTTTTGTACAATTTTTTAAAAATTTAGCTTAAAGTCAATTGTAAAAAAATAGCTCCATATGTATAATCTTCGCCAATTTTTCGCGAATCCTTATTTGTTCAAAACTTTAAACCACATATGTTCACATCCCTTTTGAACCAAACCTTGTAAAAATATAGTTCCATGTCTGGAAATTCGAGAAAATTCATTTTGCACGTTCTACTCGCGTATTTCGTTTAAAAAAAATATTTGAAATAACTTTAAAATTAATCAATTTTTCTTTGTTCTATGGAAATTTACCATTTTTAGCTGAAATATTTCCTTTTCCGATATTCGCGCATTCCGAATTTATTTGCAATATCAAATATTTTTTTTTAGTGGTCGAGGAAACTTTTCATTGCACTATTCACCTATAAATTAGATTTTAAAAAATTATTTTTTATTTCCTTAATAATGCTTTATAAATAAAAATAATAGTGGAATAGATCATTTTTAATTCGTAATTTTCAATATAAAAAATATATTTAACAACGAAAAAAATTCCTATAAAATAAAAATTTTTAACGAGAATTTCTTTTATGGCAAAACAATCGAGAAAATCGCACCGAAATTTCTTACTTCTTTATATTTTTAATATTTTTAAAATTTATAATGATATTTAAAATATTTTTAATATTTATAAACTTTATTTATAATCACTGAATTTCAAATAAAAAATTTTCGAAACAACTAATATAGTAGAAAGAATGAATGATATTAATGAAAAATATTTTTGCTATTCTAAATACGAATATAAAAAATTTTATTTTATTTTTATAAAAAATAAAAAATAATTGAGTTATTGCAAAACAACAACGAAAGTGGAGAGCAGTTTCAGTACTATCGTAAAAATGGATCTGAACCAGTAGTCAGCTTGCCTTCTCAACAAATTAATTGTCGCTCAGTGAAGGATCAATGCAGAGGAAGATTGACAAGGCAGTTTTATGAGTGGTTTAGAGTGGGTACATCGTAGTTTTCGTCGTAGTAGAGGTACTTTAAAATAGCGAATCAGCAAAAAAAGATTTAAATTGAAGACGATGGCACTCATAAAGAAAGCAAAAAGAGCCAATGGAGTAGGGAAAATTACAAAAAAATTATCCAATGTTCTCAATGGTCCAATGAAGGATGTGAAATCCTTGCGGACGGAGAATCCAAAAGCCTTTTGCTTTGAGGTATTTCGCAAAAATATATATCCAAAATTGATTTGATAAATTTTTGATAAATTCTGAGTTTTTAATAAATTACGATTTTTTCTATAGAATCGAACCGAAATTTATTGCTTAGTTTATGGATGAATTAAAGTTTTTATTCGATGTCACAAAATGGATGATTTTTTCTTCGATATCAAAAGGAGTGACTTTCGGGGTCCACCTGAACTAACATGAAGGGGGTCCTGATTAACAACACCATCATAAAGAAATTGGTGAACTGGTTCATCGCCCAATCACCCATCCTCCTCCTCCTTGGTTCACCTGAATAACCATGCAATTGCGGATATAAACTTTGGATGCACTGATAATTCTTGCTGCACTTCTTTTTGATCTCTTTTTCAATATCATTTGATTTTGAATACTATCAATTTTTTGAATATTAAAATCACTTTTTCCTATTACCAATACCATATGAATTATTCATTTAACACCATGTGAAACAGCACAGTTTCGCTTATGTAGTAAGTCTCTCGGATCCTATTTTCCGCAGGAGTAAATCTGCTGGATTTCTGGATATTACTGGCCATCGTCTGTGTTTCTCACAGATCTTTCATGTTTTTTTTTTACTATATTCCTTTTTATCGAATACTTTCCAACTGAATTATCGAGAATTACCACAAATGTGAAGCAGCTCTGAATGAATGCGAAAAAATCTCTCAAATTTGTGGATTACAATAAGTATGTGGAATTCAACGAGAAAAAAAATCCTGAAAATTAATCGATGCTAAATTTGCGGTTTTCACCACTTATCCGAATTCAAATTGGTGAAAATTGGCTAAAATTTTGCATAACGAAAAGTGTTATTTGAATTCCAATGAATTATCTCCTTAGAAATTATAAAATGGTTCAAATAAAATAAACCTCATGAAAATCTAAAAAATCTGATTTCGATTGAATATAAGAAAAAATTTTTAAGATATAGCATAGCTTAGTGGAGTTACCACTTCTTATTTCGAAGTGGCGATATTGGAGTTCCAATTTCCAGCAGAAACAGAAATTTTATCGATGATGCTGGCGACTCATTTTTATATTTTTGTTTTGTCCTCTTCGGAAAATTTCTAAAAGCCTGCGAAACTAATGTGTATTTTTGGAAAAAAAAAAACTAAAATTTATCAAAATTAAATGGAATATTAAAAAATTTATAAAAAATTTATAAAAAAAAATTTTCCCAAAATTTTGTTGTAATTAATTTACATAAATATATTTAAATATATTTATATTTAAATTATTTATTCACAGGAAGTTAGGAAAAACTATTGCCGTATTATGAATGAAGCAAGACGATTATCCGAATAAGCAATCCTAGCAATTGATCGTAATTTAACTAAAACAATTGCCGATGCTCAGTCTGCCTTAGGCATCGTTAAAGCAAATTCGTCTTCATAAAAGTGCCTAGAAAAAATTGGTGGTTCAGCCAATTTTTTGTCTCATATCTACAGAACTAATTCAAATAGGCTTTTTTCCTAATTTTATTATCTCCTCCTCCTTGGTTTGTTTTAGTTGACAAAAAAATAACCACAGAAAATTCAATTATAAATTTAAATTATGGATTTGACGGAGTTTTTCTCTTTATACGATGTTTTCTTTTTCCATTTCAATTTCATTCAATTTACTATCGAATTCTGAATTTTTTTTTTTCGGATTGCAAGTATTACATAAAATTATCATTTTTTTTAATCATAAAAGAGCCATAATTTCGGCGGTTATATAAATGAAGAAGCTTTTTGAATCCCATTTTTCGCAAGGATCAAACTGTTTAATTAAAAAAATCCAAATGATACTGGCGATAATTTCATCGATCTTTTATGTTCCTACTAAATTTCCTTTATCGGACAAATTCTATTTGAAAGAGAACTATCGCAAAATTTTTTTAATGCAATAGTCGAAAGCTTTTTAAATGAATACTAAAAAATACAAAATATAAGAAAAATTAATGGATTTAGTGGATTAAATTAATTTACCAAAAAAAAAAATCCAAGAATTAAACTAATGCAGCTTCGCGATTAAAAATTTGCATGCCCAAATGCATCAGTTCTTTTACCATTACTGATTAGGCTGACTTCGCTAACTATAAGGATATTTCCAAGCTGCTCGATTTGATGTTATCGCCGATAATAATAGAAGCTATTCCTTTTTAATTGCCTAAGTCCATATATCGCTTATCCCCCATATATATTCAAAATCTTTTCTACCAGTCCAAGTCCTGACTGGAACTATAAAAGGAATAGATTAAAATCTGAAATGATTTTGATTGAAGTAATATTGAAATGACTGAAAAATATATTTTAAAAGCGAAATAGAACAGTGAGCTATCGCTTTTCCCTCTGAGCGAAGATGATGGAGTTCCATTCCCATCAGAGATAAATTTTCAGAAATCCGAATGAAATTAGCGACTCATTTCTTTCTCGAATTAGATTCTCGAGAAAAATTTGCTAAGCCAACGAAGCGAACCTAACTATAAATCTTTTTATAAAAAAGGAAGAAATGATGCAGAATTTTTAAATTTTTGCAAAAATTTTGTTTTATGATTTATAATAACTAGCAAATAGATTTAAAAGAAAATTATTGTTAAAATCAATTATTGATCTAAGAATGGAATGATACGATTATCCATACGATAAGAAAATTGCATGGATCTTAATTTAATCAAAAGATTATGCAGAATATTACTCAGAGATATGATATATATACAATTTTTATATCGGTTTGATCCTAAATATTATTTAATTTAAAAAAAGTGTATAATAAAAATAAAAATGGCTTTAAATTCAATGAACAATGTTAAAAAATCACTATGAATGGCTTCAAAACGTCAGCATACTTGTTTACCTGGCTCAGCCTCCTATATTTTATTTCTAGCATTTGCTGAAGTTTGATAGAAATTCCACGGACTGCTTTATATGATCCCAACACATCATTATTATTGTCGCTATCATTAAGATATATTTTCCCATATTTCTTGGTAATTAATTTCTTGGTAAATAATTTTTTTTTAAAAAATAATAAAAATAATATAAAAAACAAAATTAAAAATAAAATCGAAAAAATTAAAATAGGTTTTTTTCATAGAATTTTCCATAAATTTTTATCGATTCATTTTTTCCAACAGCACATCAATCAATTTAATTAAACTAAACATTAATTAAACTAAGCTAAATATATTTAAAATTAAAATCACCATGAAAATAAAAAAGATAGCCAAAAAAATCGCAAAAAGATAAATGGTACCTAGGTGTTACCTTACCATCTTATTATTCCTGTTTTTTTTTTAATAATGGAAAGAAGCCTACATTATTAACATTATTGTTGTTTTTCAGAGGTAGGAAAGGCAATATATTTTAAGTGATCCTTTCTAAGATAAAACAATAAATATTTTTGAGAAATTCGTGATAAAATATCGAAATTTACAGTCTACGAAAAAACAAAAAAAACGAACAAAAGTGAATAAAAATCAACTTTAAAGCTTCGGTATTTGCTTCATCAGAAAGTTCTTAACGTCAGACAATTCCTATAAAAGAATTTTTAAACAGCATCTAAAGGAATTTGAAGAAATTCTCTTGTTCAAGAATATCATATCTTTCAAATTTGACGCGGAAAGTTTCAATAATAAATTCGTGGAAGGGTGAGAAATGTATTTAAAAACAAAAATGGATGAGCCAATAGAAAATAAATTTTTTTAATATATATAATAAACTTACTTCTGGACAACTCGAATGTGCCATTCCAGGATAAATTTTTATGTGAATGTTTGGATCGAATGTTTGAATGAATTGTGCGGTCATTTCGCCAAATGTTCTAGGGACAACAAAATCTGCGTCACCATGACCCATTAAAATGTGCGCGTTTTTATTAGCTGTATGGTTCTGAAAATCGTGTGTATTTTGAATAATCTCATTCTTGTGGGCAAATGCAACAGTGAAAAATATCTAAAATATATAAATATAAAATATCTAAAAAATTAAAAGTGCGGAATTTCAAGGAAATAATTTCGCAACTACTAAAAAAGTTTTGGTTATGCTGAAACTTTTTTAACACCATTTCTAATACACCATTTCTAATTTGGCTGACTTAAGTTACTATTCCTGCGAAACTTTTACTTGAAAATCACTTGGGATAGTATTAAAGATGCTTCCACATTATATGGGTATCGCATAACTTTATCTGTAGAGAAAAAAATTCACGAAATCATGAAGATTGAAGCGGCATGCTACCTATCCTACCTTAATGCTAAAGCGAACATGGTAATATTATTTCAATAAAACATACTCCAGGTATTTTGTCTCGCTGCACTAAGAAAGAGCTTAAGCCAACGATGCCAGCCAAAGGTTTATCATAAGTCAAACCAGCATAAAGAGCTAAAGCACCACCCATAGAAAAACCGGCAATAATAATTCTTTCAGCAGGTATTCCATTCCGAATTTCCTAGAAAAATTGGCAAAAAATTTGAATTGATACAACTTTAGAAATATTGGACATAAGATCAAATATATTTAAATTTATTTATAAATTTTAAACATTTGAAACATTTGAAACTTCGAGATTTAATTTCTCAATAAAATAAAATTGAAACAAAATAAAATCACCCTGAATATAATAAATAAATCATAGATGAGTTCAGTATTAAATTAAACTACCAGAAAAAAACTCATAAGCCTCACCTTAAATAATCTAAATTTTTACCTCGTCGATCATGGAATGCACGATTTTTACAGATTCATTGATACCATCTTCATCTTCTTCAGCATCTGGAGTTAAACCGAACACATCGAACCATGCCGGCATTTGCATACCAAGATTCAATGTTACAGGTCTTGATGGCCTATAATATTGTTCAAATAAATGTAAGAAATATGGGCTGTCCATTTATCCATTTATTTTTCTTCTTAGTAAGTTTTGATATTGTCAATACAATACGTATCTAGTGAAATATTTCGTTTCATGTAAACTTTATTATTAAAATCGTTAAACAGCCATTAAACAACCATGACGTTAATGACGATGACAAAAATTGATTTGATTTATAATAACCAAACCGAATGATATTCAATAGTTATGAACAAGAGATCGATTAAATATTATAAAATACTAGGAAAAAGAAAAAAAATACTTACGCATGTGGACATATATACTTGACGTGACTGAGACGTAAATCTGTTGCACAAACTGTCGACCAACCATGCCCTGTATCGCCCAAACCATGCAGAAAAATAACCTATAAAAAACTTAATAATTTTAAAATAAAAAATTTAAATTATCAAAACTAATGTCGTAAACTAATGTCGTCTCTATATCTATTTATTTTTTATTAAATTTAAATGCTCAGTTCAACCAATAAAAGAAATAAAAACATCCCATAACAAAATGAGAAAAAAATAGGACATTTTACCTATGAGAACTGTTGCCAAGAACATTTCCTGAGAAAAGGAAAAGTCCAGCGAAAAAAAATAAGTTCCAAAGTGTTTCAAGAACAAGCACTAATGAAAAAAAACTGAATTTTGAAAACCTGCTAAATTACAAAAAAAATAACCGTTGCTGTGTGATTATCCCTTGGTTTTATAATGACAGGTTCTACCATCATTGAATAATAAGATTTTTGTTTCGATGTATTAATTCCAGGCAAAAAATAATTAATAATGTCTCTAATAAATGACGTGCGACGAAATGATGATAGCATAAAAAGCGAAATAAGGATAAAAATCGAAACACGGCCAATAGCCGCAAATGCTTTATCATGAAAATTCAATTTACCTTTTTATATCTCTTTTTTTATTTTTTCCATATATTCACCAGTGTGCTAAATAACGAAATTAAAGGACGTCGAACGCTTCGACAGATATTTGTTAATAAATTAATTTATTGATGAACTGCCAATATTTACTTTTTTGAATAAATAAACACCTACGAACATCTCATTACAGGAAAAAAATGTTAATGTATCATTAATTGCTCACTTTCTCTGTTAATCATTTAAATTAACTAACTTTATAAAACCATTCAAAAATTCATAAAGCAAAATTCTAACCAACAGCAATCTTCATACGAAATATTTGAGGCTTTGAGGCACCACTTCAATAAGAAATCTTAATTTTGCGATCTGAGGAAATAAAAAAAGCATTAAACGTATTTGACTGGTTCTTTACCAGCCTCAACACAATTCACTTCAGAAAAAGCTATATTTTATTATAAAAAAAACTCAAAAATTTTGGTAATATAGCAAAAAATCGATCTTTTTTATCCAAAAATACAGTAATTAGTATTAAAAACTGAAATTATGCCATAAAAATTTTTACATGAATTGATTAACTAATTGACATGTTCCAGAAACTTAAATTAATAAGCTAACGAACACTGGTTGAAAAAAATTAAAAATATTTTCAAGGTTGTAGAGCGAATTGCTTCCAACTCCAATAGACGAATTCAATTCCTTGTCCGCATTATACTTTCGCTTTCTCGGTTGACTGGCTACCATATTATAAGGGTTTACTTATACCAGTGTATTTCAGCAAATTTTCAACAATTTTCAATTGCTTTCATCCACGCTAAGATATTCATTCATCATAGTGTTATAAAGGTCCTATAAAAAATAAAGTTCAAAATTTAAAACAACTGGCAACTTTTTAAACTCTAACTCCAACTGGCAACTTTTTAAACTCTAACTCCCATTTTAAGTTAAGTGCATATCTTAGAAAACAATATCATTTGTCACCATGATTTTTATCAAATGGATTTTGCGTTGAGTAGTTCAAACGTTTTCTAAAAATAGCTTATTTCATCTTTTTTTTTAAATTAAATTTGAAAATTTTTATTTAAAATATTGCAAATAAAATAAATTCGATTAACTCTATAAATCTAAAAAATCTAAAAAAAATCATTTGAATGAAAAAAAGCACAAACTTCAGCTCCTTGATAATCCAGTACTGCAATGGCTGAAACGAACGGTTGCCTTTGAATTGCTTTTCCAAGTTTATGTTTTCTACAAGCTTCGACAATTAGAATATTTGATTTACTGCATAAAACTTTCAGTTTATCCATTCGTTCACGTAATTCCTCTAAAAAAAATATTCACTAAATTATTATTATTTCACAATTTCACAATTATTACAATAATTATTTCACAATTAAATTACGCTTTAAAAAATTTTCAGTAAAGTTTTTGCTTTAGAAAGAAATTTGAAAAAAATAAGAATCTTTATGGTTTTTATAAAAAGGTTTATAATTAATTAAATTAATTAGTCATATTCGATTAAAATAATTTGCCAAACAGAAAATTTCAGGTCAACAAAATAACTTATAAGTCTAAAACTTAAATGCTGCTTAATTCAGATTTCAGACAAATGATAATGACAAATGACAAATGATATTGATATCAATTTCAACCAGTATTTCCTACTAGGGCAATTATATAAAAAAAATAAAGTAAAAATAATGAAAACATCTTTACCCTGTTTGTTTTCTATATCGCGAGCAATAATGACAAATTTAACTGCTCCAAGTTCTAGATATTTGCCTATCTCTCTTAAGCCTGAGATTAATCGACGCTTAGATTTTGCCTAAAAAATTTCATAAATTTTGAAGAAAAAAATAATTATACAAAGACCAGGAAAATCGAAATGATAATTGAAGTGAAATGAAAATCGAATTTTCATTCCATTTGTATTTCAACTTTATATTTGCGTCACAAAATGACAAAATTTTGCTTCGAACCTAACTTGAAGGCTTTGAACATTTTTAGATATATTTTTATGCAAGAAAACTTATTCTTACCTTATCACTTCAAAATCTTATAAACCTTATAAATCTAATAAATCTTATCACTGGTTAATAATAATTTCATAAAAGAAAAAAAAATTTTTTATTTTTTTATTTTATTTTTATTTTTAAAATATTTTCTCATTTTTTAAACGTTAATTTAATTTAAAGAATTATGCCTTCAGGGCAATTTTACAACAATTCAGCAATAAATCAACGGCAGTTTCTGAATTATTTTTGTCATTTGCAAATGAATATTTAAATTTTCTATCTAAAAACATTCAAATGAGAGTTGCACGATAAAAATTTAAAATCACAAATAGGAAATGTCAAAAAAAACCAGTAAAATCGCCCTATTATGGATATAAATTCCGCATTTCCGAATAAATTTTTATTTTTCGTCTAAGCCAAATTAAAATATGAGAATTATCAGAGAAAGAGAGAAAGGAGACTTACTTTGGTTGGATTACTCTTCCATGCTCGATCCTGGAAGAATTTAATTTTCATTAAAAATTCGATAACAGCCTTATCAATTCGTTTCGTTTTATCGCTGCACAGAGGTTTCGTTTGATTCAAACCAGAAAATTCCATTGACTGAAAATTTAACTTCAATTTCGTAAAAAAAAAAATGAATTATTTTCTGTTCTAATTATCATTCTTATCAGTTAGATGGCATTCATCTTATCAATTTAATGACATTCGTCGAATATTGCCATTTTTGAAATAAAAAATTCTATTCGGACGAATGAAGTTGATTCTTGAAAAAATGAAGGGGAAGCCCAGAAAGATCGATTAAACTGACATTCTTCCCAAATAAAATGAAAAAAATCAATATTGATCGATTTCGAAAAAACAAAGCATCCTGGAAGGATGCTTGCGAATTAATGGGCATTAAAGAGTTCACTTCATTCTTCGTTATGGAAAATCAACATGCAAAATTTTTAAAAGTCACAATTTCTGGTTAGACTCGCTCCACTGGATTCGTTATAATGGTGCGAGATTCTTGGCAATCATTTAATAAATATGGACAAGGTGCGTCGCCAGCAGCATTAATGATTTTTAACGACATGCCAAATTGATTGCTTACCCGAGGGAACTGAACTCTCAAGATCGCTCAAGATTACCTACCTATACAATGGCGAAATAAATTTGAAGTCCCCAACTGGTAACTTCGGAATCCTTTTTTTGGGCTTTAGTGCTATTTTCTTTTTATGTACTATTTTCTAATTTATTTTCATTTTAGACTGATAAATGATCTGATAAATGATAAGTGCTAAACAGAATAGTTATCATATTTACTTGTGAAGGAACTCGTAAATTCGTACTTCCTTCTTCTCCTTAGAACACTCACTATTTCTGGTTACGCTCGCTTCGTCGCCTTGGATAACGCAAATTTTGCCGGGGATGTCACTTAGCCGTAGAAGTAAAGAGCTATTCAACATCGCCCCGCTATTTCCCCAATAAAGAAATCCAAATGGGATATATACACGGAAACATGAGAAGAAACCTTAATATAGCACCAAACTTTCTACTTGAAACACCAGGTGCCACATTATCACCCCTTCTCTACCAAAATTTCCAATTTCCCGGGCGACTCGTGTTGACAAATTATATAGCTGTAAAATTTGTATCTTCCTTGTTGATGATCATGTTTAGTCATTTTATTTCATATTTGTTTAGTATGCCTTAATCGTCAACGAAGATTGTTGTTTCATCGTTTCTGAAGAGGTTAGAGGCTTGTCGCGGTTTTTCAGGGAAAACAAGCGTGGTACTTTGCGCATATATTTGAATTTTCGGGAATATTATGTCGGGTAAGTTCCTCTTTTTGTTTCATCATTTTACGAGTTTATTGTGGAAAATGAATTATTTCTTTTTTTCTAAATGCACTCATCGCTTTCGTTTCGGATCACTCGACTAGCTCCTTTCAAGATTGATAAATCACTTGGCTTTTGAAGTTCGGGGAGATAGATTGGCTCAATAAGTTGTTGCTCGATTGGGAGCGCCGATGCTGAGGTTCAGTTCCCCGCAGGATTAAACCTGTATAAAAATCCCGGTGATGCTGGCGACTCGTCTATGTATCTATCGCTAAGGGATTCTCTGGCATATTGCCCAGTGCGATAAGCCAGTGGAGCAAGTTTAACCACTAATGGTGAGGGCTCTTAAAAAATATAAGTATATATATATGTATCCGCGACAGTATTTCGCAAATTTAGTTTGCTTGTTCTCATAGTATTTAACGCTTATTTCTTGTAAACTGTGGTGGATTAACCACTTGCATAAGAAAATAATAATTTTGAGAATAGAAAGTTAAAAAACAAAGTTATGTGGATTGTAATTTTCATTTTGTGGATGAAGGCAAAGATGATGATGTCTATATTATATATGATGTCTGTGACTATATTATATTTATATTACTTAGCAAAAATTTACAAATCATTCACAAATTATAAATTACATTATAAGGGAAAAGTTTATATATCCTATATATCCTATATAAGCAAGATAATTAGATTTTACATCAACACGCTTATAAAAGGCGTATAGGCTAGTGATTAAGGAATATCAAAGGAGCATTTGATCATAATCATACTTTTAATTTTTGTAAATTTAATCCCTAAGTAAATCTAAATAATAATAATAATAAAAATAACAACATGGTTCGAATAGAATGCGTAAAAAAGTTGTACACTTATAAATGAAAGTTAGAAGTCTTAGAACTTTAGAGGTTTTGCTAATCGATATATTTCCAGAAATTCTTTCTGAATTTTTCACCAAATCATTTGCATATTTCCACGAGAATTATTCATATAAAAGTGGACTCACTGAGTTTTGGAATATCGCGATAAATTTTTTGTTTAAAATGCAACTATCTAGTTAAAGCCTTCATATATATAATCAGAAATCGAATAATTTCCTGTTAAACTACCATTTCACTACAATTTGTTTGAGATTTCACTTCAAGTTCCATAGTCTGCATTATTGGAAAAATTTCCTATTATTCTTTTCATCTCTTCATCTTTCTTGAATCATATTCCTTATATTCTTTTAGCGTATGGTGCTACAGCATATAATCAGCAATCTCAGGGTGCTGGGCCACAAGGTGATGAAGCTGCATATCAACAGTATGATCCGGCAACATTAGCTCAATACCAACAGGTTTATAGTTTCTTAAGGTTTTTTTGTGGGCTTTTGGCGAAATCATCATTCATCAAATTCATTCAATAACATTTTTTTTAAAGGGCCATTTTATATTAGGTTTGCACCAATGGCTTATTGTTTTAGCCATTTTTTCAGTGATTCACGTTGATAGGGATATTATTTTATCTCAGATTTGTTCTTATTATTTTATAAAACAAAGGATAACGGAAGGATAAGTATAATAGCACGGTTTTTTTTGAAAACTGCAATGGAAATTTTTGATTATTACAAAAATTCGTAGCAAATAATTTTAGGCATGGCAACAGTATTACGCGGCCATGGGCCAAACGGGCAGTGGGCCAGGTGGAGATGCAGCTGTACAACAGATTGGAACAGGTGTTGATGTTAGTTTAAAAAATTTTATTAACTTTTATTAATTTAAATTTTATTTTATGACATCGAATGTCATTTATTTTTCAAATTTACTGTTTAACTGTTTCGTATATTCTAGAGATATATTCAAAATTTTCAAATATATTTTCAGCCGAATGCGGCTCAATATGCTGGTTACTTTGGTCAAAGTGCCGGCCAAGGAAGTGGCGCACCAAGTGGTGATACTTCACAAGGATATGGTAATACAGTAGGTCAAGGCTCTCAAGATTCATCAGCTTATGGTGGTGGAAATACTCAAATATATGGTAATCCTCCACAAATGGGTCGCCAGATTCAAGATAGGCAAACTCGTGACGATCATAGTGGTTATGGCGGTTACGGTGAACGCGATGAGCGAGGTGCTTATGGTAGAGTTTTGATTTGTAATTTCGATTTAGAATTTGTTGCGTGGAAAATGGTGGAAATCCTGTATAGTTTTGTGTTTGTTAGTTTCTCTAAAATTAGTAAGAATTAATGATAATGAAAATTTTTTTTAGATAATGAACGTGATCGGTTCAATAATCGCGACGATAGAATGGGTCGTGGGAGAGATAGGGGTGATGCCTATGGTGGAAATCGTGAGCGAGAAAGAGATCGTGATTACGGGCGAGGTTGCATTTTCAAATTCTACGAAATATCTCGCTTATTTGGCTTATGACTCATTTATTTGTATTTTATTGAAGATTTTTATTTTAAATTTTGAATAATTTCATTTGAACAAGTTCAGATCGCGCAGATAGAAGAGATCGAAGTCGTGAAGGTCGTGGTGAGCGTGGTCGTGATAGGCCTAGCCGCTGGGGAGATGAGCGAGAAAAAGGTCCGTCTGGTGGTTCAGATTTATATCGAGGAGGGTCAGTATCTTTCTATTCTTTCTTGAAATTGCTCTTGTTTTATCTGGTACTTGACTTTTCCTTTTGAAAATTTATGTTTCCTCTAGCGAAATGAGTTACATACTTGGTTAATATTGGATAGCGCATAGGTTGATTTTTGGTTCTAAATTCAGCTTATAAATGATTCTAAATCGAAAAACTCGCCATCATGATATAAATGATTATAAATCGCAAAAAATCGCGATGCGATTTGGTATTCTGGATCGACTGAAGATTTTTTATCATGGAAAATATTTCTCAAATTTTTAATAGATGAATCGACATAAATAAACGTAAACGAATTGTTATAAAGGAGTTGGATGTTGTGTTGTGTTTTATTCTTATAAAAGTTCTAGAGTTCGAAAACGTTATTTTATCAGGGATATAAAATTGCTTCAAGGTATAATGGTGTGCATCAAGAATGCACGATTAAGAGTTAAGGCAAGGTGAAACGAGTCATATCAAAAATTGTGTTTTTAATATGGTGAACACTTGGATTACGATTTATTCTTCGCGGTATAATTTTCCATTTGCGCCGTCCACAATTTTTCGATATCCAAAAATTAATAAAAGTGCCATAAAATAGTAAAATAGTAAAAAGTTTTAAGAAAGATCATCGAAACGTTTTTTTCTTATTCAATTTTCTTTTTGCTATTTAACAAATTTCTCAATTTTTGATTATTTCGAACTTTTTTGAGTGTATATTAGCCGAATTGACTAGTGACATCGTTAACAATGGCACATTTTTAAAAGATCACTAAAAAGTTAAAGTGGACGGCATTTATCATGAATGATGTCTTAATGCAATGCCTTATTTAATGGTTTAGCGGCAAAAAGGTTTCGTGTCAATCGATCGCATCCATCTGTATAACCCATACATGTATTCATAAAAATGCAGTGGCATATTAATGCCTTTTTTGTCGAAAGTTCACCAAAAAAAAAATTTTGCCGTATTTTCGAAATACGGAGAAAGCTTTCATTTTATAGAAATGGGAAAGCTTTAGTTTTAAAAAAATGTGAAGAAAATAGTGGAAAACGATTCAACAGTGTTTTTCAGGCCGGGTTCTGGAGGCCCGGGTGGACGCGGAAACTTTCAAGGTAGACTTATCAGCAGGAGATATTTATTCTATCCGTAGATAAAAATAGTATGAAAATGGTGGGTTTCATGGGTTTCATTTAAGATATGACGAGGGTAAAATTGTTCAGCAAATTTTTTGATCTTATTGTCCTGCTATAAAGCGTGGTATTCTAATGGTTTTGCCACAAGCGAGTTACTTGTGTGCTAATATGATACTTGAACGTTTTTTGAGAAATTTTTTGGGTTGTTTTGATGCTGAATCAAATTGACATGTAACACTCGAGTTCAAAACAATTTGTTGATAATTTAAACAATTTTGTTGGCTGAATCGTTTGTAAAAATGATTCATTTATATTTTCAGACAGAGGAACACGTGGAAATTATGATGCACCAATGCAGGATGATCAAGTCGAAGTGAGAGAAACTGTATTCATCCAAGGAATACCTATAAGGTTTCTATTTTAAAATAAAGAAAGTAACGATTTTTCGTGGAATCATGGGATTTACTTTTTTTTTTACAATTTTCGCCATCAATCAAATGTCTATAATAAAAAATATTTTAGTGCAAACGAGCAGTTCATTCATGACGTCTTTAGTACTCAAGGTGACATAGCTCGTAATGAGCACACTGGGCAACCTAGAATAAAAATATATACTGATCGAGAAACTAATCAGCCGAAGGGTGAATGTACAATAACATTCGTTGATGCTAAAACCGCTGAACGTGTCATAAATATTTATAATGGTGCGTTTTAAAAAAAGAATTGTGGCATATTTTTAATAGATAGTTTTGAGTTTTCGTGATGAATCTTTATTTTATTTGTTATTTTTGGTTAGGTCAAACATTTCCTGGAAGTGATCAACAATTATCACTCAGTTTTGCGCGATATAAATCGGATAGCACACGTGGTCCAAGTCGTGGAGGCAGCGGGCGTGGTGGTTTCGGCGGTGAGAGGACAGGTTTTGGTGGAGACCGTGGCGGGCGTCAGAGTTTTGGCAGTGATCGAGGTGGAAGAGGTTAATTTTAGACTTTTACATTTTTGAATCAAAAGCTGGCTGGCTGTAAAACCATGAATATATGTTATATAATTATTATTGAACGCAAATATAATTTAGGGTTTGGAGGAGGGCGAGATCGCAGTGGTCGAAATTATGGCGACCGCTACCCTGATGACCGACGCGATCGAGACGAAAGTCGTGGAAGATATGGCGGACGCGGTGGGTTTGGGCCGGATCGTGGAGGTTATGGTGATCGCGGTGGCTTTGGCGATCGTGGTGGTTTTGGTGATCGTGGTGGCTTTGGGGATCGTGGTGGTTTTGGTGATCGCGGCGGTAGGGGCGGTTTTGCCGGAGGACGTTCTGGATATAGTGACCGAGGAGGACGTGGCGGTTTCGGTGACAGAGGTAGTCGTGGTGGAAGAGGTGGTTTCAGTGGTCCTCGGGATGATTTTTCAGTAGCTCATGATGGTAAGCTTTATTTTTATGAAAAATGAATGTAAAAATGGATCAAATGAAGGAAAATTATTTATTTCTGAAGTTTCAGATTTTGCTCCTGGCCGTGGCTTCGGCGGTCGAGGCGGACGTGGAGATAGGGGCGGTCGAGGGAGAGGTATGGTTTTCTTTCACGTTTCTTTCGAAATCTTTTAATTTCATGTATTTGGATGAAACTTGTAAACGTATTTGTTATTATAGGACGTGGTACTGGTGCAAATATGGAAAAACGCCCCAATGATTGGGGTTGTGAATCATGTGGAAATACCAACTTTAGTTTTCGACAAGAATGCAACAGATGTCATACTCCTCGTGGAGGAGGCGTCAGTTTCGGTCCAATGCCCAGAGGTGCAATGGGAGGTGGACGTGGAGGAGGAGGGGGACCACCGCCATATTAAAATTATATTTGAAGACCATATTTTAACTATAACGCCAATTAAAATTCCATTGTAAGGTTAACCACACTGCGCTGGACCTCATTTTTTCATGGCTTTTTAGTTTATCACACACAAAACTTTGGAAATGAGTAAATGGTTTTTAATAAACGATTATTGAACGGCCGGAAGTAGTATATGATCTCTGTTTCGTGGTTGCTTTGTCGGATTAGCCTGTTTTATTTTCTATTTTTTAAAATATGTTATATTTTTCGATGAATTTGATGTTTTTAATATTCATAGAATTTTGAAAAAATTTTCCCATATTTTCCTTTTTCATGACCATGTTCGGTTTTTAATGGAATTTAATCGGATAAAATTTAAAGAATGTTGAATAAATTCAATAATAACTGTTTCATAATTCTTTCTGAAATTGTGATTTCAGGCACTGCTTTAACTATTCTATTTATCTATTGAATTTCGTATTTTGAAATCAGAAGGGAGTGATACAATATCCAAAGAGCAATAAATATTATTAAATAATTAAAGATGAATATAAAGAAAGGATTATAGGACAATCATTTTTGCATAATGAATGCTGAAAAATATGAAAGAAAAACGGAATTCGATGATCATGTTAGAAAATAAACTACAGATTGATTATTAGTATAAAATGATGAAATAAAGGGGGAGGAAGTATTATAAAGGATTGGAAACGCGTTCGTTAGGCGTTGGTTTCGTTATCCAAGCGAGGAAATGTTTCTCGCGAAGTATTCTGCCCATAAGCATCAATCGTCCGCCTCGGGTCTTTGATCGCGCTTCAGCGGTTTCTAAAGATGTGAAAATATAAATGTAATCACGGATGTTTAATAAATACGAATGAGAAACTGCAAAAGCATACGTCTTTCCACTTTGCGTTTCATCATAAACGGAAAGAAAGAAGGCGTGAAATTCTTTCGATGCCACGGGCAATTATATCGAACGCTAAGACTAAATATTCCGAATGGTCTTGCAGTTTGTTGTTGGAAAAACATTGGTGTAATTCTGCAAAAGTGAGTTGGTTATTATTAAAGAGGAGATGGATGAAACAAAAAAGAAATGAAAATATTTAAGAGAAGTGGAATGGCTCAGCGGGTTATTGCATTTCATTTAGGGAACAACAATGTTTTAGCGGAATTATTTCCCGTAGAGACAAACTTATCTTTCAAAAATCAGAATTACGCTAGCGACTCGCCTGCATCTCTGTCGCTAACCGACTAAATGACTAGGAAAATTGCAAGCAAATATCAAAAATTTCAACGAAAAACATCAAAAATAAAAATCTGCGAATTCCGCAAAACGTCAATATAAATTTATATTTAGATTTCGGGCTGATGGTACCAACTGTATAAGAAAAATTCCCTTTCCCCTTCTACCTCCTCACCACCGCCAGTTTCTTCTTTCCTCCACTCATATTGGACATTGATTGACTTATCTGCTAGCTGCTAACCGACGCGCTGCTGACTTCAGTCTTTCGATACAAATTAAGAGGAAATCTGCCATCTAGTGATTAATACGCACCAATAATCCGCGGCCTTTCATGTTGCGGACGTCATTTCACCTTCGCTTCAGTGGTTGCGAGGCAATTCGGCGAAGGTGGTAATGCTAGGTGGTTGGTTGGCTAAGGTTGGTTTTCCAAGGAAATAGATAACTTGAATTTGTAACGTAAGGTAAATTTTACTAATTTTGCTGATTAGCTCGAGTTTTTTTTTAAAATATTAATCGATTTTTGACATTAATTTGTGAATTTCAGTTGCGATTTTCGAAACGAAACAACCATGCAAGCGATCATGAAAAATCCTATTTTATTGACAATGCATGCATTTCATTTTATAATTTAACGAAATTTGATTTTTCGAATTCGATTATTTCAATTATTTCTCGATTATTTCACAGAGTTTCTCGTTGTTACAAATTGAATTGAGACGAGCACATGGCTGTTTTCTTTTGCATCGTTTTCCTTCTTTATATAATCTTTTAAATGTTCGCCCACTGCAAAAAATTATTTGCGAAATTATAAAAATATAAATAAACAATAAAAAATAAAAAAAATATGGAAAATAATGAAAAATGAATAAATAAAAAATATTAAAAAAGTAAAGAATGATAAGAATGAAGAAAGTGAAGAATGATAAGAATGATAAATGAATGATAAATTAATGAAAATTAATTTAAATGAAAAAAGTATTGAAAAAAAAATCCCATAAATTTATATTTTTGTTTTGTGTTTGTATTTTGTATTGTTTATTATTGTTGTTATTATTATTTATTGTTATCTATTATTATTATTTATGATTATTATTTATTTATTGTTTATTATTGTTATTTATTTTCATTATTATTTTTTATTATTATTATTAATTATTGTTATATCATTTTTTATCATTAAGGATACCGAATTTATTGGAATGAAATTTAAAGGAACCTCGGCCAAAATTTGCAAACCGTATATCGAATATATGTTTCTTCTTCTGTTTCGTATTCATAATAATAATTTTCACCACTGAATTGATCGTAGTATTTGCTGATCGGACATTTAGCATTTGTTGCACAACCCACTTGTGTAGTTAATCCCGATGCGACCTAAAATTCTATAGGAAACCTCTTAGTTGGGTGAGGGGTGGGGAGTGGAGGGGGGAAATTCGCTAAAAATTTGTTCAGAAAGAATAAAATAATTAGTGGACCTGTACAAATTCGCTTAGCACTGAATTTGTGCCGAATTTAGCAGTTAAGACGCTTCTGCCATAATAAAAATCCGCAACATTTTTTACCCATTCTTTTAGTGCTTCTTGCACCGCTTCAGCTAAATTATAAATAAAATATCACTTATCACTAATTCATTTATCATTTATCTTTTCCTTCGTATTGTTAATTACATTTTTATCAATAATGTTTTGTCAATAATATTTTAATAATTCAATTTTTATTATTTTTTTTTTGTCATTAAAAATTTTGAAAAATCAAATCTCTTCTTTTTTCCTATAATTTTTCTCGAAAATTTTATTTAAACTTGGATTTTATTCGTATGAAACGTGCTTACTTATTCGTCGAAATGAAACATGCGTAGCTTCACCAATTTTTTGTGAATTCGTTTCTGTCGCATTGAAATCGCATTGTTTAACTTTCTTTGTGGCCAAATCTTCTAAAGTATCGTTCCACATCTAAAAATGAGGACGTAAATTTCGCGAGTTCGCATAATTCATGCAAAAATTCTTGGTTATTGGTCAATCGCCTAAGGCGATTATCGTTTTGCCTCCATTTGTATTTATTCAAATTAGTTATCTATTATTTAGGCTATTATTATTTCCATTATTTTTAGGTTATTTATTTAGGTTATTTATTAATTATTAATTATTAATTATTAATTAATTATTAATTATTTATTAATTATTTAAGTTATTTTAAATTATTTCCATTAAATTGGTTGTTGTAAAGCAGCTATTTTTTCATTTTATTTTCTCATTTTATTAGAACTTTTTTATTTGACTTCCTTTTTATCGTTGCTATATATGTGAATATTTCCATTCGCCTTGCTTGGCTATTGCTACAATGAATAAAATAAGTATTTAAAAAAGTAATAAAGTAATAAGTAAAAAGTAATAAAAATAATAAGTAAATAAAAGGTAATAAAGTAATAAAGTAAGTAAGATAAGAAATGATAAGAAATGATAAATATTTAGAATTATTTTAAAACTGACCATTTTGTAAATCTCTCTACCAGCTGGAAGTTTGCCGCTTCTGGTCGAAATATTTCCTCTCGCAAGTTCCATCCGAAATTTATTTATGGCAGTAAGAGCTTTTCTACGATCAACAGAATAAAATTTTTCGCTATAGCGTAGGTTACTTACTGTATCTCTGATTGCTACAAACAAATTTTTAAAAAATCTCCTTAATAGTGATTTAAAAATAAAAGTAAAAGAGAGAGTGGATATGCGTTCATGTTCTTGCATTTTGGCATTGATGTAATTTTGATATGTAAAAAAGGAAAAAATTCCTATAAAGTAGAAAATTTACCGAATTGCTGTTGGAAAACGGCACCTCCTGAAATTTATTTTTATTAAAATTTTTTCATAAAATTTTCAGAATAAAATGAATATTTTTTAGACAAAAAGACAAAAAAAAGGAAAGAATTATATTTTGAATATATCTAAATTTGGAATATTGCTTGAACACTTAAAAATTTTATCACTGATAAAAAATTATCAAAGATCTTCCTTGAATTATTATATTTTATATATTATTATATATAAACTACAATGTTTTTGCATTTTGTATCGTAAACGTAGTTACTTTTTTTAAAATTAGCAATTCTTTTAAAATTTTAATCGCAATAAATTATCGCATCCATCATGAACGTAGATTTTATAGTTAAAATCGAGGTAAACAGTGGTGTTTAAATATGATTCTAGTGATATATTATTTTATACACACTAAAAGGATCAACGAAATTGCACCTCTTACACCTTTTGACTTGACTAGACTTGGTTTCAGCTCGGAACGAGAGTTATCGTTACTTACAGCTTGCAACCAACATTTGCCGCTAGCCACTTAAATAATTAATATTATTTGTGAAATGTAAAAGTAAAATATGAAAATAATAGTGAACGAATTGATAACTTACTTATCGAGAAAAGAAATAATGCCAAAAATGAAACGTCAAATCGCATTGCCGCTGCACCGGGATGTAATTTTTTTTTTTTTTGTTCCAAATGGTTCCTAGCGAACCTTTTAAAGCATTTTCTACGTGAATTTTCATATAATAGTATTCATATTTTGTAATCATTTGGTACTTTTCTATTCACTCGATTTGCAAAAATCTGATACAATGAAAATGAATGCACTAAAAAAAGAAATGACGAAATTTTTAGTTATTCTAGTGGAAATGATAAAAAAAAAAACAAATGATAAGATAAAAAATGATTATAAAAAAAATGCAAATAAAGAGAAAATGAAAAATAGAAAATTCAAAAGTAAATCGAAGCGAAATTTGGCAAATAGGATGAGAATAGATTATTATTCTTTTTATTTTATCATTATTATATTATCATATCATTTCATTGAATATTTGAATAGGATTCATTTCTTTTCTTTTTTTCTGTGGATTTTTTAATTTTTTGAAAAAAAGCGAAATTCAGTTATTTGCAATATATTGTAACAAAACATATCAAAATAGATTTGATAAATTTTTTGAAAAATTTGCAAATATTTGCAAATGCTGATAAATTAATAGATTAAAAATATTTTATTGTAGATTCAAATTTAACTGCTGTTTAATTCATGGATTAATCATGGAGACTTTCTCAGATGTTACAAAGAGTGGAATTCTTCTGGTTAATGGAACCCGTCTGAATTTGTATGGCAATTTTTAAAGAAGTCTCACTGGCCAATGGAATCAGCCAAATAAGCAACAACTTGAGTGATTTTTGAAAATTTCAGTATATTGTGGCCTTCACTGGATTATTATTTCACTCAAAGCTTAGCCCAGAGCTGCTCAATTCGGAGCGCCGATACTGCCATTTCCTGGTAATAGTAAACCTGTCCAAAAATCCAGTTTATGCTGACAATTCACCCGTACTTCTATTGCCAAGGGAATTCCTGGAATATTTTCCCAGTGCGATAAGGCAACGAGTCTAACCAGTAAAGGCTCATTTAAAAAAGAAAAATTCAGTTATTATTTATTATATTTATGACACTGATGCATCGATGTGGTGTACTGGCAGGATAATTAATATTGAGACTGGTGTTGGTTCGAATCCAAATAGCCTAAATAATACGTTTCGTAGCGCACCAATGGAAATGGGACAAGATGAATGTTTAGAGCGGCAGCTAAAATTCTACGGCCAGTAAGAGTAAATCTGCTCTTCAAAAAACCAGATAATACTGGGCAATGCACCTGTGAATCACTGGTAAAGCTCGCCTGGCATTACTGGCCATTCGAACATGGACAAAAGTATGGGTGGCTGTTTAAGCATGTGAAATTTGTGAAATGTTCGGGATTAACTGATTATTATGGCATCATAATGAAATGAAATAGTGATATCGAACAATTATCAACTGATAAATTTTATTTCATTTTCATAAATTATTGAAATAGTTTTATTGGTTACTAATTTTTTTATTTCATATTTGCAAAAAATAATTCAAATATGTATTTTCCTGTTTTTTTTTCCTACTTTTTTCAGTTGAATAACCACAAAAACCAACTGTCACCGTTACTGTTGCAAATTATGGATTCACCGATTATGGATTATGGATTCATGGATTTTTTTATAGAATATTTTTTATTTGTTATTTTTGCTTTCGTTTTGTTTAATTTATTAGTGAATACTGAACAGTAAAATGTTTTTGGTACCGCCAATTTCTTTATCTTTAGGTTATATTTTAATTTCTGAATTAATTTATTCTTTTGTCTTCAGTGCACAACTCTTCTTCTAATAGTTACTGGTTAGGTTGGCTCCGCTATCTACAAGACATCTCCGAGCTGCTCGGTCCAACACTATCGCTAGTAGTAATATAAGCCACTCTTTTTTCCATCTTTTAAGTCCATATATCGCTGGTCTGCTATATGTTCAAAATCTTTCTTGACTGTGTCAGTCCAGGTCTTGACTGGTGGCCCTCCTCGCTTAGATCGTTAGCAGATAATTTTTCTCTTTGCTTAAGTTGCAGATAGAATGGCTTAATGAGTTGTTGCTCGATTTGGAGCGCCGATGCTGAGGTTCTATTCCCCGCAGAAATAAACTTGCCAAAAAATTCGGGTTATACTGGCGACTCACCTGTATTTCGATCTCCCTGCCATATGTTAGCGACAATACGACAAACCAGAGGACCGAATAATGGTGAGGACTCTTTAAAAAAAAAGTTGGAGATATATCAATATATCATAAATTTTAGAAAAAACACTCAGCAACAACACAATTTATTCCGAGTAATAACTTGGAATCTATATTTAGAATGGAATCTTTATTTTTATATATTTATATAATTTGCAAAAATTTGATCGGAATTTATGGTCTGAGGATACTGGTCGTCGATTCTGTAGCACGAAAAATATCGAAATAGATTTATGGATGTTGGCTCCATTCAGTATTAGAATCCATTAGAATTCCAGAACGCCATTGAGTAAACGGAGAAACAGATGGGCTCCAAACACTTAAAAATTAGCCTTTGCTTAGCCTTATTATTAGGTAACTATAAATGCCTTAATGGAATGATTCCTCCTCGCTATGTAGTTTTTAACTAAAAAATAATGCGAATAATTTTTTAAATTATTTTTAAAATAAAAAATACCATTTTTTTTATTTTTCCACAAATTATTGAAGCATTTTCATTCATTTTCAGAAAAACTGCTCTGAAGAAATTAGGCTAATTTTTTTATTTCATTAAGCCTAAGCCTAAGCCCCTAAGTCTAAACCGTGGAAATAATTCAAATATGTACATCCATCTTAATTGCTCCCTCTCTTATCCCTCTCCTCTCCGTCGTTTGCTTCAGCTGAATAACCATAAAATTCATCTATCGCCATTACGGTTATAAATTATTGCAGTGATAGTTTTTGCTTGCAGATATTTTCTCTGTTTCAATATAATTTATTATTGAATGATAAAATTACTTTGTACTGCCAGCTTTTTATCTTTCAGCTATTTTTTAATTTTCACTTTAATTCATTCCCTTATCATTCCATCTGAAATACCTTAAACTTACCACTAAATTATCATTAAATTTCATGAGTAATACAAATCACAAATACAAATAACAAATGATTTTGGAGAAAAAATTTTATATGATAAAAATATGATAAATATGATAAATAAATAAATAATTTTCATATTAATTTATTCTCTTATTATTTCATCTAAATTAAAATTACCATTAAATTATCATTAAATTCCGTGAATTTCTCGAAAATTCTGAGAGTAATTATACTATAATATAATATAATATAATATATATATAAAATAATATAATATATATATAATATAATATAATATATATATAATATAAAAATATAATATTTATTTATAAAAATATCAGAAATATAAAAGATAAGAAAAATTTTTCTGTAAAAGCGCGCATTATCTTTTGCTCATTCAATTTATAAAATAGCAATTTGTATGGACTTTCAAAAAAAAATCCAAAAAATTCATGAACTCTTAATTAAAAATTTTTCATAAATAAGCATAAACAAATACAAACGATTTTGAAGTAAAAATTTTATATGATAAAAATATGATAAATATAATAAGGATAAATATGATAAAAAGTCTGATATAGAAATTTCTGATATAAATTCTGATATAAAAATGTTAATGTTTCAATATGAGAATTAATTGAAATAATATTTTGATCATATTTTAAAAATATAATGAAAATAATAGTGATAAAATAATAAAAAAATGGAATAAATGATGAAATGGAATAAATAAAAATAAATAATGAATGAAAAAAACTGAATTTTATGAAGGACGCCAAATTTTAAATAAAAATTTAAAAAAATTAATAATCATTTTAAATAAATGAAATTAATGGTTTCAATCAGTGCAATATGGCGATATGGCTCAGTGGGTTATTGACTTCATTTTGGGAACGCTGATGCTCGATTTCCCCACTCCACCTTATTGCTTATTTATTGGTCTCCCGATCGGGTATCATTCCTCTAAACAAATGAAGCTAGTCCTTTTTCCACTATTTTCCCCTATATGTCGCTGTGCCGCCTATGTGTTCTCCGTATCAGTGATCCTTCTTGATTGGTCGGTTAGTTGGTCCTTCCCGCTTTTGAAGCCATCCATCGCAGAATTAGCAAGCATAGACGAAAAACATAGCCAGGCCAGCAAATGTCTTCTTGAATAATCCGTGAATTTATTTGAATGTAACCTTGCCCGCATCTGATATGTATTGATTTGAGGGCCAATTTTCGCTATTGTGGACACGTGGTCTAGCATCTGTTGTAAATCCTCTTAGCTGCCAGCAAAAAGGACCACATCATGAGATCTGTGGTGCTATCTGTGGTACTGAGCCGTTCTATATACCACTCAAGCCAAGCGGTGTTTATCATCGGTGCTTATCATCTAATCTATTTGAACATAGCTGAAAATAATGAAAAATAATTGAAATTGAAAGTTGCCAACCTTTGCATTTCATCATAACACTCTTTCCATGTCATAGGTAGTTAATTTTGTTTAATACTAAGCAATACGAACGGCTTTGCAGTTTTTTATTAGAAAAATATTAGTCAAATAATTCTTGTAAAAGTGAAAGTTAACTGTGGGAAAAATTTACTTTTACAAGAAAGTTTGTTTATTTTATTTATTTTTTTATTGATTTTATTTATTTTGTAAAAAAGTAAGAATTTAAAAGTAATTGAAATACGAATTATTGTCAAAAAAAATTAAGTTGAGAAAAAAATAAAATTTTTAATTTTAAAAATTTAAAATAAAATAAAAATAGAATTTAAAATAAAATAAAATTGTAATATTTGAAAGATTGAGTTTTTATTTTTATTTTATTTTTAATAATTAAAATGAATAATTTTCAAATTCATATTTATTTTTTTTCTTATTTTTATTTATATTTATTATTTATATATTTATTTTCAATTTATATAAATTAAGATTCAACTAAAGTGACATTTTAGCAATTTTTAGCAATTATTTGCATTTTTATATTTATATTTTATATTTGCTTTTTTTTTCATTTTTTAAAGAAAACAGCTATGGCTATGCGCTTGAATCACAACACCATGCAATAGGATAACGGTTATTACCTAGGTAAGTTCAGATTTAGATTTAATATAAATTCTAGTAGTCCAGTAATTAATACTATAGTGAGGAACTTATGATTGCTCAACTTAGCTCTTGCCGCAAATAAATTTCAATAGCTTTAGGCTATTAGATATATTAATAAGATATATTAAATATATTAAATATTTTAAATTCAGACTGGGCCTAAATTTACTATTTGCTATAATCTAGTTTGGCTTACAATTTTACACAATATTTTCTATTTTAATATCAAATTGTGCTTAAGTTCTAATTTTAATTTTTAATTTAATTTAATTTAATTTAATTTTTAAATTTTCAATTTAATTTTCTAATTTTTAATTTAAATTCTAATTTTTAAGTCTAATTCTATGATTTAATTTAATTTAGAGTTCTAAATTTTTTTTTAAATTAATTTTTTTGTCCCAATGAATTTAATTTTTTTTAAATTAGTTTTTTTGTCCCAATGAATTTAATTTATTTTAGTTTTTTTCCAATTCAATGAAGTTTCAATTCGATGGCAAAAGGGGAATGGTGTAGAAAATATTTCTATGAGGGGACAAACGAAGTATTAATTTTTGCATTTTACACCAAAATGGTACTTTGCATTTTGCTTTTCTTTTCATTTTGAAACCAACTAGCAAATCTTTTAAAATTTAATAGCAATAAATTACGGTTTGAATAATGATGATAGGCAATCTCTTTTAAGGCATTGAAAAATATTTCTGAGAGTTTTTTTTTTTCAGTTTTCAAAATTCCAGAATTTCCTTATTTGCTTTTATAAATTGCAGCATTCGGTTCTATTTTATTAAAAATCTATGCAGTAGAAATGCACGATTCTACACCAACAAATATTCTGCAGGCATTTATCAATCTTTTGTTGCGTTAGAAATAAAAATTCATTTTGTTAGGCACTCTCTTCATTATCAAATATTTGTATTAATGATGTGAAATGATGAAATATGATGGAAAATCCGGAATCGCTTCATGGGCAAGTATAGTCAAATAGTTTGAAGGACGATTTTCGTTGCTCTCGACACCTGGTCTAGCACGTAGATCCTTATAGTTGTGGGCGGAAAGGGACCGCATCATCAGCGTATTCAGGATCTGTGACGCTATCTCGGAGCTGATTTTTATATCATTTGAGGCCCATAAGTCTGATTTTTCTCTGAAACATCATCGTGGAATCGAATCAAAAGCAGCGACAAAGTCAAAGAAGTCACTCGACGACAGGTCACCGATACGATACGATTGTCTTTCTTAGCATAGAAGCCATTCCCTGGTTTAAATGTGGCTTGAATAATAGGATGCGTCCTGCTTTCACGTGCTACATTAGAAAGGGAAGAAATTTTCCCCAAAATGCCTAACAAGATTTTTCTCTAGTTTCACAGCGTCGAATGTAGAACTGTCTTAATTCCAATCAAATTGGTACTTGACATATTTCTCATACCAGTAAAAAAAATTTTTGTAGCTAAGTTATGAAGGACGCTGGTCAGCATCATCTGAAAAATTCAACTTGTAGACCATCTTTCAGCGAGGTGCATCGGTGAAAATTTTGAGGAAAAGCAATCGGCAAATTCATGTGATAGCAATAAAAGGAAACAAGGTGACAAAACAGATGGATGGGAGTCACCAAAGGACCAGTGGGATAGAATTAACTTGAAATATCGACGATTAGACGAAAAATAGCGTTTATATTCGCGAGCCCATGGCACGTTCGATACCTGCCTGGGGCAAATATTACCTGTGACAGGTTCGTGTAACCGGTTCAACCGGTTTTTATTTTAGTTATTTTTTGCTTATTAATGTCAAGCGACCCCTATTTGATATTATTCGTTGAAGAACCGCCTCGAATATTTAAAAAATTGGCTAAATATTGGCTAAATTGTCCCTGGCATGAACTATTGCAATAAGTGAAACTGCTGTCGAACCTAGCGAATGCGGTCGATGGTGGACACATTTTCTATCGTTATTTTTTAATTTTACTATAGGCTTTTTAAAAAACTATTTTAGGTTCATATCGGGGATAGGTTAGGGGTTTTGGTCTTTGAGTTTTTATGGCGAATCCTCAGTTGAGGTTATTAGCATTTTGGACCTTGGAACTCCTCTGTGTTGAGAGGACAAACCTATCGTAAAAGGTGTAATCCAGGTGGTAATGTGGATCTATACTATCCACCTTCAAGTGACACTCTAGCGTATTTCATTTATGGCTGTCAAATTAAAAGTGGTAAGGAAAAGGCGAAACTGATTGTGTTATTTATTTATTTTAACGTTTTTCTCACTCATTTTACACGTTTTTTTTTAAGCGTAAAATATCAATATTTTATCAATATTTTATCAATACTTTATCAATATATAATATTTTTCTTATTTTCTTTCATTATATTTCAGCCGCTTTTCGCATTTAATTAATTTAAATCAATTGAAGGCGAATATATGGACGAACAAGTGGATTTAGAAGCGTTGAAAAAGTTAACACCGGAACAACAGAATCAACTCATTTCTGGTTTGAAACAACAAGTCGCCGTTTTAAATGCACAAGCAATTATCGGAGTTTGTAAATATTTTAATTAAGAATGCTTTCGATTAGGTTTACTTGGCTGGGTTTTTATCCGACTAGACTAGACAAATTTTGCTGTGGAGCCCACTTCAAATAACCACTCAAGAGAAATACTAGGGAATTGCCAACATCATTCAGATTTATTCTTACCCTTAGGGTAATATGAACGCCTTGAAACGGGAGCACCAATTCACCAACTATTCTGTTGCTTGAATTTGCTTCAGCCTCAGTTCCAACTTTAATTATTTTTTTATCTTTTGCACTTGCTTACAAAAAGCAAATCAATTTTTTCGAGCTATAAACTATTCCGTAAAGGATTTGAATGAATCGAAATATTTTATTTGTAGAAATTTACAATTTTCATTGTTTTTATTTAATAATTAAATAATTTCGAATTTTTCCGCCGCTCTTCATTTTTTCCAAAATTTCTTTCCAACTTTCCTTATGAAAATTTGTAGAGGAGGATTTTTGTTTCGTGAGATTTTTCTTGCAAATCAACAAAATGGATAATTATTTTTCTATAAGAAAATTTTTGACTGAATTGAATCGTTGGAATTACGCAGTTCTTTCTTTCTTTCTGAAGTATTTGATATAAAATGTTTGGTTTGTTTGTTCAAATAATTTGGAATTATTAAATTATATTTTTTAGACGTATATACGAATTTTTGTTTTTATTTTGCAGGAGCTTTCTCAAAAATGTACCCAAAAATGTATAGTTAGCCCAGGTGGTTCATTAACGAATTCCGAAAAGCAATGTTTGCAAAGGTTTGTTAATCTTTGAAATTTCAGAGGTGATATTTTTTTTATCCTAGATTGACCATTCTAATGCTTCGCGATGCTTGAATCGTATTTAATAATTTTGGATCTTGTCATAAAAATAAAAATCAATCGTTTGACTATATATTAAATGTGGAGAAAGTATTAAAAAAGATGGAACAGGAAAAGCAAGAAATTGTTAGTTTTTTCTCCTGTGATAAATATGAACTTTAATAATTTTGGATGAAATCGAATTTTCCAGATGCATGGATCGGTTTATGGATACCTGGAATTTAGTATCGGTAGCATTACAAAAACGATTACAGGATGAATTTTCTGGTTTCCATCAATAATTTGTTAGGCACATTCATTTTTTCCTTATTTGTTACTTATTCTAGTTTATTTTTTCTTGTTGTTTTATGGTTTAATTCATTTAAAGCAAAAAATTGTTGCTTTAAGCAAAAACCTTACAAATCTTCTTAGCATATGTTTTGATTGTCAAATTTTAATTAGAAAGATAATTAGAAATTGAGTTATGATTTTAAATTGTAATAAGGAATATATGTATATAAACATTTTCATTTCGTATCAGTTATGATTAAATATTTTCCTTGTTGACTTTTTTACATTTAACGTTGGTGGATGATCTCTTATACAATATTTACCTCACGCTAGTATTTTTTTTCTTTGTGAAGTTTTATTAAATTTTATAAAATTCAATTTTCTTCTTTTCATATGTAAATAAAAAAAGTGAGATGTTTTTCGTCTTGGATACATCGTTTTTAAAACGGATATCCAAAATAAATACGAAGTTCATAAGAAGCACTAGTAAAAAAATTTTCTTTAAGGAGTGATAAAAACTGCTCGAAACTGTTTAATAACAATCAGTATGCTGTATCATGAACTCAAAGTAATTAAGAAAAATGAAAATAAAGGATAAAAGCAACGAAAAAAAGTTTACAGTCTGGCGAACCCGTAACCCGTAAGCAGTATAATAGGAATGTAAAAAATGAAAATATAAAAAGAAAGATGAAAAATAGTGCCAAGAATTTGTGAGTTCAATTATAGTACCATTAAGCACAATTCTGCTAGATTTATTCTAAAAGACATTGCGAAGATGAAAAATGTTGCCTCGTTCGTAACTAACAATAATATTAATAAATATTAATACGAGTGAAACTATATGGCATCAATCCACATTTAACTAAAGAGCATAAAATATTGCTTAAGTTCAAAAAGTTTTACTTAAGTCTATTGTTCCTAAGCATGCAAAATATATACGGTTTTGCTTCTTTTGCTTTTAATTCTTATGGAAAAACCATAAAACCGTAAAGTAGGCACTATTTCACGACCAATTTGAATTCTAAAAGTAGCAACCATTAACTATTCATTCTGAAACACTCGTCGAAAAAAAGTCTGAATCTATCTAAAATTTTACTTTATTTTTTAAATTATTTTCAACAAAAAGAATGATACAATCAGAACAAAGTATAATTTAACAACGACCTTTCAAATTTTTCCTCTTTCGATTCGGTAGTGGTTTTTTTTCATTAAGTAATGACAAATCGACACCTTTCGATTCAAATCTGGAAAATAAGATATGGTGAATGAATTTTAATTCATTAATTTAAGCCACTGCAGTATGACTAGAAGAAATAACATAAATTATACTAACTGAGATTTGACGGAGACTATATAACTAGATTTCTTTACTGTCTGCAAATTTATATCTTGTAATGCCACGGTCCAATCATCTTCACTGCCTTTTATAGCAAACTGTTTTAAATCATTCAGCTCAGCTTTCAGTTTTTCTCGATCTTTCTCTTGGCGTGATTTAATTTCTAGAGCTGCTTCCCTTAGATCTTCCTAGAATTTCTTTTTAAAATAACTCGATTCAAAATTTCCAGAAATTATTTTACTGATAATTCCATTTCAACAAAATTAATAAAATAGAGCGATAAAAAAAGACTGATTAAAAGTTTAATTTCGAAAAAGTGAATCATTTCAAATATTTTCCGTTGTAACATAGGGAAATTTACGAAAGAACCATGAATGAATAAATATCGCACCTCAAGAGATATTGGCATAGGCTGCATATCTGTGACTGAGGTTTCTTTCTTTTCGATAGAATTTTCTATAGCACTAATACATATACTATCAAGATGCTCAGACAGTTTTTTTATGGCTTTGTTAAACAATGCCAGCAACTGATTTTCTTGCAAACCTAATTCAGAAACGAGAACATCGACTGATTTGCGCTGAATGCCAATACCAAGAAGAATAACAGATTGGATTCCACTCAACTTTACCTAAAAGTGGAAAATAGAAATAATTGATAAAATGCACCTGAAATTGCATTTAAAAAATTATAGAGTTATAACTGCCACTTTGAAAAATCGTGAACCTCAGCATCCAAGCGTTCATCAAAATAAAGGAAGGCCAAAGTAGGCAAAAGATCCATTATTAGGTGATAATCAATCATGTTTCGGGCGTATTGTGATAGACGATGTAAATCACTATTCTTGAGAAATAATGACAATTGTTCACGAGTTAATACTGAAATAAAAATTGTTAATACTGAAATAAAAAAACTTAATTTAAGATAAAATTTCAACAGTATGCCAGAAATAAATTTTTACCATTTCTCGACAAATTTTTTGCAACGGAAGCATTTTTTAACTGCAGTATACTAATAGCTAACTGCACTGGGAATCTGGAGAATTCATAACTCATAAGATTTAGAATGCGTTGTCGAAATTCAGACCAATAAGCAGCAAGCCACTTCGAGTCTTCATTGGCTTCGATATCTAAAATAAGTCATCCAAATAAATAAAAGCCGCATTAAATTTATAAATTTACAACAAAATTTATAAAAAAAATAAAAAGTAACACCTTCACATAGTTTCTTCAGCATTATACATGTATATTCACCAGTTATACTGTTAACACTTTGTCGTATATAGATGGGAACAAATGATGAGCGTTTCCAGAATTTCAGAAGATCCAATGTCAATCCAAATGAAACGCCTTTAAGAAAAAAATCCTTTTAAAATTTAATTGCAATATATACGTATGCGTTTGACAATCTTTTTCATCAATAAATTTTATTAAATTTTTTCGTAAGAAAAGAAAATCGAAAAGGAAAAGAAATTAATATAACCAAACCAATATAATCTATTTGTTCGGCCCGCCTTTCGTTTAAGCGAATCAGCAATGGTGGAAGATCAGTACGAGGTTCAACAATTTCTTCCAGAAGGACCAAAGCTTCAGGATTCTTAATTTCTTTTTCAATTAGAATAAATTTTTCTGTTCCTATTATAAGTACCAAAATGTTCTATTAGTACAAATTTTTTGTTTCATTTCCATCGATATATTTATATGGGAAAAGCAATGGTAAATAGATTTCATAAAATAGTAGAATCGTCACTTCAGATGAAAATAGCAGGCTTGAAAAGTTTTATGTTCATCGGGAATCGAAAAATCCTTAATTTTTAATATAATTGAACGCTACATTAAAGAAAAAGCAGAAATATAAATCCTTACATCAACATTTTTAACTGAGCATTTAGATTTTTTTGCCGCTGGTTCTTCACTCTCATCTAAATCTAGTATTGACCCCTCATAATACTGGTGAAGAAGCTGCAACGCACGTGTTCCATAACCCATTGCTACAACATATTTAAACTGTAAACAAAGAAAAAAAGAAATAAAAGAAATTAAAAAAAGAATAAAAAAATGAATAGATAAAATCCTACACTGAAAATCTGGATGAACAGCGATACGAACAATGCGGGCACCAACGAGCATAGGAAATCCAGAGTCCTGAAAAAATACCTATAATATAAAATACAAAAAGAGCAACTTAAAAAAATTTAAGATAGGAAATAAAGGAGATCAATAAATGAGATAAAGGATAATTTATGATACAGAAGCAATGATAAGTTATTTTAAAAATTAAATATAAAAGTACATATGAAGGTAAGAAAAGACATAAAAAGAATTATGAAAAATTTAAAAAGAAAAACAAACGAGGAACTGGTTAGAAACTGTCCAAGGCAGTAGATCACCGGCACCCCGTTTCCCTTTTTCTATGCTACTTGATACTATTTCTCTAGAAAGACCACCTTCCAAACATAACTGGATTACCGCTAATACCTGCAAATTAAAATGCAGATTATTAGAAAAAAAAGTGGAAATCATGTCTTAGAAAATGATTTTAAGCAAATAAATAATATAATAACAGTTAAAAATTTAATTTGATTAATTATTAAAAATTTGATTAGTTCGAAAACATTCTACAAATTATGCAAAATAATGAATAAATTAAAGATTAACATCTGGTAAATGGATTTGCTTCTCATTAACTGGCCCGATTAATACAAAAAGATGATGGGCAGGAGCATCAGAGAGCATCTGGAAAGACCACATTTCAGAAAGATGTGTTATTATATCTCATTAAAGTATATTTTATAGAAAAATTTAAAGCAATTAAAGCAATTATTTTAAAAAGGCACACTTGAAGATCATTTGGTGAATTCTTATAATGAGCTGAAACATAGATTGACATAAGATTGTGCAAGAATGTTTCAGAGGCCTTGTGAAAAGAGAACAATGTGTCACGATTCACATATAACCTGAAGAAATTGTGCAAATTTAAACGATGTTCTAGCTCGATTTGAAAAAACCCAGATGACCCAGATGCAATTGAATTAACAAGATTTTATAAAACTGTAAAAATAAAAAGCAAAGTAAAGTAAAAAGTAAAAAAATAAAAACATTAACCATATGTCAACCATGAAATAACATGGGAAAAAATCATGAGGAGTAAATCGCTCGAATTTGATATAAAAAAGTAATAAAACTCACAATTCACAATCTTCTGGAGAAGGCAAGCCAGAGACAACTTTGAGTGTAGCATCCAAACACAAAACTCGATTAAGCCAAGCCTCGACCTCAAAATTATGGGATTTTGATGCAACTTGATAGAAATCTTTAGCAGTTAATTGAATTTCTATAATTGAGCATTCAGATCAAGATTAAACAAAAAAATTCTTTCCTTTTTTCTTTTACTTTAATTTTTAAGTTGTTAGGAAGAAAAAAGGCGACTGATTTTCAGAATAAAAAAACTGAATTGTAAAAGAACAAAAGAATAAAAAAAATAGAAACCTGATCGCCCGGTTTATAACGAATGCTTTCCTCAAGTACGATCTCATGCAATGTCCGGCCTAAAATATGATTCCATATATAATATTTATAAATCACAATTTAAGAGAAATTGAAAAAAAAAATTCCATAGAAATAAGATCTAATATTAAATGTTTCTTTACAAATGAAAAGTAAATTACCTTTGAAACCACTTAAATGCTGACCCTTTTCATCTTTTTTTGAACCCGAACTTTGTTCACGCAATTGCTGTAGCAATTTCAGAGAAAGAGAACGCCCAGTACCTTCATAACCATTTATCGTTGAAGCTAGGAAAACAAGAAAAGGTCCTGCAAAAATAAGAATAAAAATAAAAAGATGAAAAGAGAATTCCAAAAAAAAAATTTTACACATAACCTGAAATAAGATTTTTCACGATTGGCAAAGGGATCGCAGCTGCTTCATCAATTACAATTAACTCTGCTTGGGTTGTTTTAGCCCAATCCCGAGGGTCTATGTACTATAATAAAAAAATTATAAAATCAAAATCCACAAGAAAATAATATTTAAAACAATCAAAGGCGACAGCCAATTAAATTTAAAAACAACCTGAACTACTTGACGGTGTTTTTTAAAAACATTTATTCGGACGAGGGCTTTATTGAATTCTGAATTGACTGACTGAATTAGTTCGAAATCCAAATGTTCTTCTAATCCCATCGCTTCAAATCCTTTGACAATGAATTCAAACAGCGTTTTGAGATTATCTGGTGAAGGACTTGTGACGAAGATATTGGTATAGCCGAAACCAATAGCACCAGCTATTGCTAATCCTAATGCTGCCGACTTGCCACGACCACGGGCGGCAGTTACCGAACAAGTAACTTGCAAATTTTTTTCTGTTATTACATCTAGAAGACGCAATAAGGCCTGTAAAATGTTTTATATACAAATGTTCTTAAATCAAAAGATCAAAAAAGTAATTCTTTTATGCAAAATGTGAAAATGCAGAAAAAACAAATAATCACACGAACTTTCGCTTGACAATTGGTTTTACATTTATTTAATAGAGGTCCGATCGGCTTTGTATCAGCAAGGGAACTTTTTAATGCAATAAGTTCTTCTTCATTTGGATTTAACTGATTCTGAAAAACGCATCCATATTATACTGTGCAAACGTTTATTCAAGGTGAAAAAATATAATAAAATGACCAAATTGAATGCTAAAAAAGTTATTGGAAATTAAAGATCTTACTTTTTTACTGATACTTATGGGCTCCAATTTTAGAATGTGTGAAGAAAGAGGAAGAACATTAAGTTGATCGTCAACAACAGCACAATATTTACAACTTGCAAACGATAAAATAAAACGTTCATTAAAACGAGGAACGATATTTGTATGTGCTTTAGTGCGAAAACGGCTATGAACATCCTAAAAGCAATTTCAAATATTATTTGAAGCTATCCTTAAGCCAACGATTTTATAGATAAGATAATCGATCCTTACAAACAAAAAAATTCGTAATAATTTGGTCTAACACAAAATGAGAAAAAAGAAACCATAGTCATTGTATATAATTGTCTGAGAGAATTCACACTCTTCATCAATAAAACTATAATACCACCACCCTCAACAGTTTCCACAGTTTGGGCTAAAAGGTTAGGAGTAATGGCTTCAAAATCCTGAAATGATATAAACATATATAACACATAAATCTATAGGAGAATTAGTATATAAAAACATAAGAATAAGAATATAAGAATATAACTAATAATGACAAGAAGAGAAAATAAAGCAAGCAATAAAGCAAGAGAAAAGTTTTCTTTAAGCCAACCAAAGTTTTCGTTTTCTTTACAAAATATGAAAATTTAGATCGAAATTCTTGCGTAACCTGTAAAATCAACATTCCAAAAGTATTGCCCAATATTTTATGTGTTTCTGAATAATAGCAATATTTGATAATGGTTGAGGACACAAAAATATCAAATGGGTCATCCTAAAAATCTTCATTTTATACTTTTCAGAAAAATAAAAACAGAAAAATACCTTTTTTAATTAAAAGTTTTATGGAAATATAATAACTGAAAACATATAAATGTATAATAAAGATGCGTAACAAGAAAGAATAAAAAATTAAAAATTTTTAAAAAATTAATGTTGATTTTACAGATTTATCCATCGGACCATTTTTCATTTTTTTTTTCAACTCCTTCATTCGTTTTTTACGATGTGATGAAAATCCAAGCTCCTTTTTATAACACCATAAAACAGTTGGCCGACTTGTTATCGTTGATTTCGATAAAATATGATGCAATAATACCACCTGAATGTTACTTAATAATAACAAAATAATAATAAAAAGCACCTAAAATTTTGTTTAATCTAAAAGAAATTAAAAACATTAAAAAAGAAATCTATCAAAAAACTTAAATCTAAAAGTTTTATAAACACAAAGGAATTTATTTTCTTAATAATTTAAAAATATAGAATAAGCAAAATTAACGGCCATTTACATTTTTTCTTTAATTTTCGGCTTTTTTTCAGATATTAATTTTGAATTTTTATATGGAATTAATGTCGTCTTGAAATTTACTTACGATTCATCGATGGCGAAATTATGCATAAAAATTTATTGAAAATATTGATGTATTTAATAAAGCAACCGACGAAGTAATAATTAATAAAAAAAAAAAAACAATTTATTTTCTCTTAAACACCCTAATTCGACAACCCAATCCATTATAATCATAACAATATTATTTCCACTGATACTGTATTAATTTAATATTTTAATTTATCAATAAAATATGTGCCTAATCCGTTCTGCTTAATCCATTTTTTTTTACAAGTTCTCACCATTATTGGTTATTGGACTCGCTCCGCTGGCTTATCGCACTAGGCAAATATGCCAAGGAAATCGTTTTAAGAGTCGAAGAGAAAAACAAATCACTCGAAGGAGGCGACTCTTAAATCTAAACAAGCGAATTTTACAGATTTTATATTTTTATATCAAAAATTTTAAATTCACCTGATCTTTGCCTTTTTCTCCGATAATGACGAACATTGAGCGATGCCCACTAATAACACCGTTTTCAATTAATATACGAATTCGATTATCCAATTTCGTACGCATTTCGTTAATTCTAAATTTCAAATAAAATTTTTATTTTTATAGCCATAAGAGAAGAGAAAAATTCCAACAGTAATAATGAAATAATGGAAATAAATGAAATAGAAAAACAAATGAAAAAAAGAAAATGAAGTAAAAACCGAGAGAAAATCTCACCAAACAAGGAAGGAATTGAAAAATTTTTTTAAAAATTTTGCACCAATCCGATAAACCAAGATAAATTGCGAACCGCGTAAGCGACACGCGACGCTCCCAGAATATCTCCGCCCTCTCGGATTGTACGCTAGAAATATTGCATTTCCAAATGGAGGATAAAATTTTTCTTGAAAATCCTATTGATTTCATTTCATAGAAATCGGCGAATAGGGAGAAGTAAAATAGCTCAACTGCGTTGTTCCTTTCAAAAATCCGAAGCTCTCAACTCATTCGTGCTTATGTCGTTAAATGACTCCACAGGAAAAATTATCGAACCAAACAAGTCTCAACGGAATGAGTAATGGTGAACGCACCTAGAAAAAAATCCTGTTCGCTTTTAAAGCCTAAATAGTAATAATTTAAATATGTTATCGCAATCGTCATTAATGCAAATATAGTTCTTTGATGTATACAAATTAATTTTAATTAATTAAAATTAATTTAATTAAATCAAAAATTAACTTAATTGAATTGTTTGGAAATTCTTTAAAATATGAGAATTTTAAATAAATTTTTGTTTTCAAAATTATTTCATTGTTATTATCGAACTGATTATAGAAAAATAAAATTGAAAATTGAAAATTTTTAAAGATATAACGTTTGATTAAATTGATAGTTATAAGCTAAAATAAGAAAATAGAACTGATAACTAATGATAAAAGTGGCAAATAAATACGTCCAACTAGAAAATTATTGACTTTCATTTCTAAAATTATATAATTCTATTTTGCTGATAAGCTGATGATTAGCTTAAAATCTACTTCAAAATCCTATAAATGCATAAATTTTTGTTTAATAAGGCTTTTTATCGCCCGCCCTTCTTCTTCCATCCAATTTTCCATGGCAGTGATTTTTTTAATGGTTTTTGTCTCTCTTAATTTATTATTTATATTTATAAAAATATATTATTGTAATTTTCTTTTAGATTTATCATTAAAGAATTTATTTTCTTTAATTTATCCCTTTTAAGATACAATCAACCATTATAATTCCAACTGTACAAAACACAATTTTCTTAACAGAATGAGTGAGTTTTCCGAATGAAATAATTGAAATCGATTACGATTTGCCGAGAATTACAACATCGATGTGCAAAATATTCGACGTAAAATGTACCTTAGATAGTGGTCAAAGGCAGATAACTTCCTCCACTTCTTAATATCCTCCACTTTCATTGGCCATCTCTCATATAAGATCGAACACAGCTCACGAATTACTGCTATATAGAAGCGGACTTTCGTTTTTATGGTAATTTCACGACGTCTCTATAAAAGTTTCGTCGACCGGAAGAAAGCATTTGTAGCTGCCGTGATCCGGATTGTAATACCATCTTTTGCCTGGCCATTTGGTATTTTACGGATCCATCGAGCGGATAAGATATACATGATCGCTTCCATCTTCGTTCAGATACCATTGCATAATAATGTTATTACACAGCGTTGCCTTCGCTGGTTAGGGCCAATCCGTCGTCCACCACAGGAGTTGACGCATATTTCGTTACTTGCTAAACTATATGATGGATGGCGTCAAAAGCGAGGTGGGCCAACCAAGATCTGGACTGATACGGTCAGGAAAGATTTTGAACGTATAGGGGACCAGTAATATATGGCGATGGAAAAAGGAATGGCTTCTATCACTATCAGCAATGGCGTCGGACCGGGTGGCTTGGAGACTCTCACTCTTGTAGCCAGTGAAGCCACCCTAACCAGTAGAAGAAAAAGAAGAAAACATTCGACTCAAATACAGAGCGAGTCAGTTATGTCGGGGCAATAGATGGCTCATCGTGGTTAATCATCCAACAATAAAATAAAAGTCCAAAAGTGATGAATGAAAAATTATAAAGTTGTGAATTGAAAAGAAAAACATAAAACATAATAAAATCCATGATTAAAATATTTACAAAAATTAATTTTTGTTTATAATTTGCTGCAATTTATATTTATTTATTTTATTTTTTCTTTTATTTTTATTGTTTTTGTCATTTTTTAAAAGAACGAACTTAGAATCTAAATTGAATCTCGAATGAAATATTTCATTTTATATTATGAAATATTCTATCAAACATAGGCTCAACGATTCAATGAATTATTATTATTTATTTATTTATTTATTTATTATTATTATTATTATTATTATTATTATTATTATTATTATTATTATATTAATAAGCTAAGAATAATGACTTTATTGGCTTTCTACTGAAAAATGACTTTAGCCTTTTCCTTCGATTTAAGCCTTCAAATTTTCTTATCTTACAATCGACCTTCCTGCATGAAGGATCTGTCCAATTATGCATGATTTTTCTTTACCTACAATCTATAAACATTTGTCAACATTTCAAAAGATTTTCGTTATTTTAAAATTCATTTAATTAGACCCTCTTTTCAATGTCTATCTTCAAATATTTTATATTGAAATTAGGACCTTCTGACAAATAAAACAACCACTTTCGCCAGTTGCAAATAGATGTATTCTTTTGATTTTTTTAAATAGCCAAAAAATCAAATTCAAAATAGATCAAAACCCGAACTTTATCACAAATCTGAAGATAAATCTTAAAGATAAAATGAATGTCAAATATCTTACGTACGATTTTATTCAATTGGCCACAAATAAGACATTATTATTAAGGTGCCTGCCAGAGACTTTTAAAGAATTGAACTGAGATGGTCGTAGCAGTTAAAATTTCCAATGAGTTCTTAAGAATTTAAAACACAATTCTTATCATAGACTGATGAATGTATTTTCCAGTACAATGATATTTTGCTTTTAACGTATTTTCGATTTATAAAACATGAAAAAATTTTCCAAGTTCTTTACAATGCTAAAAAAAAATTTCATTAAAATATTGCCTCAGTAGATATCTTTTGCAGCTTTTAAACAAATAATGCAAAAAAATTTTTCATTCCATTTTTCTTATCAATGCCTGTTGGTGGAAAAGAGGATCGGACTCCAAATGGCTAATAATGGGAATAATGGGAAAAAACGGCAAATGGCTAATAATGGCTAATAATGGGTTGAGCCAAGAAATATGAAAATATTACTAGAAAGCCGTCCACCCGGGCCGCTCAAATCTTTCATTAATTTTTTATTAATTTTTTATCTTTCATTAATTTTTTCATTAATTTTGTATTTTCCTTTCATTCCTTTGGGTATATTTTTATTTTAATTTTAATCCTTTATAATTTATATAATTTTTCACCTTATTTTTTATGCTTTCTAAAAGCTTAAAATATTGTTTTTTTAAATAAATGGTTTTAAAAAGCGGATTTATTCGTTTAAATACAACTTTTTAAGAGTTTTAAGATTTATAAAAATTATTTATAAAATGCGCAAATATTAGATCTGAAATTATTATATTAGAGTAAATCCAGTTTTACCCAAAACATCCAACGAAAAAAACGAATTAAAAAAAAGGGGCAATTAGGAAGGGGTAATTAGAATGATTTGTTAAACAGCCGGTTTGCTAGCACAAACTGCAATGTACTCAAACATATCCTTTCAATATTACGATCTTTGCACCAATGGATTTTGCCACTCAAAATTCTCCTTCAAATAGAAGAACGAATACTCTTCGGATCAGCCATTTGACGAAGCTCAACAGTAGTGCAGCGAATTAAATAATTCGTATATCAAATTATTAAATAAACACGATACAATTTCACTGCTTCATCGATGCATACACTATGCTCGTCTATGCAGTCAGTCAATCCTTACGCAAAGCCAACATCTCAGTCGTAAAATTAATTAATACAGCCGCATGACTATGCCTCAGTTAAAGTTCATGAAAGTAGTGATATGACAGAGTATCGATTGCTCAATAAACGAAACAAAACTTCACAACAAGTCGCGTGTTCTGCTCGAAACTATTCATCGCACCAGTCGGCATATATTGCGCGAAAACAACCATAAAAGTGGCAATAAATAGTGAAAATATTTAATAATAGCTTATAATGTCGAATGCGTCATCTTAAAAATCCATTTTTATTTTATATATTTCAAAACAAAAAGAAACGAAGAATTAGAAATTTGCGAGTTGTTAGAAGTAACAATAAACAATTAGCTGAGTAATTAACTTTTTAGCGAATAGCGCTCACCATTTCCGATTCGCTCATCTGGCATATCGAGCTCCGCTGGGCGCATCGAACGAGATGTACTTTGCCAAGGAGACCACTTCGCTGGAAGTATAGAGCTGAGCCGCCGCTAGGACCACACGAGCTGACTAATTCCGCACCTTCACAATTGATAAATATTTTTATAAATTGTGTAAAAGGAAAAAGAAAAAAAATCGGCACAACAAAAATTTCGCCACAAATTCACCGAAAATTTCACCACAAATTCACCAAAAATTTCACCAAAAATTTCACCACAAATTCACCAAAAATTTCACCAAAGGAATCGAGTAAATAAATTTTCAAAAATCCTTTATCGAACTACTACCATAATAAATCGTCAAACGTAAAATATAAAACGCGACGCATATGATATTTTCTCCGCCTTCTCGAATTACGATATCAAACAAATTTTTTTTGAATAAAAATTTTCAAATATTCTTAATATTAATCGAAGGAGTTGAAGGAGTAGATTGGTTCAATAAGTTGTTGATCATATATCGGAACGCCGATGCTGGGATTCCACTTCTTGCAGCACCTACCGTCTTTTTAGAAGTCCAGAGGATGCTGGCGATTCACCTGTAAATCTATCGCTAAACTAGATTGCCTGGTGCGACAAGTCATAGGAGTGAGTCCAATCGGAAATGAGCGATTTTGGAAGAGATAAATAGACAAATAAATTAAATATTTTGGTCATATTTCTTTAAAAAGAAAACTAATTCTAATTCGTCTTCTTCTTCTAACTGCTCTCGCCATTACTGGTTAGGCTGATTCTAACGGCTACAAGGGTAAGACGCTACCAAGCGGCGCGGTCTGATGCCATCGTCGACAGTAATGGAAGCCATTCCTTTTTCCATCGTCCATATATTGCTTGTCCGCCTATACGTTCAAAATCTTTCCTGACCGTATCAGTCCAGGTCTTGATTGGCCCACTTCGCTTTTTACGCCATCCATCACACGATTTAGCAAAGAAACGAAATATGCGACAATTCTTGTGGTGGACGATGGAGAACATATCCTAACCACCGAAGGCGATGTTCTGTGATAACGTTATTAATACATGTGGTATTTGAACGAAGATGGATGCGATCATGTGATACTTTATCCGCTCGGAAGAGTAAAATATGCCTTAGACAAAAGTGATAAGTAGATTGCTTTTTAATATCCTCCACTCTCATTGACCATGTCTCAGAACCATACAGCAAGATCGAACGAATCACGGCTATATAGATGTAGACTTTTGTTTTAATGGTAATTTCACGACGGCTGCAAGTTTCGTCAAGCTGAAGAACACATCAGCCGTGATCCGGGCTATAATATCGTCTTTTGCCTGGCCATTTGGTATTAGAGTGGACCCAAGGTAAGGTACTTAAATTCGAACACTTCCTCGACCAGCAATGAATTTACAAAAAGATTCTAATTCTTCTTAGATAAAATAAAATTTGCATTTCTTTGAAATATTTTAATATATTTAAATTTATGAATTAAATTAAAAAATAAAAAATATAGAAATATTTTTAATATAGAAATAATAAAATAATATAAATAATCAAATAAAATATAGAAATACTTTTAAATATAAATATTTTTGTATAAAATAAATATATAAAATAAATAACTAAAAATATTTTAAAATAAAAAATATGCAAAATATTTCCAATATTTTCAATTCTGCAGCATTTCTCAATATAATTTTAGATCGTATAATTCATTTATAGGGTTTTTATTGAAGGAAAGAATTTTCCTATTTCGGAAGAAACATCAAATTATAAAATTGAAATGGACGTATAATAGATGAAATCGACTATCTATAAATTGCATTTTTTTTTTTAGAACTAAATGCAACAATTTTCCGTTATTTCCATCGTTTTATCTAACTTAGGCAGTTTTTTTATCACCTTATCACTGATAATGAGTTTATTTGACAAGGAAAAAAGGGAATAATATGATTGACTCTACCAGGTTCTTATTTTTGATCCATGTCAAAAACCTTCTTTTTGCTTAATAAATTCTTAAATTCTTTTTATTATCGTATTCTAATTTTTGGACCAGAGGTTCCAAATCTCTTCGCTGCATCGACCCCTAATAAAAGCAATATTTTTTACCATCGATCTCTCCTCTTAGAATTCTTTTTGTGTTATTTATTCTCGAAGATTTTGCTAATAATATTATTTCAACAAAATCTTTTTATTCTGGGTATTTTTAAATGAGAATTTTTGAACTTTTACAAACAACGTTTGGTACCAGAAAAATGAATGAAATGTATGATTTTTTATTAGTTACAATTGAAAATTTGCAAAAATTATTTGACTTGTCTATCGGTTTTTTATTGATTCCTTTCAAATTTCTGTTGCGCCTTGGGGGATCTTTCCGATTTCCCCGTTGAGGATCTCCGTTTGTTTTAAAAGAAAACGGTTTCATTTGTAATGATAATTTGCTCTTCTGGACATAAAAAATTAGAAATGAATAATCCATCTCGTAAAGAAATGGCTATTCGTGAATCAGGCGACAAGCATTATTTTATATTATCGCCCAAGGCACAAAATCAATATATTCATATAGATGGCAGTAGTGTTTCCTATTTCGAATGCTCTTTTGGTACGAATTGTATATAAATATATTTTAGTGTCATTTATTTAAAAAAAAAATTCCCTTTTCACCCCTCACCGCGGGTTTTATAGGTCATCCTCAGCTCGGATTCCCAAGTGGAATCTTAGAATCTTGAGGGCATTGATCATTTTTCTAGTTTAAGCGTCCCAAGTGTTGCTTTTGCTAATGGGTCTACTATTTCTTTAGTTCATTTTTCATTCCTTGGTATTTCTCTAGCTTCTCACATTCCTTTATCATAATGTCACTTGGTACTACTATATCTATCACCAGTATTGATTATTGGTTCTTGTCTTTCGTCACGATATCTGGCTGATTGGCCAGTATTACTCTGGATGGAGAAGTTCCACAAGATCTCACCTTTATTATACTTCACGATTTTCTGACGAATCTTCCATATGGCCTTGCGAGGCTATAGGCCATATATATTTATAATATCTTATTATTTTTAGATTAAACTCTCTTCAGAACCTATCTTTTCTAAAAATCCCTCTCACCTACATTTCTACCCCTAACAAAAATTATCTTCGATTTGTCCGGCTGCGATTTGTCCTCAGCGAATCTAACCAAAATTGCTCTTTAAATAAAGGAGAAATTTACAAATTAAAAATTATCACCTATGAAATCTCCCTTAATCCTTAGCCAAACTGCATCTTTTTCTTTTTCTCTTTTTCAAAGCATAAACCGTAATCATCGTTTTATCATTCAGAGATAACTTTTTAATACAAAATTGGTGATATAAATTTCGAAACGACAATTAATTTATCGACGATTAAATTTCGTGAAATTTTTTGAAATATAAAAATTTTATGGGAATTTTTTTAAATTAATTGAACATTAAACGATTCTCAAAAATAAAAATTAATTGTCGTTTCGAAAAATAAAAATTAATTCGAGAAAAATTCAATGAAAAATTTTTCGACGATTTTATTTGAAAAAAAATAAATAAAAATTTAGAAATGAATGAAAATAATTTTTAATTTTTAATTTTTTATTGAATTTAAAAGCTTTTTATTTTCTTTATAATTTTTTTTATAGTTTTTGAAAAATTAAAAGATTTAATTTTATAAATTTTTTGCAAAATTTGCTTTGTTGAATTCGTCAACTTCATGGATTTTTTTTTCAAAATATATCTTTTTCGTCTTTTAATTGCATTGTACTATTTCTAATTTTGACTGACTTCACTAAAAATTTTTCATTCGAATGACTTAATTCAATTGCAAATAGATAGTTAAATAAGTAACTGTAGTACCATTCCATTTTGTCTTTAATAACAGGTTAAGTCTTATTAAATTTTACAAATACAAATTGAAACTAATACGGTTTGCCGGAAAATGAATTATTCATATATAAATAACGAAGATCGAACTAATTATTCTTAATATTTAATAATTAATTTTAATTATTTAATTATTTAATTCAATTTAATTTTTATTTTTTAATAATATTTTATTTTTTAATTTTTATTTTTTAATAATATTTTAATTTTTTAATTTTAAAAAATTAAATTTTAAAAATTTTTAGAATCTAAAAAAAATAACTAAAAAATTTTAGTATTTGATGAAAAATTACATAAAATATTTTGCGGATATTTCGTAGGTAATTGAACGATTTTTATAAATAAACATCGCAATAAAGGCTTTTAAACAAATATTCATTCAGTCGTCATTTGTATTGTAATTTATTGTCGTTTATATGATATGATTTATTATTATCATTATTATCATTGGATAAAGTTTCTTGATGATAATCCGAATAATTATGTGTTTCCAGGTGTTTTTTATTTTCGATTTTATTTTTTATTATCTTTTTAATTTATGTTGAAAAAATTATTTGAAAAATTAGTCAAATGACATTTTCAATTTTCAACAACTGATTCATTATTTTTTCGAATTTTATTGAACGAAATGACAATATTTAACAAGTTTTGCAATATTTTTCATTTTTTTTTTTTTTAAATATCATTTCAACAGAACAGATAGCAACAAACAGTATTATTCATTAGTTTCTGTCTTAGTTGACGCTTTCGCCGTAGAACGAGCATTTGGCGATAGAAGTGGAATAGCTGAGGCCGTGGCCAAGGCTTTTATTTTGTTTTTTAATAATATTAAATAATAAACATTAAATATAATTTAATAATAGATTTCCGTTAAGCGACCAAAAATCGAGCCTATTTTAGTTTTTAGCCATAATCAAAGCAGTTTTATCACTTATCAGTTTTATCATTTTTAGATTTTTTTTAGATATTTTTAGGTTAATTATTATATTTATTTTTTTGTCATATTTTTTTTTGTTTTAATTTTTAGAAAATTTATAAATTATAGAAAATTTTTCTAAAATAGCAAAAATTTTCTATGTCATTTGTAATTTAATTTTTTGATTTCAAATCTTATTTAACTGCAATTTCATTGATAAAAATTGATTAAATTTTGAATCAAATATTTTCGAGAGAATTTGTTTTATTGTTAATTATTATCAATTAATATTATTTAATAATCGTTAATTATTATCATTACTTATTATCAGTTGTTATTTGTCACTTATGAAATCATAAATTATTAATAATTTATTTCTTATCACCAATTAATAATAATTACTGAAATAACTATGAAAGCAATTTAAAGTTTTTATTTCTTTTTTTTTTTCGATTAGTTTCTCATTATTCTTCCTTACGTATCGCACATATCACATGTATTTATCATGCATATATTTTCATTAAATCGGTTGATCGGTTGATTTTTCTTTTAAAATTTTTCTTACTAAAATACACTGACCGATTTTGTTAGTTGATTAATCCATAATCATCGACTTAGTTATTTTAAACTTAGGAAGATGAAAACGATAAATCTGCTTTTCATTCCAAACATCATACCAAAAAACTCATTCATATTGTGAGTTTAAGATAAGAAAATGTGAGCTGTTTTATTTCTCATCCGATGATTATCGACGATTGGCATTTCGAAGTTTGTTTAGAAATTGTTATATAAGTTTATTTTTCTGTTCTATTATCGAAATATTGTTTTTTTTTTTATGTTTCTTATGAATCATATATTTATCATAAATTTTTTTGTATGATTTTGATGATAAATGATAAATTTTTTGATGAAATTTTTGGTATATTTAAATGTTTTATAAATTCGAAATTTTTATATTTCATATAAATTCGAGTTACTAATCCAAAAAAAACGATTTTAGAATAAATTAATAAATTTTAGAATTAATTTTTCCAATAAATAACGAATGAGTAGCATTGTTTATTTATCAGTTAGAATGATAAATAAAATTATAATTTTGTGAAACATTTTTCAATTTTTTTCTTTCTTCGTATTAATAATTTTTTTCGAACCATTGATAACCAAATTTAAACAAAAATAGAAAATTTTGAAAGAATTTATCATTCGTCAAAATTATTAATTTTATATTAGATAAGAAAAGTAGAAAAATTCTTTTTTGCTAAAAAAAAAAATAAATAATTTCATAGAATAAATGAACAATTTAAATGCAAAAGATTATTGCGTGTGATCACGCAAATTGCAAATTGCAATATTATAATATTTATAATATATTTAATAATATAATATAATTTATATATTTGATTTCATTGGATTTCTATAAATGTGGCCAATAAACTGAAAAAAAAAGCGAAAAAATGCCAGTTATTGTTCAATTATCAATAAGTGAATGCGATGTGATTAAGACGATTTTAGAATTTTTGGAAATGAGAGGACTTCACATTGCACAGGTGTTTTTTACATTTTCATTTATATATGGTTCTCAGATTTTTAGAATTTTTTCGAAATTCTTTGTCGAAAGTACCATTTCTCGTTTAGTCCATCGTTATTGATTTTTTTTTAAAGCATTTAGCATTACTGGTTTGATGCTAGGGAGTTCCTTAGCGATAGAAGTACAGGTAAATCGCAAGCATCACGCGGATTTTTGGATAGATTTGCTCCTGCGGGGTGTAGAACCTCAGCATCGGCGTTCCGAATTGAGCAACAACCCACTGAACCATTCTATGCTCCAGTTCATTTCACTACCTATAATGAATTGTTTCTACTCGTATAATTTAAAATATATAAAGAAAAAACTCAAAAAATTTTACAATTTTGTAAAAATTTAGCTATCATTAGAACGAGAAACGGGTATTACGAATAGAAATTGCTCAGATGATTTACTATTCTTACGTCAATTAATACTCGATGGTCAATGGGATAATGCGCTGGATTTTGTTGATCCACTTCGTGATTTACCCGATTTTGATCTTCGAATGTTTCGTTATCATATCACAAAATATAAATATTTCGAATTGCTTTGCATAAAACAAGAGCCGGGTCCTATGCACGATAACGATTTTACAGTTGAAGTATAAATATTTTTATCCTAATTTTGAATATTTAATTTTTAATTTTTATTTTAATATTTGATGTATTTTTTGAAATAATGCAAAATTAAATCAGTTGTTTTACTAACTATTGGATATTCCATTTATAAATCGCTATGAGTCAATCTAAAATTCTTAATTATCACCTTCAAAGCTTAATTAAGAATTTATCAGCCTTGATAATCCAAAATTAAATTCTTAATTATTGCCCTTAAAGGTTAATTGAGATTTCCTAATTAAAAATCTAATCATATTTTCATTCGCAGGAAATCGTGGAATGCTTAAAAGATCTTGAACATATCTGCCCAACGCCAGAAGATTTTCGTAGTTTATGCGCCCTTCTTACTTTACCGAAATTATCCGATCATACAGATTTTAAAAACTGGAATCCTAGTAGTGCACGTGTTGAATGTTTCCATAAAGTAATTGTTTTATGAACTTATTCAAGTAAATAATTCTTTCTCTAGCATATTCCTTATATGATTTACAGTACACTATTAAAATATTACTCTGAGCCAAGTTTCCTCGTTTACTTTATAGATTTAAAAAATTTGATTTTTTTGTAGATCGAACCGATGGTAGCTCCATTACTTCCAGCAACAAAAAAGAGTTCAGATGGAATAATGCCATATTCAGCTAACGATCGTTTGATGCAGCTTATTGTTAAAGGTTGCTTCTATGAAGGTTGTGTCGATTATTGTCAGGCTCAAGCGCTTGGAGATAAAGATGGTAAGAACATATCAATTATTATTATTCAATTATTATTCAAATAAAATAAAGCCTTTCAAAATCAATCGCTAATTATTACTTTTGCAATATAAAATTTCGAAAAATTTCAAAAAATTAGCAAATAATTTTATAATTAAGGATTAGAAAAAGGAGTATTATCATCAACCGTGCTAACTATAAGGCCACATCTTTCTAACGCTGATCTATCATTAGTCTCATGGCTAGAAGCCGTCGGTCGAGAACAATTCATTCTACCTTTTCAACAAAAAACGCTTGACATGAAATTGGAACAAATGAAGTAAATATACTTATTCGTTCTAAATTTGCTTTATTATTTTTTAAAATAATTCTTTTTTCTGTAAATATTTTCGCTACTTTTTCATTATATAACTATATAATATTAGAAAAAAAATCACCCAGTTACAAATTACTTTTTTTTAGGAAACCCAAATTAGAAGCACAATGGACGGTTGAAATATTAAATACACCAATAAAACCTGGTGGAATATTTCCACATGCACTTGTGCCTAACAATAAACTTAAGTGTGCTGAAAAAACGTCACGATCTATGATCATTCCTTCAATGTCTTCATCCTTAGTTTCTCGTTAGTTGATTAAAATTATTCGAAAAATATCGTAATTCTATTAATAAATGTGTTAGGCCATTTGACCGAGCTAATCGAGACATTTTATCTGGGTTTCTCTATTCAAAAAGATGGAATTTTCAATTCTACATCATTTCTATCCTGTTGTTTCTTTCTTACTCGGCATCAACGATTGAACTCTTAAAAGGTATAAATAGCAGCGCTCGGAACCATCATAGCCAGCTGAATCAGCCTAGACAATAATCGTGGGAGATGTTAGAAATAGAAGACTTTGGATGAAAGGAATACAAAAATAATTTTAAAAACTAGTGATAGTTTTTCTTTCCTAACAGAAATGATATTGTAGATAAGCAAAATTTACAGCACATAGTTCTTACAAAACGGATCATCCAATGTCTTACTCGACAATGCCAATGATTGGATTCTCGATCCAACAATCAGAAGAACAAGAACAATCAACGATGGCTCAAAGTCATATTATTGATGCTATGTTTGAAACATCTGAACAAACTCGAAGTAGTCGACCAAATGCAATACGTATTTCAAGAAATTCAATGTCATCGTCAACTTTACAACCATTATATAAATCCAACATGGGTCAGAGGTTAGCTATATTTTTTATGGGTGCAAATTTGTCGTATGCGTATTGTTCCGTAGCCGTAGATCATTAATTCAATCGCCAATTTTGTAGAAATAAATCTATTATTAAAAATTAAGCTGATGAACTGTGGCGACATGATGCCCATCGACAAATAGCAGAATTTTCCTACTTCTTATTAAACTGAATAGGTTGCTGAACTAGAAATAATGGCTGGCTAACCACTCTTATACTGATGCTGTATAATGATTCTGTTAGAAGATAAAAATTTGAGTTCTTTTAAAAGATGAATATTTTATTAAAAATTATATTTAAAGCAAATGGTAGTTTATCAAAGTTAAAAAGCAAGTATTGATGAATTAAATCCAATTCTATTTCCAACTAAAAGCCTAATTAAAACTAAAAATTCTAAAGTAAAAATTTCAGTAATGCAATTGCTATGCCACAAAACATGATTCCCTCTTTATTACCAGTAGCACCTCCAGTTTCAACAACAATTGACTTCTCATATCGACGGCAATTAGACGAAATGGCTCGTCGAGGTGAACGAATCTGTTCTTTACCACCAGTTCCGGAAATAACAACACCAAACGAAAATCATCTATCTTCTGATGCAACACCTTGTGTCAACGCAATGACAACTTCAAGACTTCTCACTGAATTTTCGCATCGAATGCAACGTGGATCAGGTAATTAGAAGAGAGTTACTAGCTAAGATTCTTGTAGCTTTTTTAATAAAATTTTAGATGAATTTTCTTCCTTCAATTTTTAAATCTCTTTAGTCTTTTTTTAAGCAAATCTAAATGAGCGAATTGAAATGGGAATGGCGACTTCATTAATGCAAATGCAAAACGCTTGTGCAAGTTATAATGATACGACGATTGCTCCAACTGCTATTGATTCGAAACAATTCATAGCTCCGGTAATTATTCGCTTACACGAGCCAAGAAAATCTCTAAGAAATTTTATTCTATTATAGCCAATGAAAATTATAAATCCTATGATAAGAGAATGGAAATTTATCAATTTTATTTATTTACAGTATACTGCAACACCTGTAGTAATGTATAATACATCACAAGCCAATAGTGAAAAGCCAGTTGATCATTCTCCCATAAGGCGAAGTGCTAGCTTGCAAACTAGGCCAGTAACAATTTCAACAAAAGTATCACACGAATCATCCTCTGCAAACAGTTTAAATGTTCAATTCGTGCCAATTTGTCGGTATGTCTTTCGATAAATCTCGATCTTTAAGGTTTTTTCACAATATTGAAATAAAATTCGCAAAATATGCTATTTGCAGATACGAGGATTCTCAAGCGATTCGTGCTGTCGCATTTCATCCAAGTGGACGATTTTTTGCATTAGGAACGAATTCAAAGCAATTACTTGTTTGCAAGTATCCTGACTTGCGCAATTTCAAGTAATCCTTATTAAAAAATTGTTGTAAATCGAAGGACATTTCTTAGATTTTCATATGTAACATTTCCCAAATCCAGTTGTTTTTTCCTTCATCTTTAAAGTACCATATTTTTTAACAATTTTTTTACATATTATTATATTTTTTTTACATATTATTATATCATATTATTGAATTATTCTTTTAGATCTTTTTAAAACATGTCTTACTTTCTTAACAAATTCCTCGAAACCTGTTGCACTCCACCAGTAATCCAGTATATTTCCTATATACTCCATTAATTCTTTGTTTTCCGGCATAATCTATTAGGAACATTGCCATAAATTTATATGATCTGATCTTTAAATGTCGTCGCAAATAATTCCTCAATTGTTAAATTTTAAAATCAGATACATTTTAAGGCTAAAATAGCCTTTTTGGGCATGTTTTAACCAACCATGGTAACCAAACATACTGCAATGGGACCAAAAGTCCTTTATTTTGCTTTCTCTATCCCTTAGTACTCTTTAAAAATCCCTCATATTGCTTATGAAATCACAGTTGGCAGAATCACAGTTTTTTAGATGCACTAATATATCCCGAGATATTCGTTTTATGGAGAGCCTTCTTGACCCCATAAAATATCTCTTAACATCTTCAAAGCTTTTCTCCACTTTTTGTTTTAATCCATTAATAGCACCAACCTTTTATCTTGCCAAGCTCAACTCTAACCACATAGGAATAAGCTTATTTATCGCCTAATGGTGTTTCTTCGCCAATACCGTAGTTATAAATGGTAAAATTTCCAAAAGCAGAATCTATCTGGTGGTGAATAACGAAAAAGATAGGGGATAATTGTAAAAATTTAATTAATATCGAAGCAGGAGATTAAGATTCAAGGAGTATTAGGCAGGTACAATGGGCTATGAAATTATCAAAAAACCAAAATTTGAAAACAGTCTATCATTATGTAGGACGAATGGTTCGTTAAAAAAAATGCTGTAGATACATAATTTCCGCACTATTCCCAAAAGCATCATAGGATTGTCTCATTGTTTGTCGAATTCTAGTCCACTGTATCATCAGATCATCGTGGAATTCAGCATCAGATTAAGAACCACATATGATATTAATTCTTTAAATGAGTGTATATCAAATCATATATAATATACCTTTATAAATTGATCTGAAGAGCTGAGATGCCACCACAAAATGTTGACATCATATTATCGCGACCCAAACAACACCGTGGAAGTGTCTATTGTCTTGGTTTCAATCCGACCGGTGAATTGCTTGCTACTGGTTCTAATGACAAATCATTTCGTTTAATGGCGTTTAATACTGAACACTGTAAAATAGGTTGGCGTCAAATTTTTAGCTTTTTTTTTTAATATTTAACAATATTTTAATATTTAACACTTTTTTAAATAATTTATAAGAATATAATTTATTATTAGTCGCATAGGAGAATAAATTTGAGGTTCCAATAAAAATTTCTAAGCAGAAATTTTAATTTCAGGTGCAGAAATGGAAATAAATATTCATGATGGTACAATTAGGGATTTAGTTTTTGTAGACGATTCAATTAATAGAAATACAGTTTTAATTTCGGGTGGTGCTGGTAATTGCCGTATTCACATAACCGACTGCTCAAGTGGTCATTTACTGAATTCTTATCACGGGCATACGGGTAATTTTAAATTTTAGACGCCTATCTAATTCTTTATACATAAAAAAAGTCCTTAATAAAATTAATAAAAACGAAATAAAGAAGTTAAAATCCACAAAAAATACTTATTGAAATTGTGATTATTGCTTAAATTTAATGGCCAAATCGAATAAATTTTTATCATTTAATCAGCTAATGACGATAAAAAATTCATATTTTAGCACCCATACTCGGCCTTTATGCTTGGGGAAATGGTTGCTTCGCAAGTTGTTCACAAGATAAAACTATAAGAATTTGGGATTTGCGCTCCCCACAGTCGATTAATGTAATTGCTGCAAGCAGCAAAGTTGCGAGTAATTTTTTTATTTTAATATTTTAATAATTTAAAATTTATTACCTTCTTTAGAATTACGACGAAAAAGTAAGACATTGATGTTGGGTCGGAAAACATCCACGGACATTCTTTCCAACTAGAATTGAAGCCATCGTCTTTAAAGCCCATCAAAAGTATAAGCGCAACAATTTCTTCTTCTCCTCCTCTAGCAACTCGCAATTATAATTACTGATTAGGCTAGCTCCATTGGCTACAAAAATAGAATGGGAATGGAATGGCTCAGTGGGTTGTTGCTCGATTGGGAGCGCCGATGCTGAGGTTCGATTCCCCGGAGCAGTAAACCTGTACAAAAATCATGCAGGAGACCTGTATTTCTATCGCCAATGGACTCCACGGCATATTGCTCAATAAGACAAGCCAGTGGAGCGAGTAATGGTGAGGACTTTAAAAAAAAAAAAATTGGCTACAAGAATAATGCAAACCCTAGTGGCTCAACCTGATACATATCTGAGAATAACGAAAACAATTACATTTTCTATCCTATAATCCCCATAAATCGTTGGGCTGCCTTTATGTTCAAAATTTTTTTCGATTATGCTAGTCCAGGTCTTGATCGGTCCTCATCATAGGCAATGACGGAGGACGGCTTATCGAGAATAATCATTCATGAAAGGCTTTTTATTGAAAAGGATTTCGAAGATTAAACAATTTAGACGCGCCAGTCACGTCTGTTTGTGTTGATCCTAGCGGTAAACTTCTTGTTTCGGGGCACGAAGATGCATCAGTAATGCTTTACGATATTCATGGAAATCGTATTGTGCAAATATTTCGCCCTCATGCTGATGAAGTTCGAACAGTTCGTTTCAGCAATGCTGCCTATTATTTATTGAGTGGTTCATATGATAAAAGGTATATTTATCAAACGTGATAAGGCTGATAAGGTAGATTATATTCATCTTTCTTTTTATGAAATTTTTTAATTTTTCAGAGTGGTGATAACAGATATGAGAGGTGATTTAATGGCACCATTAATGTATCTTCCAATAGCTGAGCATAAAGACAAAGTTATCCAGTGCAGGTTATCAGTGTTTTTAATTACTTTAAAAATTAACTTATGGTTTAAATATGGCGAAAAATTATAAGAAACATTTTTAGAGAACAAAAAAATAATCCAAAATTTCGAATAATTTAAGATTTAATTTATCCTACAATCAAATTAAATCTAAATGGAATCTAAAAGTTGATAAATGTTGATAAGCGCTGATAGTTAAAAGATGGTGGAGATTTATTTTGAGAATCACGAAAATGGATCAAGAAAGATCACTAAAGATGAAATATCCTCTTTACATTTTTGCAGGTGGCATCCTCACGATTTTTCATTTTTGAGTACGAGCGCAGATCGTACAGCCATTCTTTGGTCACTTCCACCACCTTCACTGAATGAATAGAGCGATTCAAATCCGCCTGCCTGAAAATAGCAATTGCCTAAGCTATATCGTCTACGGATAATTACTGATTACTGATTAACTTACTGATTAATTTATCAATTATTATTGTAAAATAGTTTATTTTTTTGTGTTTAATTGGTTTTTTAAAAAATTTTCATTTTAATCATTTTTTAAAGGGATGAAAAAAAAATTCAGAGGACAATTTAACTTTCCCGAAAAGTGTTAAGTTTTCCCCAAAATTATTTCTTCGTTTATAATTTCTGTGATTTTTTTTTGGCATTCTGTATTAAATGATCTCAATTTTATTATATTTGCGAATAATTTTTATTGAAATTTTTGAGGATTTCTAAGAATAATTTGATGTGGCGGGCGTTTTTGATGTTTATAATTTGTAAATATGTAAATTTCCAAATTCATTGATAATACTGGAAATCCACTTGAAATACTTCTAAATAAATCACTCTCATTCTTCGCAGAGAAATTCCTAATTTGTGAGATTTTCACCCACTCCAAAAATTGTCAATTATTTTATGGATTGGCCTGTCGAGTTAGAATGAGTCACTGCACGAGGACGGAGGACGCAGTTGGTGATAGAAGTATGAGATGGATCACCAGCAGCATTTACTCGTATTTTTGAAAAACAACTTGTACGACTACTATGATTATTTCCTAAAAAAAAATAAGTTTCATCGATAAATTATTTTATTACTAATAAGGCAAATTATATTTTTTTTTTTTTTGCTTTGACTTCACCACAAAAGACCAATGTTCCTAAGGGTGAAATATTCTCGATGAATTCTAAAAATGAATGTTTCTATGCATTAAATATTCCAGAGGAAACTTAAGTGTTCTTGTGGACGAAATATTCCAGAGGATATTCAACGATATTTCTAAGAATGAATAAATTTTTAGACAAATAAAAAAGCGTATCACACGAAACTAAATATAGAAATAAATAATTTTTTTATGAATAATTCAAGCAAAGAATTTTCCAGAAAAGGGGATTAGGGGGAGTCCTAGAGGCGCTGAGGATTGTTACTGTTTGGTACGACGGTACCAAAGGCCAATCAGGAATGCAGTTTAATATGATGCAACTAGAAAAGTAACGATGCGTCAAGAACAAATCAGATATTCCTGCAGTCATTTAGACAAGTGAGAAACGATAGGACACGATGCTGACTGATGAACAGTGGTGAAGTTGAGACCAGCTGACATATAGTAAAGTTTCAACAGGAGTCGGCTTAAATGAATCGTGCAGGAAAAAAGAATTCAGCCGATGAGTAGAAGTATATTACTAACTCTCGGATTGCCGGTGTTTTCTTTAATTTTATTTGTTGAAGCCGTTAAATGTTATTTTTATTTATTTATTTTATTTATTTAGTTGTTCATTTTTATTCTAAGTCTCGGTCTATTCGTGAGCCTTGGCCTAGGGCTTGGCCCTAGCTAAATCTTTGCCCATGCTTTGGAATAAACGTTGGGCTTGGCTAATACCTCGAACTTTTCATAAACAATAGAATTTTAAAATTATAAAATATTAAGGAGTTACGCAAAAATGTGGGTTTTCCCGTTTTTTTCCTAAGTTTCCGGTTCGCTTATTGTTTATTATCTATTTTTTCCACTGATCTTTTGGAAGGAATATTGTTTTTTCAGGAAAATGTTTGCGGTTTTTGCGGAGAAATTAATAATTTATGGGCATTAGGGAGATGAATAACGGTTTAGCAGATTCGTCGCTTGAAGTTCTCGATTTTCCTGGTGTTTTAACTCGAAATAATTGTTACAAATCGAAGCGAATAGCAGTGGATGATAAAAAGTGCAGGTAATTTCGATTTTTCATTAATTTATTCACTTGGGAATGGGATTGCATAATTTGTTGTTTTTATTATTTTGAAGCTCCGATTTATTGTTATTATTGTGCAGTTATTATTTATTCGTCTTTCCTCTTCCTCTAAGAATTTTCATTATTGGTTAGGTTGCTAAGCTGCGATTTGACGCCATCGTCGACAATAATAGAAACCATTTCTTTTTCTATCGTCTAAGTCCATATATCTATAGTTCGAAATCTTTTCTGACCGTATCAGTGCAAGTCTTGATTTGCCTCCCCTCCCCCCCCCCCCTCACTTCGCTTCTGACGCTGTCCATCAATGAGTTTAGCAAGTAACGAAATGTGTATCCACTCGTGTAGTGATCGATAAAGAACGTGCTTTGACCTGTGACGCTCTGTGATGGTTCTGTTGATGTAGGTGGTATTTGAGCGAAGATGCAAGCATGTAAGATTTTATCCACTCAGTGAACCCATAAAATGTATCTTAGACATTAGTGGCAGATAGCCTCTTAATACTCTCCACTCTCCACTAATCCTCCCCTCTCAAGGCCATAAGATCGAATAAACCGCGACTATTAGACATGGATTTTAATTTTTATGGTGATTTCGCTACGGCTTCATAAACATTTCGTCAATCGGAAGAGTACATTTCTAGCTACCGTGATACTGATTGTAATGTCATCTTTTGCTTGGCCATTCAGTATTAGAGTGGATCCAAGATATTTAAAATCAGGCATTTCCTCAATCAGTTATGAATTTATCAAAAGAGATAATCAGTTTCATGTATATAAGAATGAAAAAATTTTCGTTTTATTTACATTCAATTCTCGCTATAGTTGTTGTCATTGTTTAACATTATTTAACATTATTCGCACTTCATTTATCAGCAAAAAGGAATATAATATATTCAAGATGTGTGATATGATGAATAGATTTGTTTATCTCTTGAGTGCCAACAAGCGGTGTACAATTTATAATTATTGTTTACTATTATTGTTTATTATTTTTGCTATCTAGCTTTTATTGTTATTTTTATTATTTTTTATTTTCGTTGTTTTTATTTCTATTTCATTTTATTACTTTCACTTTTTTTCTACTATTTTTCTTATTTTTCTTATTATTATTTTTCTTATTGTTTACTGTTGTTGTTTGTTTATTTATTATTTTATTCTTATTTTCATATTAATTTTTATTTTTTTGTCATTGTTGCTTACTTAACCTTTATTTTTTGTTATTACCATTTGTTTACTTTATGCTGTAAAAAAAAGATATATATATCTTTTTTTTTTTAAATTTCATTGTCCATTTTATTATTTTCTTCAAATTTAATTTTTTTTTTGTCTTTGGCAGGAATAAGCCTGCTATTATATCAAAAATCCAGGTGGTTGCTGGGGACCTACCTGTAACTCTATCCCCAAGTGATTCTATGGTGAAAGGGTCAGATACATTTGATACGGTGTCCGCGTCTCCCGATGCGCATGATACTTCGAGCCCGGTGGTACATGCGATAAGTTTACAATCCGGGCTTAAAGCGATCCCAAGGATGATAAATAAAATGTGCTTTCAAGGCAAAGTAATTGCTCGATACCTATCAAGAAAGGAAACAGCCCTCTCCACACGCGGCGGGGTATTAGCCGTATCAGTGTGGAACGTTAGAACGCTTATGGACGTTGCAAGTCAAGCGATCACTATCCACGCCTGTCTAAGTATCGTGTGGATATCGCTTGCTTGTCAGAGGTCTTCCTCACTTTGGGTCTCGAGAAATTATTATTCCTGGTTCAGAGCAGAGATACTGGCTATATGGCTATATTTGTGGTGCTTCGAATAACTCGGGGCGAAATGGCTTAGCGATTGTCTGATAAGGCCCGTTCCGCTTTGATTGAGTGGAAATCGGTAAACGACCATATGGCCTATGCCCGTTTTAAGGGTAAGTTCTGCAATATCTCGGTTATCAGTGTCTATGCTCCAACGCTGTCGGCAGATGACCGTGATAAAGACACGTTCTATGCGGAACTTCAACTGCTAACAAAGTCTCTACCGAAACGTAACATGATCATAATCGGGGGAGGCTGGAATGCTCGCGTAGGTAATAATGCAGCTGCGATGACCTCAACAATTGGCAAATATGGCATCGAAGATCGGTGTGCCAATAGGGAACGTTATGGCGAAGAGCATGAACTTTTTGTTACTAGTGCTTACTTCCGGCATCATAGAAAACATCTAGTCACGTGGAACTCCCAGGATAACCAACACTTCAACTAGATTGATTATATCTTAATCAGTCGCCGTTGGAAGAGTTCCGTGCTAGATAGTCGTTCCTATTGCAGAGTTGAAATGGGCAATTTTCATGGATATGACCACGTTATGGTTCCATCCAGGATCCGCATAAAATTGACAACTCGCAGAAAACAACATTTCCCAAGTTCCTTCAACTATCTCAAACTAAAAAATTTGGGGAGGGTGGGCGCATTTCAAACCGAATTATTGAAGCATCTCAATGATATAAATATCAATGATTTTTCTGGAACGGTAAACGAATACTGGTCCAAACTAAAGGAGTGTCTCCGAAAATCAGCCACTTCCACGCTAGGGCATACTAGTAGGAAGTGCGCTAGCTGGGTATCGGAAGCAACTGTCCAATTGTCCGAAAAGGCACGAAAGTCAGGTAATCCTAACTACCGGGTGCTTCGAAGATTTGCAACGAAAGCAGCAAGGCGGGGCAGAAATCTCTATTGGAGTGACATGGCCTCAAGAATGGAGGCGGCGGCTCGATTAGGCGACAATAGGAAACTCTTCTTTATAAAGCTACTATGACTCACGGAACGATCAGTGAAATGGTAAAAGACAGCAATGACTAATTAAAAGTATTAAGGATCGCCTCATAAGGTGGAAAGAATTCTTTAAGGCCAAACTTAACCATGAAGCGCCATCTGTTGCCTCTGATATAGCTGATACATTTGCCGAAGCATATGTTTGCAATTGTGAGTCTCCAACAGAAGAAGAAATAATTTCAGTTATCCACAAGCTTAAGGCCAACAAAATTCCAGGAGAAGATGGTCTTCGGGCTGAGCTTTTCAAATGCTGTCCATCGTCCTTCATAACGCACCTTCAACAAATGTATTCTTTAGTATGGAAAAAAGAAATATTACCAGATGATTGGAGCAAAGCAATTCTTCTCCCAATTCTCAAGAAATACATACTGCGATAGGACATACTGTGACAATTATCGAGAAATCAGCCTATCAGACGTCTCAGCAAAAATTTTTGCTTCTCTTTTATTCTATTGACTTATGTGAGTACGGCAAGATGCGCCCTAATCGAGCTGGATTCAGACCGGGGTGCGGTTGTGCTTACCATACCAGATATTCACGTTAAGAAGGGTGTTGGAACATCGCTTCAAATATTTGCAACCCACTGTCACGTATTTCATCGACTTTGCGGCTGCCTTTGATTCAATTGATAGAGCGGCGCTTTGGAGGGTGATGGAATGTGACGATGTTCCCAGAGAAAATCATTAGGCTCATAAAGGCATTTTATTAGCGCATGTCGGCGCAGGTCTGTGTATATGGGAAGCTGACAGATTCCTTCGAAATAAGAATAGGTGTCCGTCAGAGCTGCATCCTTTCCCCCACAATATTCAACTATGCGATAGACTGTACACTGCTTGTCGGCACTCAAGAGGTGTCCGAATTAGTCCATAGCATCGTATCATAGATCTTGAATACGCTGATGATGTAGTCCTTTTTGCTGACAGTTATAACAAGTAGTACTAAATAACATGTCAGAAACTTCAGCAAGAATCGGACTCAGGATCAATGTAAATAAAACGAAAGTCTTTTCGTCTTATGTGCAAAAAGCTGATAAATTGCCTCTTTTTGTAATTTCATTACCGGTGCCTGACTTCAAATACCTTGGGTCCACTCTAATACCAAATGGACAGGCAAAAAATGATATTATAACTCGGATCACGGCAGCTAGAAATGCGTTCTTCCGGTTGACGAAACCTTTATGGAATCGTCGTGAAATCAATATAAAAACGAAAGTCCGCATCTGTACTGCTTCGATCTTATTATATGGTTCTGAGACATGGCCAATGAGAGTGGAGGATATTAAAAAGTTATCTGCCTTTGACCACTCTTGTCTAAGGTATATTTTACGGGTTCGCCGAGTGGATAAAATCTCACAAGATCGCATCCACCTTCGTTCAAATACCACTTGCATAAATAATGTTATCACAGAGCGCCGCATTCGCTGGTTAGGGCACATTCGCCGTCTCCACCACAGGAGTTGACGCATATTTCGTTATTTGCTAAACCGTGTAACGGTTGGCGTCAAAAGCGAGGTGGGTCAATCAAGACCTGGACTGATACGGTGAGAAAAGATTTTGAACGTATAGATGGACCAGCAATATATGGACTTAGATGATGGAAAAAGGAATGGCTTCTATTACTGTCGACGATGGCATCAGACCGCATCGCTTGGTAGCGTCTTACTCTTGTAGCCGTTGGAGCCAGCCTAACCAGTAATGGTGAGAGCTGTTAGAAGAAGAAGAAGAATGCTGTAAACTTGTCTTTAATAAATGTCTTAATCCCAAAATTTGGAAATTTTCCCATATAGTTCCCATTCATAAAAAAGGATGCACCTATGACGCTTCTAATTACAGACCTATTAGCTTAACATATGTTGGTAGCAAGGTGCTTGAAAGGTTGATTTGCAACAAATTGCTTACTTATCTTGATGCCAATAATTTTATATCTTCTTATCAGCATGACTTTTGTATAAAAAAGTCTACTTCTTCACAAATATTTCTGATTGGTCAGCATCAATTGACAATGGAAAAATAGTATCAGTTGTGTACCTAGATTTGGCTAAGGCTTTTGATACCGTTTCCCATAGCAAATTATTGGTCACTCTTAATAGTTATGGCATAACAGGGGACCTTTATAAAAACTGGGTGTCAGATTACATAAAAGATCGTTACCAGGCTGTATATGTTAACAACACTCTTTCTGACATGAAACCTGTTAAATCAGGCGTACCTTAAGGCAGTTGTATTGCGCCATTGCTATTTCTGTTATATATAAATGATATCACCACAGTGGTAATAAATTCTACTATTTATCTTTATGCTGATGATTGTAAAATTTTTTATTCTCTTGGTAGAGCGGATAGCCCATTTCCACTGCATAGCTGACTGGCTATATGACAGGCAAATTATCCTTTCCTTTCAAAAATGTAGCGTTCTTCACATCAATTCTAAAGGATTCGATCTTCCTAACCTTTTTGTAAATGGTAATTTAATCAATAGAGTCTCACACATCTCGGATCTTGGAATAATCATAGATGAAAATCTCAATTTCGATCTTCACTGCAGAACCATAGTAAAGAAATCCTCAAGGAAATTTTATTTTTCGTTCATTTAAGAACAAAACTGAAAATTTTCTTATCAAATTATTTCTTCGGCCTCTTCTTGACTACAGTGCTACATGTTACCCCGAGACATCACAAAAGAAGTAAAATTGAAGGACTCCAAAAATATTTTCTACGACGCCTCTCTCCTAATAAAAATTGTAAATTTTATTTATAAAAGAACACTTCTACAACATAACATGGATTCTCTCGCAGTTCGTAGAATTAAACAAGATTTAATTTACACATATAAGATTCTGTATGGTTATGTTAAGCTAGATTGCTCGAAATATTATAAATATACTATTACTATATTATAATATACTATTATATTATTATAACTTTAGACTAAATTTGAATCCAACAAGAACTAATGGCTTAAAATTACTAAAACCTATATGCAAAACTAAACTAAGGACTCATGACTTCTTTATTCGTACTATTAACTACTGGAACAAATTACCGAACGATGTAGCTTGTGCGTCATCCATAGCTGTTTTTAAAAAAAGACTAGATAATATCATTTACGATATTATTTAAAGAAAAAAAAAGAGAAGAGTTTACCAGGGCAAGAACTGCAGTAAGTGAGAAATCTCGATTTTATCTTCAGGTTATATATGTTACTTCGAATTGTACTATATTATATTGATCCGTAATTTCCTCTTTAAATTGTTAATTTTTATCGTATTGTTTTATAATTAATTTTGTTTATGTTTTTTTTGTGTTTTCTTTTTCTGTTATCTTAACTGTTATTATTAATACAAGCACATGGCGTTGTCGCCCTGTTGGCTGGTTATCAATAAATAAATAAATAAATGAGTTTAAATTTATATAGTATTTATGATCCATCTAATCTATGTCTGTCGCCAATAAATAAAAAAAAAATAATTAAAAGTTCAGATGTTACTGTTCGATATGTCAGCGACGAGTTATTTGCATTTGTCATAACTGTGCAGCAGCTAAAGGTTGGTTTTTTTGTTATTTCTATTTCATTTTATTATTTTTGTTTTTTTCTGTTACAATTTTTACAATAAACTTTCGCTTTTCGCTTGATGATACAGGCAATAATCCTCCATTGAACAGTCACAAAATATCTATTGGAAGAAGGATTGTTTTTATACAAAAATTTCAGTCTTTAGTTTTTTTACATTTAAATTTTAATAGTTTTTTTTCATACAACAAAATTTTAAATCCATAAATGAAATCGCTTGTAATACAAATTTTTGTTTTAAATTTAAATTCAAATTTTTTTTTAGGGGGAAAGATGATTTTAAAATCGTTCCAATTTTAATTTTTTTAGTTCGTTTCTGTAGTCGGCAAAAACAGCAGCGAAGATTAGAAGAAGTGAAAAAGCGATTGGATCGGGATATCGAGAAAATCCTTAGTGTTGTAAAGATTACTTGTTATTATCAATAAAGTATGATTTCTTATAGCGTAAGGCAAAACATCCACGTTCGCTCAAATACCACTTGCATTAACAGTCATACAGCGTTGCCTTCGCTGGTTAGGGCAGGTTCTTCGTCGCCTAACAAGGGTTAGCATATATTTCGTAAACCCTATGATGGGTGGCATTAGAAGCGAGGTGGATCAATCTAGACCTGGATTGATATGGCAGAATTTTGAACATATAAATGACGTATAAATGCCAGCAAGACATGGATTAGACGATGGAAAAAGAATAGCTTCTATTACTGTCGAAGATGGATGGCTTCAGACCGTGCGGCTTGGAAACATCTTACCCTTAGAGGAACCAGCCTAACCAGTAACGGTGAGAATTGTTAGAAGAATTTGGAGGACAATGCTCTTTTTCACGATAAATGGCTAATTCCACGCTGCAATATACGAATAGATCGATCCTGGCAAAATCATTCCACCTTAGGAAATAAGTCTATTCATTATCGAATATTGAACCTGACAAGATATGGACTTAGGCGATGGAAAAGGAATGGCTTCTGTCACTGTTACGATGGCATCAGATCACGTTTTACCACTGTAACCAGCGTAGTCAGCCTTACCAGTAATGGTGAGATTTATTAGAAGGAAGAAATGTAATAAGGCAAATACCAGCCAACTCTGGTAATTCTATGGATATGAAAAATTGAGAAGAAAAATATCCGAGTTTTATAAGAATTCACCGTTGATATTTACCGTTGAACCATAAAGATATAAAAAGTGAAAGTGAAAAAGTGAACTGCGAATGATCTCTTTAAATATCATCTATCATTTCATTAAACTTTAAAAAGTTTTTTTTTAGAACAATATTACTGAATTGGCAAATTTGCGCGAATCAACTGAAAAATTAAAATTTGATATAACGAATAAAAAAACTATAATTGAGGAGAAATCGAAGGAATATGCATTGATGGCTAATGAATTGGCTCATTGCCGTCGAATAATCACTGATTTGAAGGCAAATTATTTTTATGTTGATTTATTATTTTTGTGCAATTTATTATTATTTTATTATTTATATTGTTATTAATTTAATATTGTTTTATTATTATTATTTTATTATTATTAATCATTATTAATTATTGCTATTTTTATTATTCATCATTATTTTATGCAATTTACTATTGTGCAATTTTTTTTAAGAACTCCCATCATTACTGGTTAAACTTGCTCCGCTGGCACATTAGACAAATATGCCAGGGAATTCCTTGGCGATAAAAGTATGAGTGGTATCACCTGGACAGATTTACTCCTGCTTCAGCATCGGCGCTCCAAATTCAACAACGACCCACTGAGCCATTCTATTCCCCATTATTGTACATCTGTACAATTAATTAATTTGATTTATTATGATTTCGAGGATTTCTATTTCTTGTGAAATTTTTACTTTTTTTTATTGTTGACTGCACTAATAGTTTTATTGCTTCAGATGCAATGTGCTAAACATGATAAAGCGTTAATGAAAGAGCCGTTTGCAAAAGAAAACGAACTTGAACAACTTCATAAACAGGTTGCTTTTTTTACGTTGCATATTTATGCAGCAGCAGCATTTTTGTTTCATCCGTGCTTTGAATTTGAACCTGTTAAATAAAATTAAATAATTAGGTTGTTAAATTAATTAATTAAATGTTGTTTAATTAAATGAAATCTTTGTCGAAATTGTAGACTGCTGCCAAGAAACATCTGTTATCAATCAGCCTTTTAACGAAAATTTTCCCTATCGAGGAACAGATTGCCGAAGAGGAAGATTTAACAGAAAAAGATTCTTCCAAAGAGTACGATAAGTTATTTTCGAAAAAGCTTTTTAAATATTAAATAAAACTAAGTAAATCTAGAATTTTTCTGTGATTTAACTTTTTAATTTAAATAGATACTATAAAATTAATTTTTGCTTCAGCTGAAATCTATTTTTTGCAATAAAAAGTTCAGATTTCATGCAGATTTTGTTACGTATCTCTGAGTTTTATATATTTATTTATAAATTTTGATTGCAGTAGTACAATGAATGACTGGACATTTTTAATTGATTCATTTGAGACAGCAAAAATAAATCGGATTCATTTTTGTGTACGTATTCTTTGTTTTTGTCATTTATTGCTATTTGAAAAATATTTTTATACCCTCCATGAATTTCGATATATATATCTATATATTATCCTTGTAAAATTACAGCTGTTATCTGGTCTGATTAGGGAGGGATTACATCTGTTGTAAATAAATATTTTATTAAAAAAATAAATGATTAAAGGATTAATAAAATAAAAGATTCTTCTCTACAGATACGCTCCGGTTTGATCAGTGATTGGGAAAAATATGGTTTAAAGCAAACTTTAAGGATCGGATTACCACAGGTTTCGGCTGTTATTGTACGTAGCAGTTCATTTAATACGCTAGTAAATGCCACGCATCTTGTCAATTTGCTTTGTCGAGTTCATCAGATAAATTGCAATTATTCAGTAAGTCCACTTTAATATTTAGCTAATAACGTATTCAGTAGGTTTTTACTAAATTCGAGGAGCCAATACTGAGGTCATATTCCTCGTAGGAGTAAACCTATTCAAAAATCCGGGTGATTTTGGAGACTCATTTGTACTTTTATCGCGAGAGTATAGAAAAAGAAATAGATAATAAAAGAAAACTAAGTATAATAGAAAAACTGAAAAGGGCATATGCTGTTGTAAATTGTAGACCTGAGATTTGATAAAGGCAGCTTTTTAGAGAACTATAAATACACCAAATTTAGGTGATATAATTAGGAATTGTTCCATACTTTTTAATCTCGATAGACATTATTGCGACTCTTCCTTGGCGATTTTATTCACTCCATCCTAAATAATTAAATTAGTTAAATCTTGCTGGTAAAATATTATACGCATGAATACAAATACATATCTTATAGTTTATAATAATGATTATAATACAACATTATGATGAATATCTCGATTAAAAATCGTGTTTTTCTGATTTAAAGCCATAAAGGCATAAAAATACGATTTTAATTAAATATAAACTGAATGCAAAAAATACATTTTTATAAAAGCCGAACCGAATTTCGCATTTTTCGAATTTATCCGAATTTTTCGATTATTCGGAATCTCAATTTACAAGGACTCTACTGTATATTTATATAAAAATCATTTTTTTTGAACTAATTCCAAATATTATTGAATTCCAAATTCCAATTCCAGATTCTTTCTGATAAAAGCTTAAATTGCCTTTAATTAACAATAATTTTTTTGTGATAAATATTTTAATAAGTTAATAAATAAAAATAAAAATAAAATAAAAATATATAATAAAAATAAAAATATTTTAATATTTTAATATTTTAAGTATTTTAATAATAAATGATAGTAAATTAAATTTGCAAATTGAAGGTATCTCTCCGAGACTTGTTATTGTGTGAAAAATGGTCTGATGATCTCTTCGATACGGATATGCTGAAATTTAATTTGACAGTGATATTTCTTTGCATTCAGTTGGGAGTCGATGAATGCAAAATTGATGTGTCAAATCCATTTTTAAATCTTATAGCTGCCCGTACAAGATTATTATCGCTACCATTTCATGAACAGGTAAAATTTTATTTCAGAAATTTTCGATAAAGATTTTGCTTTGAAGAATGATTTCATAGCGATTAACCAATCTTTTCGCCACCGCTTATTACAGATGCAGCCTTCTGAACCAACAACGCGTCTTCTATCTAGAATTGATGCTATTGTTGCTAAAGTTGTGTGGACTGAAAGGGGGCACTTACATTTGGTTTGTCTTTTTATAAGCTGGTAAAGAAAATAATTTTTTCAGTTTTTACAGTAAAATTTTTGATTATATTGTCTTAAAAAGTTTTCTGCAGATATATATATATATATGTATATATAGTTTATGACTAATGAAAAGCCCATTTTTGAAAATGGATTTTGTAGACTGAAGATGATTGGTGTATGGTACAAGATGATCCATTCGAAATTTGCGAGTCAAGCGTTTTTCGTTCTGCATTTGATCTTCGTAATTTAATCACTCCTTTACCGCGCTCAAAAAATTGGGTAAGGACGTCATCGGGACGTTTTCATCATTCTCCTAGTTTCACCCGGCGATTTTCTGCGATGATACCTGATAGTATTGGATCATTATTTCATTAACGGGTTTTCACTTTTATTATTTTATTTATTTTTTATATTGCATAAGTTACTCAGTTTTTTTTATTTTAGACTATTTGAAATGATCTTGTTCTATGCTTTTAGGCGAACTGAAATAGTTATAAAATAGTTATAAAAAATATTGGTGCTATTCATCTTTTCTCTTTCCTATTATATTTTCTCTATTATTTTAATATTGCGTTTAATAATGCCTCAGTTATTGTATTTGACAATATTCATCTCCAGTTTTCTTAAATTGATGACATACATTCTCAAGAAGCTTTATTTTTAGAATTTTTGCCAGTTTACCTCATCAAATATTTTTTTATTTTATTGTACCTAATTTGAATCCATCCCAGTTTTTTTTTAAATTGTGACAATTTTTCTTGTATTTTTATTTTTCATCCTTTTTATAATACTCTTCATTTTTGATTTGTCTAGTTCCACTTCTTACCATGTTGTTGCATTTAATGGATGTCCTTGCCAGAGAATCTCTTGAGAATAGAGGTAAAAATGGGTCTCCAGCAGAAATCCGATTAATTATTTGAATGGTTATAATTCTTGTTTGAAACATTTGAATTTTGGTTTGCAATTTACAAAAATTCTGCTGTATTGTATCATTTTTTAACGTGATGTAAGTTTAATTTTATTTTATTTTAACAAAGAAATATTTTCTAACAATGAAAAGTTTCCTTCCCTAAAAATTATTTCGAGAAGAATTTTTCGAAATAAAACAGTTTTTTAAAATTATGCTTTATGATGTTTAATCTTTTCTTTTCGATTTTTAATTTAGTAAATGTCAGATGCATTCTAATTTTTCGTGTTGTCAAATGTACTTTTAATAATTCGATTAGTACATTTGTGGATTAGGCAAGCATAAGAAAATTTGCATCCTACGTTCTTTTATAATAAAATTCTTAAATAATAAAATTAATTATGTATTAGGCAACAATCAAACAAAATTGCCTTCAGAAAGTTGACTCTCATATAAATGAGGTATTTTTGATTAAAAAAAAAAAAAATGCATTTTTTCAATATGAATATATATTAATATAACGATCTACTGCTAAAATTTCTTTTGAGGTGAAATATTGGTTTTTTGAAAATTTATTATTTTATTTAAACAAAGGCTATACAATCGAAATAGCCATAAATTTAAATTTATTGCATAATATATTAATAAAGCAGCAATTAATTTTATTTATTATTGTTGGTAGATGATTAATATTTTGTTTTTTATTATTTTGTTATTTTATTATTTATTATTATTGTCATTATTATTTTAACGCTTTATCAATTCTTCTTATCACAATAATTATTATTGTTTTTTATTTATTTGTTTTTATTTTTCATTACATTTTCATTTCTTCATCATCACAAATTCATCATTACTTCACCATTACAGATTTATTTTATTTTATTTTAAATTTACTTTATTTATATAATTAATTATATTATATATTTATGATATTACTGAAGATTCAGATTAAACGCTTAAGAACTTCAAGAAAAAGGCATTAAAGCAGCAAATTTTGACTATGAATTTTAATATAATTTATATAGCAAAAGAATGAAATTTTTTTGAAAACCAAAATGATCCATCAGTTTTTTTGCTGCCAGCGATTACTGAAAAATTTTCAGCTTTCATCGATCGAATCGCTTCTATGAATGCATTTCATGTTCATTTCATCTTAACTGGATTACATTTAAGGTGAAATAGGGTGGAAATATGATAAATTCTGGACTAGGAATACTTCGAATTGTATCAATTTTAAACATTTTATAATTTAATTTACCGGAAAAGTTGAAAAATTATGGAAGCTTTTGAATGGAAAATGAATGGTCAATGTCCTAATAATAAACGCCAGAATAATTGATAAATCGTGTGAATTACAAATAGATCTATTCGAAGAAATTTTTCACTTATTATTATTATTATTTATAAAAATTTTTTATTATTACTTTATTATTATTATTATTATTATTATTATTATTATTATTATTTAATACTTAATATTGTTTTTTATTATTTTGTTTTATTAATTTATTATCATTATTGTTATTATTAATTGTGCTTGTTATTATTATTATTATCGCTTTATCAATTCTTTTTATCATAAGATAAATTGATTTCTTAATTATTCTCGTATTACTGTAATTAAATTTCAATTTAAAAAAGTGTAAATAATATAATAAAATCATTGTCATTTATAACTGTCAATAATATTTGAAGAATTCGATTATTTAATAATTCAATTTTTTTCAGAAAAATTCGATAAAATTCTATTAAAATAATTTAAATACTTTTTCTATTAAAATCGATGAATTAAATTAAACGATAAAAAAAAAAAAAGCGTAATTGAATAACGAAAAGAATTTTCGAAATCGAAAAAAGAATAAATAAATAAATTTGAGCATTGATAAGCTTCTGTTTTCTTATCAGTAATTCATATTATTTAAAAAATCCATTGTAAAAGCCTTAAAAGCGCCTTTTGCCTAATTGTCTAATTCAAATTTTGAAATAAAAACCAATTTTTTGATTTTAAATAATTTTCCTTTATTTTTCTATAAGGCGAATCCGCGGGAAAAAAAAATTGGTAGAAATTGAAACTACAATTAGGTGAACGAATCATTCTCACTAGCAGCTCAGAATTAGCCAAAACTTCACTCCTAGGATTCTACTTAAAACGGCAGTGATTTGGGAAGGAAAAATTTCCGCTCTCGAATATCTTCGAATTTTGCAAGCGAATTTTCTATGAAGTTTTAAATTTTTCAGCTATTAAAAGGCAAAAGGCAACAAGGATAAGGATTATTGGATTATTTGAGATTCTTTCTCCTCAAAAATTGCGGGATAGAGATGGCCTCTGTATTGTAGTATTGCTAGCCTGGTTCGCTACTTCTCTAAGACTTCTCGATTCGATATTTTTCCTGAAAATATCACTTTTCTATCCAATTCACTATCCACCGCTATGCTCTCTTTTTTTATTCTCTTTACTATTAACCCAAGGGATTCGTAATTTGCAAGATATGTCGCCAGTTCTTGTGGTTTCTTCACGCATATCAAACAAATATTAAATATTAAAAATATTTTAAATAAATAATTACGATTATTATGGCATAAAAATGAAAAAAAAAATTTTGGGAAAAATTTTTTGAAAAAGATTTGTCTGACAATAAATTTATTTATTTATTTTTGAAACATTAAAATATTGCAAAAAAATTAAATTTTTAAAAATTTTATTTTAATTTTAACAAATTAATCAAAATATTTAATTGTTGGAAATTAAATTTTTTTTATGGATTCACCAACTCAACTCAATTGAATCATAAAAGTGCCTATGGATGGCAGAGGATGGCGGTGTTATGCCGTTTTTTTTTTTAGAATCGCTAACAAATTTCAATTGGATTAAACAAACTTGGATAAGGTGAATGATAAGCGTTATCAAAGATTCATTAAAAGCGAGTGGTATGCAATAATATTTTATGGAATTTACGCATAACTATTTTTAATTCGAATTTAATCATCAAGAATCATGAACAATGACATTGCGACTTTTTTTCGAATCAACCAACTAATTTTTGACTGATTCACCAAGAATTCAATTATTTAATTTCCATTTTTTTATTTTTTTGAACCAAAAAATAAATATTTTTCAAAGAAGCAAACAATATTTATCGTTTAACAATTTGTAGTTGATTGATGGTAGCATTTTATTAAAAATTAAAAATTGAAATTTAATTTTGAGCAAAAAAAAATTTTTTGCAATTATTTGATAAGATAATTTATTCAATCGATTCGATTATTATCAATGCTTAGAATTCTATAAAATATCGATGATCATCGTTGACAGTCATCGTAAAAGAATTTCAAAAATCAGAATTAAATTTTACACATCGAATGAATCAATTACATCCGAATCAATCTAACATTTCAATTTTTTTCATTTGGAATTTTCAATAGACATATTAAAAAAATAAAAATTTATAAATTTTATTTCAATAAGCCAAGAAATCTCTTTTCTTCAAGAATTTCATAAAAAAATAAAGAAAAAACAACTAATAAATAAAATTTTGCTTCTATAAATTATATTAAAGTATTTGTTTCAATTTTCAATTCTATTTCAAAAGTTCCAATTTTTTCCAATAAAATTGAAAAATGATTAGTCAAAAAAGATTAATCATTATCATTATCATTAATTTATCATTAATTATGATTAACATATAGTAAATATCTTATCAGATTGTAAATTTAATCTTATCACACAATTTTACCAATCTCTTCTTCTGCATATTTCCAAATTATTATGCACATTATTTATTTACTTTTTTTTTAATACAAATTTGCACAACTTAAATTAATCTTAGATAAGTTAATCGTCCGAGTATTGCTCCAATCTTTTTCGATAAAAAATTTTTAAGCAATTTATTCAAATTTATATAAATTATATTAAATTTAAATTTAATAAATAATTTTAGTATTTATTATTTATTATAAATTTATATTTATATATAAATAAATTTACATATATCAATATGTATCATTTTACTAAAAAAATTCATCGATTTAAGATTTTACAAGAAATTAATAATTAATTTGATAACAATGGAAATTTAGCATTGTAAATTTTTATAAACTTGGAAATGACAAAAAAACAACGAATAATAAAATTAATTTAACGTTAATAGAAGTAGTTTGTTGAAGGAAAAATATTGATAAAATCAAAAAATCTTCAATTAAAGGGCTGTAAGGATTAAAAAATTCGAAATTAGTCATTCTTTTTGACGAAATTTTTCAAATAATTTTTTATATTTTCGGCAAATTTAACAAAAATTTAATAATTTCAATTTTCATTCTAATTAAGTATTTTTTAAAATTTCTTTTAATGCATACATTTTTTTTTTCTTATTTTAATGAATAGTTGAAAATTTTAAAATTCGAAATTATTTTTAAATGCCATTCACTTACGAGAGAGTGAAGAAACACGTTCAAATTGCCTATCTCTTGATGGTATCGCGAAATGATAGCGAACGCAAAAAGATAAAAGATAAGAATCGTAAAAATAGAAAACCGAATGAGACAGCCAGTAGTTAGGCCTTGTTAACAAATTAATTACCGATCAATCAAGGATCAATGAAGACAATGCAACTTTCATGAGTTCATACTTCTGTCGGTCGTTTCGCAACAGTCTGAAGTAAAAGTAAATTTATCATTAATTATATTTATCATTTCTGATAGATAACTGAGATCTATTTTATTATTAGTTTCGAATTTACACTTTTTGATTTGTCATTAAATAAGTTCGCTTATTTATGCATTTAAAAAAAATCTATCCTTTTTATAAGCTTTTTTAGGGCACTTTTTTTTTACCAGATTATTAATATATAAAGTTTGTGGGAGCTTCTTCTTCATCGTGGACTTGGTTCTCTGAAAGTAAAGCAAACACTTGCGTTAAAACCGTATTATTCAAGAAAAGCTTATCTAACGTGATTGCAGCAATTTATGGACAGCCTAGTTGGCTTAATCGGTTGATGTGCAAGAAAATGCCACCATACATATTTTTTTTCGCTCGCCTAATTTTTCGATTATTTGATTTTGATTCTTGTAAATATTTTGATAGTTAGAATATTTTCGCATATTTTCGAATTTATCGCATCTTCTTTTCAAAAGATTATCACCATCGCTGATTTGGCTCACTCAACTGGCTTATCGGATCAGAAAAATTTTAGACCAGCGATTCACTTGCCAATAAAAGTACAAGTGAATCCAGTCAGTATCACCTAGATTTTTGAGAGAGACAGGGTTTTTATTTCCATTACGCCAGATATTAGCACCTGATTATCAGAGCTCTAAATTGGGCGACAACTCTCTGAGCCATTTTACCCTCTTTTCTATGTTAGACAGGAAGTTTGAACCAAAGCCACTCTTGTTTCTCAGTGGCATTCATTTTGTCAATGAGCCATTGACATTGAACACACTCCGAATCCTCTCATTCAACATGAAGTAAATTCATTTTGTTATTCTGTTCAATATTTTATTTTTGTAACCGTCGGGCATTTTCCTATCAGATCGAACTGAGCAAAAATTAAGAAAAGACAAACAATCTGCTTTCAACATTTTTTCATTTTTTATTAATTTTTATTTTTTATTAATTTTATTACCTACAGTTGTTTGGCATATATTCATGCATTTTCATAACTTTATAAATTGCTAAATAGATTTATCTATGCAACTTTCATATTTCTTTCAAATAGTATTCGATTCTTATTGTAAAATTTCAAAGATTAAAATTTCCTCTTCATTGATGACTATTGGATGTTTTATTGCCACATTTGCTCTATCTTTTGGTACTTGTCAAGCAGCGAACAGCAGGTTACTATAGATTTATAGGTCATGCACAAGTTTTATTTCTATATAATCCGCATATTTTAAGCGGATAATAAAAAATAAAAACATCTAAAAAAGAAACAACTGAAAATATAGTTTACGTTGTTGAAATTTTCTTCGAATCACTAAAATAAAATAAAATTGTAAGCCTATAAAAGAATTGCAAAAAATCTTTTATAACTTATATGAAATATGATTCATGGTGAGTACCATTAATGAAGAAATGAGTATTTTTGTATTTGAAAAAATACGGTAAAAAATTATAAATTCTTGATCTATTTTATTATAAACGACGAAAATTTTAGCAATTTTTTTTTTTTTTTAGCACTTTTTAGACGACAATTTTAAGTGATATTTGCAAAATTTTAATAATTCTTATAATGTATTCCATTTGATAGAATTGTGAACAATGTGAATTGTGAATTTATACTGTAAAAATTTTTTAATAAAAAATTTTTATTTTAAAATAAAATCGATTCCTTAAAAAGTTATTTCGTTAATGCAATTGAACTCTGATCTGATAAATAAATATTTCAATTTTTTTATGAAAAGAATCCCTCTCTCGTACCTCTATCAGAGGGTGGTATGGATCATCGTCAACCTCGGTTCTCTATCAGAGGGATTGAGAGGATTCTACGCAATGTCATAGCTGTTCCTAGCAAATTTGGACAGCGATTCTGGGAGTTGTCTCTGGAATCTGCTGGAATTACTTTTATACTTTAGGAGTCAGAGCAGCTATTGCCACTGGGTCCATTTTGGGTCTTTCACTTTACGCATCTCTAAGAGAAAGCGGTTTCAGTCTCTTGTATTTCTCTGGCTTCTCATATTTATTTTTCCTAATATTCCTGTCATTTGGTATTGCTATATCTGCAATCACTGCTGGTTTTTGGTTCTAGCCTGCTTCTACGATATCAAGTTGATTGGCCAGTAGCTGGCGCTAGTGCATATCTGAATCGGAAAGTCTTACAGGATTTTGGCCTTATTATTCTCCACATATTTCAGAAGAATCTTTCAGCTATATATATATATCAGAAAAATTTAAAAAAATTAATAGTCTCCAGAGCGTTTCATCACTTATGACCAATTAACTAAATCGACTAAAATTGCAATTTTCTTTCAAGGTTTTACATTTTCATAGAGCATCGAGCTCCATGAATAATTTTCCTTTTACTATTTATTTTCATATTTTATCGATAAATTTAGTCAAAATTATTCGCGGCATTATGGATAAGAAAATTTTTGAAAAATTCCACACCACGAAAAGGTGTCAATAAAGGATTTGGAAAAAAAGCTGAAAAGAAAAAAAATTTTTTTCAATTTGAAAATTTATTGGTTTTCATAGAGCAGTGAATCAAGAATGTAGTATAAGACATAGTGATGATTTCACATCATTCATCATTGCACATCGCAAAAGAAGTCGAAGTGATCAGAAGTGATTTCAAGTGGAACATCATCCTCCGCAAATGACTTTAGGAACGAAATTCTTATCTTTTTTTTTTCTTCTAAGAGAGCATTCACCATTCCTGGTTAAGTTTGCTCCGCTGGCTCATCGAGACCAGTCAAATTTTACTATGGAATAACTTGCCCATGGAAATGCGGGCCAATGACAGGCTTATTCCTCTAGGGAATAGAATCATAATTTTAATAGTACTTCTAAACGACTCCTTCTCTCCTCCTCCTCCCTCCTCTATATTTATCTTTTTTAAATCAAAATGAAATTGAATATAAAAAAAAAAATATTTGCTTATAAAAAACTAATAAATCTATTACTGATAAATATTTCCATGAAATTATCGAAATGATTATATTATTTATTATTTCATATGAATAAAACAATCGATTATACGAATTTAAAATGGGAAAATAACTAAAAATGGTAAACTATAAAACTATAAAAAAAATATTTGAAACAAAAATTTCACGTAAAATTATATGAAATTAAATTTATAAATAATTTCATGCTTCATAATTAAATTAATATTAAATTAAAGGTAATTAAAGCGTTGGCTAAAATTTCGCCTACTGAAATCATCAATTAATTATTGAAATAATTAGTGGAATAATTTATTAATATAAAAGTTAAAAGTTAAATTGGAGAGAATTTGGTCAAATTTAATTGTTGAAAATCTTATTATATTTAAAAAAATATGCCTAGTTTTATTAATTTTATTTACAAATGCACTGATGGAAAACGTTGATATCTAAATTGCTAATACTTTAAATGGTATTTTAATATTAATGATAAATATTTTTGGGTAATTTTTAGTGATATGGATTTAATGATATAATCAGTGATTATAGATAAAATCTTGATAAAATGGCAATAAAAAATTTATAAAAATATTTTTATTATAAATAAGTATAAATCTATCGATGCTTATGAATAAATATAACTGATGTCAGGAAGAGATTGTTCCTCATAAAAAGTGGGAAGTTTATATCCGCGCCTAATGTTAACAAAATCATCGTTATTCGTTATGTTTATGTGTAACTGTTTTATAAATAGAAAAAAATTTATTCCGCAAACTATCGTTCAAGAAAAAAAAAAAGTGATTTTCATGGCAAATTTTTTCGGAAATCATTTTTAATCGGAGAATTTTTAGCTTTAAGCAGTTGCGAAATTTGAAAAAAAAAGACAGAAAATAAATTCATTTTTAAAAATTTATTAAATTTTCGAATTTTCCTAAAAAAAAGAGTAAAATTGAAAAATAAATTAATGAAGAGAAATTTTTATTGTTACAGTAAAATAGCAAAAAAAAAAATTGGCTATTTTAAAATTGTGGAATTAGGTTTAAGAAACATTTTCGCTAAATATCCAAGGTCCATAATGAATATTTTTTTTCTCAAAATTTTTCTAAACAATTCCGACCGAATAAATTCTTTCAAATTTCTTTTTCCAGTGTACTCTATAAGAAATTTTAGAATTCGAAAATTATAGTTTTAGAAAATTTCACCATTCGATGCATATTTGCTCATATTTCCAAGTGGTACTGGAAAAGAATTTTTCTCATCTCCGAGTTATAGGCAAATCTATTTGTATCAGTGGAATAAATCGAATAAATAGATTTTTAATAAATTCTTAATTCTTGCGATTCTTAATTTATAAGTATTTTTTTTAAGGTGTCAAATTTATAAATTTATAAATTTTTAAAAATTACAAAAATACTTCATAGAAAGTTGAAATAATTGATCAAAATTTATTAAAATATGTTTTATAATATGTAAAATTCTACGAATAAATTTTACGACAAGCAAAATTAAAGTTGGCTTGATTCGAAATCTGATCGACCCGATATATTCTAGAAAAAAATGATTAAAAAATGATCTATTCTTCAAAGCACAACTGTTTATAGTTGTAAAAAAAAAGCTTTTGCATTTATTGCACCATCAAGAAGAAATTTTCACATAATTTAAGCTAGCTATATATATTTAAATAGTTAGTTAGTTAGCATAGATAGATGGTTGATTTATGAATCGTTTTATTTCATTATTTGATAATTTTGATAATTTTTATCGAACGAAATCCGTATTCAATGCGCTTAGATCGTCGATATATTCAGCCTTTAATGCTCGTTCAAATTTCTTCGGAATTTAATTCCTAATTGGTGCCACTTTGACATCAGTTATCAATATCAATTATCAGTACCAATGATGAAAATAAGGAAACTTCTCTTTGTTTTTTATTGTCAATACTCGTTAGTATAAAATGATTTATCAAATTTTCCATAAAAATTGCATCTAATTCTTCAGTTCTCTTCAATTTTCTTCAGTAGCCTTGATCATCTCTAATTTTATTTCAGGATGATTTCGACTTAGCCATGTTGGATTTTATAGACCCAATGCCATATCATCTCTCATTCTTGTTTTCGTATAACGGTGGTTCTTTGCAAATAATAAGAGCTTATAAGTTGAGATTTTTTCAAAAATTTGAAAATCTATGAAACTACAAGCAAACGAAGCGAATTTCAGATGATGAAAATCTATATTACAGTAAAATCTATAAATCTATATATAAAATCTATATTTTTTGAATTAACAATCAATGTTTTTCCATTTCTTGTAGGTTGATTATAATGGAATATACTATCTATATCTATAAGAGTTTTAAACTAATCTCTATCTGATTTTGGATTCATTCATAATTCATTTAATGAAAATTAAACTAGAATTACCATCGCATATTTATTATAGACTACTTTACTTTTACCCCTATTATCTGACTGACTTAGTTTGCCGGAATGCCGCTGGTGGTTCAAAATTTTGCAAATCAATTATGCAGATATCAATTGCCATGCAATTCCTTGGTCAGGCGCTTAGTTTATTGACTAAAATCAAATTTATTTATTAGCTAAATCTTACTTTTGAACCTCACCTCAGAGCTTTGCTTTTTTCTTAATTTTTTAGTTGGATCGAAATTTTGACAAAATTTATTTCTGATAAATCTGAAAATTCATAATCTACAGGCATATATTTTCAATTATTTATAGAAAATAATACGCTATAGACTGTATTAGTTTTCCAGCCATTCCTGAGAATATCAATATCATTTGATTGATATTAGGTGAACAATCCGCTGGTTTCTATTTGCCAATCAATTCCTGAGGATATCGACTATCATATGATTGATATAAGATGAACAATCTATATGTTTCCAAATATTCTTCTTCTATTAACAATCACCACTTCCGATTTGGCTGATTCCACTTATTATTGTGATAAAACTTTCATAGGAGAGTTGGAGTTAGTTAGAGAGTCGGACATATGAAAGCATAATCCTTGAATCCTCACCACCAATATTTCATTCCTAATAATAGATTCTCTCTTTGACCAAACACGTTTCTGTGGTGCATGAAACATCAAACCATTCGATTGTTCTTCGCTTAAGGTGCATTTCCTTTCCTATTGATTATAACCAAATAATTTATAATCAACGATTTTGTCTTATAATTATTTTCTAATAATTTCTGAAATTTGGATTTGTATTGGAAAATTAAATTAATCGTTTCATCTATAAGCCAAAATTCTTCTTATAATTATGTTTGATTTTTATAAATATTTCGATAAATTTAAATATGAAATCTCAAAATTTTTAACATTTTAAACGATTCGTTTGTGATTGTCGTTAAAAATTAATGAAGAATTTAGATACATAGCAAATGTCAACTTTTTTTTGCATGTTAATAATATCAACCATTATCATCAATATCATTCAGCCAGTCAGTTAGTCAGTCAGCCAGTCCCATGGGCGGGAACAATGAACAATTTATAAGATCAGAAACAAGGTGAAATTATTTTTATGAAAGATTTTGCATGATCCAAAGAGGAAGACTGGCTGCCCTGAGGTGACTACCCCTCTGGTTACATGATCCAAAGGGGAAGACTGGCTGCTCTGAGGAGACTATTTTCTGATAATTCTTATTATTCTTTTAAAATAACTTCCAAAGTCTAAAGTACTCTTTCATTCGAAATGTTACTTTTTATTATTTATTTCAAGATGTATTTAAGCAATTTTATATTTTTTTTGAAAGTTCATGAATCATTATAATAAGCCATGAAAGAAGCAAAATAAATTTTGTTGCTATTTTAGTTCAATGCGAGGGATTCCACTGAATAACCTGTCTAAAATCCGGGTAATTTTAGTGATGTACTTATAATTCTATGCTCCTTGACCAGAAATCTATGAGCTTTAAGGCTGTTCCAGTAATTCTTCCTACTTCAGACTATCTTGCTCCTCCAACATCTGTTCCAGTAATTCTGCTTGCTATTGGCTCATTGGCAAAATTTGTCAGGATTCCACAAAGCAAGCCTAATCAGAAATATTTGCTCTTAGAAGAAAAAAATCGATCAAAAAACGAAAAAACTATGAAGAACTTAAGCAGAATAACAAAATCTTATTCGATAAAAAATTTTCTTCTCGTCAAAATTTCATTTCTTCTTTATGGGTGGTCAAAATGAATCAAAAATTTCCTTTAAAATAAACAAAATTGTTAAATTTTATAAATTGGTGAATTTAAATAAGTGATTAGTGACTTTAATGATAGTGATAAATAAGTGATTTTAGGTAAATGATAAGCGAGTAGTGCCGGCGCTCAGCATGTATTTCTATCGCCAAATGCCTTCTCCTATAGAATTTAATTTAATATGATAAGTTAGCGAATCTAATGAGAAAAAAAGAGAATTGTATAATTGCCTAATTGTATAATTTAAATAATTAATATTACAAATGCAAAAATTTTTGGTGGAAAAAATGGAAATTCTATATTGAAAGACTTGTGAAAAAAGCCAGGAAATCTTTGGTTTTGGAGTGTCTCCATAATAACAAAAAAATGTACTGCAGGCCCATTAATTAATCTTAGATTTTCTTGGTCCAAGGATATCTGGCTTGTCCTTTTTTCGTCTTGCGATGCCTGGTCTGCTTCGATCAAAACTAATCATATTATGGGGGATAGGATGCTTTAGTGAGTTATTGCTCACTTCGGAGAGCCAATATTAAAGCTCTATTTCCCTCAGGAGTCCAAAACCTGTCCAAAAACCTGGGTATTGCTGGCGGCTCACCTGTATTTCTATAGCCAAGGTACTCTATGGCATATTTAGCCAATGCGGCAAGTTCAACCAGTAATGGTGAAGACTATTAAAAAGGAAAAAAGCCATATCATTGCAAACATACAATTGATTCTAAATAAATGAGTGCATGAGGTTTATCATTATTTTTACTTTTTAGCTTCACCTTTTTCATCTATTAGCACTTATTTCTCCCCACATATCAGCTTAGCTTAACTAACTTGGCTGATAGGATGGGAATATTTTATCAAAAAAGTGAGTGAGTAAAATACGTCTGGTTTTCATTGTTTAATGACAGATTTACTCTCTAATTATTTAAATTTTACTCATATAATTTTTATTATTTAAATAATTTTTATTGAATAATAATAGTTATTTTTTTTCAAGCATTAATATTTAATATTTATATTGTTTAAATCTCAAATTCTATAAAAACTCAGTAACATTGTTAAATATTTTTTATATATTTTATATATATTTTATATTTTTATAAAATAAAAATAAAGAAATGAATAATTTTTAGATTGTATTTTAGAAGAGTTCAAGCGAATGAGTTTTCAATTATTCAGCGATTATTTCTTCTTTTTAAACACTTCTAATTTAGTTTAAATTTTTTCATTAATTTTTATGAAACTATTTAATTTAAATTGCTAGAAATTGGACTTCTCTAATGGTTATATTCGAGTAAAGTCTGTAATTATATAAAAAAATATATAAAAATATAAAATTTGATTTTTTCACTTATTAGAATTCTTTCTCTACTTAAAAGCATTAATTTTATCGTTAAGCATTAAACATTTAGTTAATTTTTTATTTTATAACTCATCAATGATCATTTCGAATAAGTTTTTTTTCTAATAAGTAATTTATTCTAAAAATTTATCATTTGTTGATTATTAAAAATGAAATTTTCATGAAATTTTTAAAAATAGCAAAATAATTTTGGCAAATATTATCGAAATACTTTTTTTTTTTAAATCGTAGACATGGAAATTAAAAAAAAAAACTACGATAGTGAATCCATTTTTTTTTTGGATTTTTTAACCGAACAAGTGGACGAATTTCATTTTTAACGATAAAATTATTGAAGTAAAGGAAAATCACGATAGAATTTCGATAAATTTTTAAAACCCAAAATTATCATAATGAAATAAATGAGAATATGGAATGGCTCAGTGAGTTGTTTTCGGAGATCTCATTGCGGAGATTCTATTCCTGACAGCAGCAAACTTCTAGGTTCTTCTAAGTTCGACTGATGCTACCAATTCATTTCTAGCCAGTTCTATGATTTCTTAATAAAATTTATCAGATTCAACAAAACATTGTTAGAAAAAAAATTGATGAATCGTATAAATAGAAAGAAATTTACGGTTATATTCGGTTCAAATATTAAAGTACCAATGTTTGTTAGACTTTCTACCAGTTACTCGAATTTCGTTTTGAATCTTTAATTCCTGCCAAGTGATAACTCGAATCTATGTTTAAAATATTATATCGAGAGAATAATTATATTAAAAAAGTTGAAAGTTGAAAGAAATTTTATATATGAAAATTTCAAATATTTATTTAAATTGGTAAGAATTTTCAACAATATAGACCCAGTATTTTTATTGGCACAAAAAAGGCTGCACTTATTTCCAATTGAAAAAATTTGGCATGACTAATCCTTCTTTTAAGGATACTCCTTTAGGAAACCGCATCCACAAGTGCATGGATTCAGTCAAAATAATTTATTTTTCCTACCAATTAGACTGGATGTAAGAGTTTTTAAGCCTTTTGATCCAAAGCCATATCTTCATTTTTTTTTCACTTAACCTTAACCACTTAACCTCATGCCGATAAGCTCGGCTATCCTTCGTCATCTGGTTATATCCAGGCCTTGATTCGCGCAACTTCTCATATTGCTGCTATTTGCTGCAAATTTTGGTATTTAGCGAGATTTTCAGCAATTCTTATAATGACCATTGGATACCATGAGACCATTGGATGGACATGTATTTGAGCGAAAATAGACGGCAATCACATGAGCTTTCGTTGGTACGAAGAGCACAATTGATAGGCGACTTCCGGTCATTTTCCATTCTAATAGACTATGGTTAAAAGGATTGGCTTCAGAAGTTGAGGCAATAAACCAATGAATATATCTTAATTCAGTTTTCCTTACTTTGTTGTATGCAAATAGGCGAAAGTAAATGGCTTCTTTTTTATTTTTTATAAATATTTTTAATAAAAATTTTAGAAATCGGAAATCTTTCAGGTTATTTTTTGGATTTTCTATGAAAATCATCGTACTATTCTTTTTTTCTTTTTTTACCAAAAAATATCAAAAAACTAAATTTATTTAACATTTTTTTAAATAATTTTAATTTTTGATAAGGTTGATAAGCACACAAATCAATTATATTTTAACATTATTTATTTAAATTTCGAAATGCATTTTTACAAATTTCATTTTCCCTAATTTTATCAATTGAGTTAAGCATTTAGATAACAAATAACAACATATGACTATAATATGATTCTCACAGCTAATGTTTGAACTTTTTTTAAAAGAAATTTATCTATCTTTTCATTTTTTCACCTATATACAAGGCCATCTCCTTTATGAAAAATCCCAACTGATAATGAAATGATAAGAATCTCTGAAGAGATTCGCTTCGCATAGGTTTTGTTTTTGATTTTAGAAAAATATAACAAACTACGCTTAAAATGAAATGAAAATGTAACTTCATTAAACAACTTTTAAATATTTTTTATGCCTTTGGGGCATCAAATTTCTAAATTCATAAGCCTAACTTCTAAATAAATAAATGATAATAATAATTAACATTTTGCTATAATCGATAAGATTTCATTTCTAAGGAATTAATTAAATTAATTTTAAATTCGTCCTTAAATTATGATTTCTCTTCTTAATAATTCATTCAGAATTTATTTTTAAGTTATGGATTTCTTATTTCCAAGATTTGTAGGAAAAAAATTTTTTTCTAAAAATTTCCTTTCCTTAAATTAAAACTACAAATCTGTAACGATGATACGTCATTCTGCTATAAATCAGAATAGCATTAGCTACTTTCATAGCCACTTCCACTGTGACAATTAAACTAGAAAAATAGTTTCAACAGAGCTGATCTCTGATGTTGTAAGAGATTTTTGTCCAGAAGAGCGCATTACTTGAAATAAAAGTTCGCAGGCCTCTAATAGGTCTCTAGTAATAGAAGATCCAAGGCCGAGTCATAGATGGTCGAAAAGTGATTTTTTTAATATAAAATATAGTAGAAACTTGTTTATTAAATTAGATTATTAGACTATTTTACGCCAAAAGTTCCATATATTGAAATTGCTTATATGTAATTTTGCATGAATATCATAGGCTCCATTTATATAGCTGCTGAAAATCATTGATTTTCGCAAAACGATCTTATTGTAATCTTATAATCAATGGACCTTCTTTCTTCTTCTTCTAACAACTCTCACCATTACTGATTAGGTTGGCTCCAACGGCTACAAGGGTAAGACGCTTCCAAGTGCTGCGGTCTGATGCCATCGTCGACAGTAATAGAAGCCATTCCCTTTTCCATCGTTTAAGTCCATATATTTCTGATCCACCTACACGTTCAAAATCTTTCTTGACCGTATCAGTCCAGGTATTGATTAAATATGTCAGGAAATTGCTTAGCGATAGAAACGCAGGTGAAATATCAGCATCATCGAGAAAAATGCAAGCAGAAATGTTCGGTTTAGTAAATTAGTTTTTTGAAAATATTGAAGTGCTTCAATTTTTTTTTAAGGGTCCTCACCATTACTGGTTAAACTTGTTTCACTGGTTTGTCACATTACGAGGGGAATCCCTTGGCGATAGAAATACAAATGAAACACCAGCATCACTAGGATTTTTGTACAGGTTTACTCCTGCGGGGAATCGAGCCTCAGCATCGGCGCCCCCAATCGAGCAACAACCCACTGAGCCAATCTATCTCCCTTTTAAGTACTAATACTATTCATTGCCTTGTTTCATACCCGTATTGTAGGACTTTGCTTTCATTGCACTAGCGGCCGCACAAATTTAATGATTTTTAATAATTTCACAGCGTTTCCGCGATAGTTTCTCCACATGGAAGAAAGGTTGTCTTTTAATCGCTAACAAGACGAGACTGGAATTTCGTTTGTCCATTGTCCATTGCCTCCCCATTCGATATTAGAATAAACCTAAGATATTTGAAGTGTTATTTCTTCAAGCTCATTTATGAATACGGCCACTTAACCGCCCAAAATGAGTTTCGTCCTATTTGCATTAATCTGAAGTCCAATTTTTGTTGCATTTATCGATATCCATTGTAATTTTCTTGTCAACAAAAAGGAATACATCATCAGCATATTAAAACCTGCAATATTCTTCTATTCTTCAGTATATGCGACGGAATACGCTGAAATCGTTTAAATATTATAGGAGAATCCCCTTTTTTTAGGTCCCCTTTATCATAGGATCACTCGGAGAAAAAAAAGTACGTGTGGATCTTTCTTAGGGAGGGATAGGGAGTTTTAATGATAATAGCGATTACATATTTTTTGACACATTATTTTCTATGACAAAAATTTCAGATTCGAAATCATAAGGGAAAAATTGTGAAAAAAAAGTTCATGCAATTTTAAATTTTTGAATGCAAATTTTGCAAATGAAAATTTTAAAATTTTCGCTTATCTCCATTTATTTTCTTCTAAATTATCAATATTTTATATTGAATTATTAATAAATAAAAATATTTATAAAAATACAGCGTTTTTTCTCTTATTTTTCCGTAAAAATAAAAATTATTAAATCGAACTTTTCTATATTTCGAATAATCCATAATATCTACCATAATATTCGACTTAAGAGAACCTTCAATTTCGAATATTCAAGAGGATTCATTAATTCCTAATTAGCAAATAATATTAATAATCTTTTTATAAAATAAAATAAATTTTCAGAATCTGATTATTTTGTTTTTAGATGAACACGTAAAAATAATTCGAGAAAAATAAGAGAAATAAAATTATATTTACAAAAAATTACATTTCTTTTTTCGAACTCTTTTAATAAATTTTTATATAATTTTTGATTAAATTTTTGATTAATTTTTGATTTTGATTTGATTAAAAAATTATATATTATTCGACCGCTAAAGATTAAAAATTAATATAAAATGATTAAAAATATTAAATATTATAAATAATAAATATTTTGAAAATAATAAAAACATTAAATAAGATGATAGATAGATTATAATTTTTGTGATAAATATCGTATGATAAAAAAAAATATCTTTTCCTTCCAACATTTCTAATTTTGCTAGCTTTAATAGCTATTAGAATATGATCCCTTCACCAGGGAGTCATTTGGGAATAGAAGTGGTCAGCATCATTCAATTTTTTCAATTTCAATTTTTGACGACAAATATATTCCTGTCAAAAAGAATGAGTCGACCCTAATAATTCTTTACCTCAGCCAAAGGGACTCCGTTATTTATTTTATCCTTGTGAATCCTTATTATTTTTTTTATTTTATATTCCTAAAATTCTCAACTTAAATGATAATATAATTGCGAAATCGGCATAGACAGCTAATTTAGGTAACAAATGCAATTAAAATTTTTGAACAGATTTAATATAAAATCCCACACTCATTGAGATCATAAATGCTTATAAGACCGCATTTTGTGATGATCATTCCGATTACTACTTCGTGAACGTTGTCGCTTATGTCGTTCTTGATAATATTGATCTTTCCGAGAACTTCGATCACAGCGATGCTGATGGTGATGTTTAGTTCTGCAAATAAAATATTATAATTTTAAAAATTACGAATTTCATAGCAAAAAAAAGAATTTTGAAAAATAAAATTTCTTTTACCTTTCTTTTTTTTTTCTAAATCTTCCTTCTGACGACGATGATAATGATCTTGAGTGACGATACGCTGACTTTCGTCGCTTTTTCGTAATCTTCATCCGTTCTGATTCTGATTCGTCTACGCTTCTACTTTTTCCATCATCTTCCATCTGCTTTATTTATTTTATTTTATAAATTAATATTATTATTATTATAATACTCTGACAAATAATGAATGATAAATAAATAATGAATGAAAAAAACAAATAACTAAAAAATTAAAGCGTAAATTCTCAAATTTCAATTTTTCAATATAACAATTTTTCTTCTAATTTTCTATAAAATATGATTAATATAAAATTATAAAATTAATATAAATATGACTTACATAATTTATAACAAATGATTTATAATTACAAATATTATTAACTTATATTACTAATTTATTAGAAAAAAAGAATAATTTTAAAGTTTCAAAAAAGGAGATAATAAAAATTAAACTGACTTTATTCTCTCGAATTTTTGTTCTTTCATATTTAGATCGATTCATTTGATTCGTTTTTTCTAAAATTCATATAAAATTTAGAGAAAAAATCTATGAAAATAAAACAATGATATATAATAGCTTATAAATGTTTTTCGAAATTCAATCCAATCATTTTAATCCTTCTTTTGTTATTTATTATTGTTATTATTCGATAATTATTAAAAATATCAATTTTGAACTATTAATCCTTCTTTAATTCTTATTATTATTGTTTCAAAAATATTTATTAAAAATATAACCAAATGAATTATCTTCGTTTTTGTGTTAAATATATGTTAATTTTAAATATATTAAATTTCCACTGAATTAAAACATTATTGGTGATGCAATAAGAAAATTTTATATTGATTAATTTGCTTGAATTTTTCTGATTTTACAAAAATTTATGATATTCCGTTAATTCTTTTAATTAGTCAATATTTTTATATTTTTTTTATATAAATTACATTATATTTTTTTGAAAAGATTTGAAGAAAGAATTCCAACATTCCAATATTCATTTAATTTTTCCTAATAATGGGTTTGCTAAGCAGTATTGAGGTTCGCGGCAGGAATAAATCTATCAGAAATCCGAGTGATGCTGGTGATGATTCGTTCTTCTGCCTCCAAATGCCTCCTTGAAGCAACTTCAGAAATTTTTCTGATTCGAGGTGAGCTAAGGAAGCGAGTGGAAGAAAAGTGGTGACTTCTTAGAAAAAAGATTGCATTTCTTGGATTTCTTCTCCAAGACGACTGACAATTAATTGTAAACTTCTATGATGAATAATTTTTTTAGTATTACAAAAAACGTTATTTATAAGTTATAAAATATAAAAGTGCTGCAAATATTCTAACTGCGGAATGAATATTCGTTATTAAATAAATTCTTGGATCATTGATAATCTGATTTTAGATTCAACAAAATGTACTACAACTCGTATCCAGCAATTATATTTGCTATTATAATTATTGGTGTGACAGCGCAGGAAAGGATTTCCGATTTTAAAAATAAAAAGATCGTTCCACCAAGAATGAATCCTGCCATTTTCCCCGTAAGTTCCTTCAAAAAGCATACCTCAATGGCCAAACCAGAAGCCTAACTGCATTTTATTAATAAATCTATTAATTATTGAAATAAATTAAGATTAAATGATTTTTCGTAGAAAGGAAAATAAAAATGTGATCAGATCAATAGAAACAACAAAAACACCCCAAAAAAATATATTAAAGAATCCAAATGAAAAAATAAATCTTCAAAAATCTTTAATATCCTTATTAACGAATACATTTACAGGACCCAATATTCGACGAAAACGCACCTGAATGTATTCCATTACGTGAACCGTGCGGTTTTTATAGTTTTTCACTAAATGGAGGTGCACCACTGAAATGGGTAAAATCATGGTAAGTGCACAATAAATCCAATGATAATTGGAACATTAGGAACTAAATTAGAAAAATAGAAAAATATCTTCAATAGATTCCAGGAATGTTATCATAGATTTCTGATCAGAAGAGGGTAGGAACATCTAAGATTGCGCAGAACTCTCAATCTCTAGTAGTACCGTTCTTCGAGTTTACAAATTAGATAAATTAAGGATTAAAAAAATTTTGAGTTTTAATACGAATCAAATGTAATTACGAATTACAGGTGCCGTTGTGATGCAGATCACGAATGTGCATATGAACGAACTGATATGAGAATGAGAGTCTATCGGCAAGTATGCATACCACTACAATAATATCAATCAAAACATATCAATCTTACAATAATATACCAAATTTTGAAAAAATAAAATACCATCATAAATTTCCACTAAATTAATTATTTAATAGAAAATTATTAGATAGGAAAAAAAATAAAAGAAATGAAAAAAATGATAAATAATAGGTATTGAGCATTTTTATATTTTTCCTTATTCTTCTTATTTTTCCTTTTCTTCTTCGATTTTCTTTTCTCTCATTTATTATTTTCCTAAAAAAAATTCAAAAAAACACTAGAAAGTCCTATTTAAAAAATTATCTCCAACTGAAACTTTCTATAATATTAATCAGCCAAATATAAATATTACTACAAATAATGATGGTATTTGCTATTGTATAATTAATTATATCGTACAAAATCGTACATTCTATTTATTTAAAAGGCACTATAAATTATTAGAAATCTAATATTAATGGTACTTTAGAATTAGTCATTTTCTATCGATTATGGCAGTTAATAATATAATATCTTATTACGATGATTAATCGAAATTATGACAGGAGATATTTTCTCAAAAATATATAATCCATGTTGTAAAAATTAATCTGCACCAATTAATTGGTTATATTAGACTGAATTTTCCTTTTTTTTCTTTCATTATGATCTCGAAAATATTTACCATTGTATATTGTATTACTTAAACTATTTGATACTCTACTTACTAAATATGGAATTTTATAAACAAAGAATAATTCGTGTCATAATATTGATAAAATGATAAATGAATGATATGAATTTCGTGAAAAGATTAGATTAATTCGCTGAGCACGGAAGCGAATAAAATTATTTTAAATTTTTTAAAAAATTGTGCAAATAGAATTTTTAACGGATTTTTTAAAAAATTGTGCAAATAGAATTTTTTCTTCGATTGTTTCATTTAATTAATGCCTAAAAGATATGCCGAAAAAAAGTAAAAAATTGGTCTGAAAATATAAACAAATCTAAGAAATAGAAAAAAATATTAAAAAAAAAATCCAATAAACTAAAATTAACTTAATTAATTCAAAATCAAATAAAAATAATCCAAATAAATTAAATTAAGTTATATAAATTTATTTAAAATAAATTCAAATTTCGATATATAAATACACAGAAATTACAATTCTTTTTTCTGTAAAAGACCTAAAAACCTTAATTTTATATTTACAAAAATTATCTTAAATATTGATCATAAAATGTCATGTTATATTTATATAACTTATATTAAATTATTAAATTACACATATATTAAATTAATATTTAAATGAAGCTCTACTTCCCGCAGAAGTAAGTGAAATCCAAAAGATGCTCCCGATTCACCTTTACTATCGCCAAGATAAAACTCCTACTCCTCCTACCATAAACTTCTAGCACATTTGTCTAGTGAGATAAGCCAGCGGAGCGAGTCTAATCAGTAATGGTGAAAGTTCTTAAAAAAATATATATCATCTTAAATATTATATATTATATATCTATATAATATATAATTTATATAACTTAATTAAGTATAATATATAATATTTGTAATATTATGTATTATACATAATTATAATTATAATAATATAATATTTAATATATGTTTAATATAATATATTTAACATAATATAATATATATATATATTAGATATATGTAATATTGCATTAAATGTAATATTATTTTGTATTGTGTTAAATAACTAATAAGTAGTTAATTAAATGAACTGAAATATTTAACTAAGATATACAATTTCTATTAATATTAAATAAATATTATGAATTTATTATATTAAAATAACATATATGCGCGTTTAAATTGAAACTTTAAGTGAACAAAAAATATTTTTATATATTTAAATAATCTTTTTATTTTTATTAAATTTATTTTTGAAACCTGGGAGATTTTCAATAAAAAATTAAAAAGTCCGGAACAAATCGAACGAAAATATAGCAATAAATTTTAAATATTAATGAATTTAAAATGAATCTCTTAATCTTCACCTTCTGTTCGTTTCCATTTATAATTTTTGGCCACTGACTGCGAGAAATCCACATGTATTCGACGATCATCAATAAGAACATTATCCATTTTAAAATAGGCATTTTCGCAACTGGCCGCCTAAAGGAAAGAAACTGTTGAAAATAACAAAGACATTTTTTCGCAAAATTAATACCTAAAGATAAAATAAGACTGAAAATTTATATGCTTTGAAATCTGATTTTATTAACTTTCAGAAAAAATTTTATAAGAAACTGAGCTAGACTAGGTCAATATACAATGTAATGATTTTTGGATATTCAATTAAATTTGAAAGAATTCCAGAACTCATTAAATATTTATATTAAATGACTTACATCATCAAATTCAATGAATGCATATTGAAGCGAGGCACCAGTACGCCAATCGCGAATCACTTCACAACAATTAATTTTCCCAAATCGAGAAAAAATAATCTGAAGGTCCTGCAAAGAGATGGCAAATCTCTGTATGAAATCATTTATGAAATTTTTTGCAAATTATATAAGATATATTTTAGAAATTTAAGGGTGAAAAAAAATAAAAAAATATAATTAAAACGAAGAAAATGCTCGAAAAATTTAAAAAAATATAATTATAATGTTAAGGAAGTAAAATAATAAAAAAAATGTTGAAAACATTAAAAAATAATTATAATAATTGAATGTAACATTACTATAACAAATAATTTTAATGATATGCAGAAGATAATCGAAAAAATACTTCATCTGTAGTGACTGGGTTCAATTTACAAACAAACAGGACGTTATCTGGAGGTTTTTCATCAGCATAACGTAAATCACCAACCTAGAAATAAAATAAAATTCTAGAAATAAAATTTAAAACAAATTGTACAAGCAAATTAAAGTAAACTCATTTAAGTGTAATTAATCGATAATATATACGATTTGCAAGTCATAAATACTTTAAAAGATTCAAGGAAATATAAGTAAAGCAATAAAGCAACGATAAAAAAAAATTCAATAAACAATAAAAAATAAATTGTACCATTTCAAGAATTTGGGCCTGAGCAGCCATATCTTGATCTTCCATTTCTTTTTTAATTTGCTCTTCAGTTTTTCCTTCATCTTCATTTATTCGTTCATCCAGAGCGATTTGTGATGACTAAATTAAAACTTTGTTTCAACATTAGAATTTGAAAATCATAATTAAAGGCAAAATTTTAATTTTATAGCAAAATAAACGTAAAATTAACCAATTAATAAAAATCAACAAAAAGAATAACATTAAAAAGGTCCATAGTTGGAGAAGGTGAACGGTCGGGAAATTTAAGTGGTGGATCATCAAAAGGATCTTCAAGAATTATTGTATGTGCGATTCTAAAAACAAGAGAGAATTCACAATTTTTATAAAAAAAGCAATAAACTGAATCACAAAACTGATAAACTGATATGAAATCACACACCTTATATCGCGATAAGGTCGTTTGTGTTCGTCGCATATTTGCTGATTCAACTTTTCGAGCGTTTCTAACCCTTCAGTGACTTGCCCAAATATAGTATGCTTATCATCCAAGTAATCCAGACTATCAGCTAAACATATTGTTAATTACAATCGTATAATCTCTCTCTATGCGACAAATACTAAAAATGATACAAATAAACGATATCTAGAGACCAATGATGATTTCTGAATTTTTGAATAGTTCAATTTTTTCTTTATTACTAACCAAGTGTTATGAAGAATTGGCTTCCAAGCATGTTCGCTCCATTATTAACCATAGATACAAGACCCATTCGAGTATGCCTCATCTTAGGAACAAATTCTGGCTCAAAATAACGTGCCTGATCACCATATAATTGCCTATGAATAAAGAATATAAAAAAAGAACATCAAAGATTATTAAAGAAAGAAATAAGGGTGATTCTAAGTTTACAAAAAATCAAATATAAAATATAAAAGGATACATATTTTGCTTTAAAATATTTACTTGAAAATTGATTCGCCTCCTCGACCAGTTCCAGTTGGATCACCAGTTTGAGCTATATAATCTTCCTAAAAATAATTTAAAAATGATTATGGCCTCATAAAACTCAGCTATGAAAATTTTCAGTATTTCTTTAACAAAAAACTAAAAATTTCCGAAAAAACATTTTTTTTTAAAGTGACAATAAATGATGGATTGCAATTTTATAAAAAGAATGGATTTTTTTTGAAATAATAAATATTAAATTGATAGTTTTAGAGGTATAAAACAAAAAATATTCACCTCAATAGAGTGAAACTGGCAAAGATTATAATATTTCATTTTGCATAATTTTAGAAAGTTCAAACAACCTGTAACATATCAAGAATATATTATGAAAAAAAACTGTAAATTATTTTTTCTTATATTTAAATATAAACTATGTTATTAAGGTATTTCCAACGAGTAAATTAGAACTGTAATTTTTAAAAATTCTTCAAATTCTTTATTAATCATTGAAAACTAATGAATTTCGAAAAAACACTAAAATATTAACTTACATCTTGGACGTTCTTTGACAAAAAGGTCAATCACCAAATCTCCCAATGTTGTTTCGATCAAAACTGCCATTTGGATGATTAAAATAATGAAATAAATAGTCCAATCCAAAAATCTAAAATTTGATTGCGGAGTTTCGAACTTAAAAGAATAAAGTCTGGCGCAAAGAAAGTAAGATAAATAAATAAAAGATTAAAGTCATCAAAAAAGTTGAAATAAAATAATCATTGATTTCAAAATTTCCTACAAATAAACAATATGAACCATAAAGAAAAATAGAAAATTTATTGAAATAATGAAAATGATATTAGACATAAGAAATTGTTAAGACTATTTCAATACAAAAATTTATTGATTAATAAATATATAAAAATCAACATCTATGTACAACGAATTTCAACTTGTCACTTGGGACTATGAAATTTTTTTTACAAAAAATGGCCCTTTATTGTCCTTCTCCTTTATCGCTTTGACGATAAGATCGTACCATTCATCTCTTATTTCATCCCAGATTAATTCTACTTGATGAGCTTTTCCATCTACTGAACAAACAACTATTTCGCCCGAAAATAATTCAATTCCATCCTAAAACAACAAATTAAAAAAAGATGAATTGAAGTCGCATTATTTTCTTGAAACAATAGAATTGCCAAAACATTTTTTATTTCAGGAAATGAAAGAAAAAAAATTTACTTCCTTAAGCTGCAAATTTAGATCGAATTTGCGTAATTTATTTGCTATTTCTTCCCAATTAATATGTTCCATTTCTATTATTTCACTGAATGAGATTGTATGTATGTTAACTCCAAGCTGTTTTGCAGCTGTTTCAGCTGATATTACCTCAAGTTGATTGGACTGAAAATGAAATAGGCAAGATTGAAGGAAGTAACACATCTGACAAAAATATATCGGATATATAAAAATATATCAACTTACTCGTTTTTCCATAGTAAAATAGGCATTAAAAGGACAAAAGCGTTTGCATGGTGAAGGACTATATGAAATAGTTTTTTCTATCAATTCAGATGGCACTTTTATATATACATTCAAAGGAGTTTCAATAATCGCTGTTTCTCCGTTTGCTGGTTTAAATACTTTTAATTTGAATTCCTGAACAGCAACTAATCAGATAAAATATTTGTGAGACAGGTGGAAAAAACTTTTGCAAACAAAAAGAAAACGAATGTTATTAAATATATTAATTTTTAAAGAAATGAATTTGAATTTAATGTTAATTTCATGTTAATGCCAATCTAATTTTTGCTGATTTAAGCTTATTTTATAAAATAGAACCACAATACTAAATTAAAATATTATTTTAGAAATGAACTAACTTTTTCAACTTTTTCTTTCAAAAATTCCATTTTTAAATCTTCACCATGCACAAACATAACATTTTTAGGTTGACAATCACGGATAAGCTAGAAGAACTTATTATCATGATAAAGATTAATTAATAATTGATCCTATCATCCAATTTTACGTTATAATTAATTCACACATTAAACAAATTGGATAGGCGATAGAATGGTATGGTCTTACAATCATAAATTATCATTTAATGTGAAATGTGAATGGATCATGGGCTAGTTATCCATATCGGAATAATTCTCTGGTGAAAGGACTTCACCATAATCAATGGAAAAAAAAGGAGAATGAAGAAAAAAAGGATGAAGAAAAAACTCAATAGATAGGCTAAAGCGTTTCGATAATTAGTAATTTATGCCCTTATTTATAAATAAGTGAGAAAAAAGTATTAAATGAAAAAAAATTACATATAAAAAACTTTTAAAACTTCTAAAAAAAACTGTAATAAATAGTTGCACAATAATTAGAAAGAAAAAAATTAGAACCAACCTGCATTATTCCTTTTGCATCTGCATGGGCACTAAACGACATATATTCCACTGCCAATTTAATTTCGTACTAAAGTAAAATAGAAGTGAAAAATAAGAAATTACAATATTAATGATATGATATACAAATGAGCATTGATACGATAATGTACGATAAAATAATATACCGATTTTCCATCGATATCAATTTTCCTCATGCCAGCAATTACCTTCGCACCAACTGTTCCAGCGACACAAAAACCAGGCATAATCACCATATTTTTTTCATCAGAACACCATCTTTTGAAGACTCGTAATGACTGCCCACTATGTAGCATACCTGTAAGGTATTATATATATAAAACAATAGAACAATTATTGTAGTATTCTGGTTTTAATTTATCAGTCGTCATGAAAAAATACCTGGTGTGCTAAAAAGTACCATTGGGCCAGGTAAATCTCCCGAAGCATTATCATAAGGCCTTATATGTTTGAAATCAAACATATTTCGATCAACAAAAGTTCGCTTTATCTTCTCATTTGTCCAATTTATGAATAATCGATAATACTAAAATAAGTAATTTCTAACTCGCTCCATATATGATTATTTTTTATATATTTTTTCGTCATAAATTTGGAGACAAAGAAAAAACAATTAATACTGAAAAATCATAAGATCATAAGACATTTTACAAAAAGAAACTAAAATTATACACCACATATACCTGATTGGCCTTTTCTGCAAGACCTTGCGAGAAAAATATGGGATAAGTGAGATTCATACGTTCCCAGTATGACTCCAGAAGTATGCAAAGCTCTTGAGCTCGACCCAAAGCGAAAACTGGTATCAATACCCAAAATGAGGAACTAATTTAAAAATGAAAGAATGCAGAGACAAAAAATTAAACTGAAATTGATATAACTAAAATTAAAAAAAAAATCAAAATTAAAATTCATGAAAGAATTCACTTTTCCGCCATTTTCCATGCAGTCGTGCACTTTCTTCAAAAAATGCCGTTCACGAGCACGCTTGGAATCTCTGATAGTTGTTGCATAAGTACTTTCAGATATTAGTAAATCAGGCTTTAATCCAGGTTCCACACGAGCTGCACCCAAATGTCGATCAGGAGTTGAATTAAAATCGCCTGAAGTACAAATATGATAATTTAATATGATAAAAAAAAGACAAATAGATCGATGATTTTGATATACCAGTATAAAGTAAACTTTCGGAGCCAACAGTAATATGGAACATCGCAGCACCAAGTACATGACCCGCATAGAAAGCTCTAATAGACAATTTACTATCAACATCAATTTTTTCATGCAAATTAACAGCTGTTACCTGAAATAAAGAATTTAATTGTATACTATCAAAGCTGTGATTATCCAATCACCAAATCTATACCAAAATTCCATACAATTTAATTTATCAAATTTGTTAAAATTAAAACAAACCAAAAAGCACCTTTTGCATGCAATTTTTAATCATTTGAGATGTGAAGAATTTTGAATTACCTTTTACTTCAGTTTCAATTTTGCGGTAATCTTCCTATAAGTAAAAAAATTTCGAACATAAATAAATAGAAAGTAAAATATTTATTATTTTTATAGAAAATTTTTACTATTCTTTTTTTTAAATTAACATGAAAATTTTTACGGAAAAAAATAATAAACGAACGAAAAATCCGGAAATTTCCCTTCAATATATAGCATATAAAAACATATAATAATACAAAATAACGTATAACAAAATTAAAAAACATTAAAAATTGAAGAAACGATAAAAAAAAACCAATAAGACAGGCACAATTGCCTTTGTTGGATATGTCATATAAATGGGCCCATCATAACCAACAACTTCACTCATATGCGGCAAAGATCCACAATGATCTAAGTGAAAATGTGATATGATTACGCAATCCAAATAATCTGTTAAAGGTCCACCACCACTAATAAATCTAAAATGACTTATTTTTGCTTTGCATTATTTAATATTGTTTGAATTCTAAATATTTTAAAATAAATTAGATATTTGCATTCCATTTTTAAATTAAAATTAAACATTAACAAATATTAAAGATAAAGAAAAATGAAAAAATTTAAATAAAAAAAATGCTTTCTGAAAATAAAATAGAAACAGAAATTAAAATATTTATTTTTATAAATATTTATGAAAATTTTTACTATTCTATTTTTTTAAATATGAAAATATTTACGAAAAAAAATGATAAACGAACGAAAAATCCGGGAATTTCCTTTCATCCTGATAACCCATATGCATTCCACAATCCAACATGATATTCTTTCCACCGAGCGACACTAAGATACAACTACGACCAACATCTTGTCCAGCTCCAAGAGGCACAACCTTTGATATTTATTTTTGGAAGAAAAATTAAAAGAAAATGACTGTATCGAATGATTCACCGGAATTAATCGGAAATATTTTTTTATAGGTGAAAAAAATAATCTAAAAACTGAAAACGCCGAAAATCTCAAATGATGCGATAAAGAACTGAACGTTTGAGCGGCTCAGAGAGATATGTGTATGGCTCTAGTTGATGGAAAAGCGAGTGAGAAGAGTTAATTTCAAATTGAATACAAGCATCAGATAGCCGAAGTGCGCAAATGTCTCGCAATGTCTCGTGCAAATGTCTCTTGCGGTAAATAAATAATGTAAATTGGAAATAGTTAGGAAAAGAAGAAAAAATTTACTTTTATTTCGGGCATTATTCGATTAATTTCCTTTGCAAATATTTATTTAATTTTTCACTCGAAATGTTGAAAAATTTTCCTTAAAAAATGAAAATTAAATTCAAAAAATTAAAAATGAAAATAAAAAAAATAAAATATAAAAATTGAATAAAAAAATGAATATGAAATTTTCTTAAAAATAATTTAATAAAATTATTTAATAAAATTTAATATTTAACAGATATTTAATAAAAATAAGCAATAAATTTCCATTTGAAAAATTCCAATAAGAAATCGAAAAAATATTTCTTTCTTTCAGGAATTTTTTAAATTCGACACTTCCTTATTTATTTTTAAAACTATTAAAATCCCAACTATAGCAAATGCAACTTTATTCAAAAAAAAATCAACCCTAAATCTAAAAAAAAAAATATTTAAAAAATAATAAAATAATAATAAAAAGTAGAAAAAATTTTTTGGTCTTGAAAAGATTGTATGGTTACGGTGTTTCCTTTTTTCGATATGTTTTATTAGTACAATTTTTTTCTAATGCAGTTTATCTTTTCTGATTAATTTAGTTCAACTGGTGTGTGGAACCAAACCGGTTTTGCCAAGTAATCATTCAGTGGTTGTCGGGTAAATCGCCAATGTCACCGGAATTTTTAAACGATAAATTTCCTACTGTTGAGTTTATAGTTCCAACAGATTTATTGCATTTATTATTTCATATAATAATAAAATATAATAAAAATTCTATTTGATGATTTGTGGTGAATTTTGGAATTTTGGTATTTCGTGATAGTTGTTTGATTTAGTAGCAATCATCTCGATTTCACTTAATTTTTGAATTTTTAAGTGTTTAAAGATCCGCGCGATTAGTTAAAAAGTTAGTTTTATGGAAATCGGATGATAATTTCAGTGCAACTGTGGAGATCCTTTTTTTCCACTTACTTTCATTTACTTTTACTTTTATTTTTATTCTTTCATATTCATTCATTTTTACTTTTATTTTTTGTTCTTTTTTTTTTACTCTTATTTTGACTCAAATTTCTGCACATTTTATTGCGAGATTATTCACAATAATTTTATACTAAAATTAATTTTCGATTGGTACCAAAATTAACGAAAAAGGCGTTTATATTCTTACAAATATTAGAAAAAATGATTTATTTACCACTTTGCTACATTTCCATTTGAATTTTTTGTATATATTTGGTTTTTTTTTTCTTTTTTCTCGTTTTATATTGATAAATCACCAAAATAATAGAAATGAAAAAAATGAAAATAAAAATGAAAAAAATAATAGTAGAAAATTAAATATGCAATCACCAAAATAAATATTTACGAGACAAAACTAAGGATTTATATATTTTGTATGTTTTAATAGGACGCATAATATAGATATAAATTTCCTAAAAATTTACTAAATTTGTATCTAATAAATTTTCAAAAAATTTGTAAAATTTCCATGTTTCATATCCGAGTTTTTACTAATTTCAGGCTGATTTTTGGAAAGCATTAATTGAAAAAGTTTTATGCGAGATAGAAATGTTTCGCAAAACGAAGAGTCGTACAAATTTGCGGCAACGTTTGATGCAGAACGATGATACGGAAGATGAGCAGCCAAAGAATGGTAGCGTAGTACAGCAACAACAACAACCGCCATTAAAGCAAAATCATTCGGAAAAGGTGAATAAAACGACGGAAAACGAACCGCCTGTGGTAACAAAAACGAACAATTTACTCAGTTTTGACGATCTTGAAGGTCGGTTAATTGCGCATGTTGATTGCGATGATTCGCAGTTATTTGCGAGACATGTCACCACGACATCTTATTAATTAGTGTGGTGGATTTCATCATATTTTTTGGAATTTTTTTTTGTATTTCGGGCAAATTGTCGAATTGATTATTACGGGGCAATAAAAATTATTTTTGAATTCTGCATTGGCTAAAGTATCTGTTTTAGTCAAAAAATTTCAGTTAGCTTCATTGAGCTGCATTCTATCATTCCAAATCATTTTGTGATTTAAACAAAAAAAAATTACCAAATTTTGATAAGGAAAATCGGTACGATTGTACGAAGTATGGAGGAAAGGAAAAGGAAACCATCAATAGACCAAATAACCGAAATTTATTAATTTTTTTCAAATTTACTGGGCCTTTCAAATTTACTTTAGAGAAAGAGAACAAATCCTCGAACTCATACTTTGTTTTTATGGAATTGCTTCGTAAAGCTTTTCCAAAGTAAATTATTATCGTATTTAGTCGAGTAATTTCAACCGGAATTGTGAATACTCTTTAATTTTTTAATTTGATTATTTTTCAGGTGATGACGTTACCGATTTTAAAATAAGGAAAAAAGATCACAACAAACGATTGGAAAAATTGGCTCGAAGGGCGAAACATCTACATAATAAGGAGATTGATTTGAATTATAATGATGATGAAGCTTCAACAATTGTTTTAAAGGATATCAAAAGAGAAAAGTTTTCACCATCTGTACATCAAGAGAAGGAGGAAGAAGAAAAGGTACAAATATTGTTCTAAATTTTTAAATTTTTGGCCTTTATTCTTTATACCAAATATACTAAACCGGATTAGTATTTGATATGTTTCAGCCATCATATTCGAATGAAAAATTATTTGATAAAGCAATTGTATCGGAAGAAGATGACACTGTTCGAAATAAATTTTCAAATTCTTTTGCAGGTTTCTTTTTTGATCATTTTTAAGCATATTTTCAAAATAAGTTATTATTTTGTATATTTTTAATATTGTTTATAAAGTTTTATTAATTTTATTCTGTCACTATTATAATTAATTTTCATAATCAATTTGTCCTATAAATATTTTTATAGGGCAAATTCCGGATGCTCAAGCAGTTTATGAAGCTAGAAAGAAACGAGAAAAATTGCGTCGTATAGGTGCAGAAGGCAGAATACCCATTGATGATGTACAACGGCTGAATGTTAGTGATTTAGTGATTCTAATTTTTTCATATTTTATTGTATTCTCTGATGTTAAATTTTTCGTGCATTTAACCGCTTGGTTCTCTTATATCGGTCGTCTTTTTCAGGATAAATCTATCGCTCGGTCGCGGTTGGTTCGAGAAGACGATAATGATATGAGCGATGAAGAAGATGCTGGCAGGTATTGAATAAAATTAGTTTTCTTTTATTTTTAATTTAATTTTAATTTATCTTTTATTTTATTTATCTTCCGTAGTATAAAGCAAAAGCAAAATTTAATTAGAATTAATTGATATAATAATTAATTAATTAATTCTATTGATGTTTTCTTTTTTTTTATTTTTCCTACAAGCTATTTTTAGGTTTTATTCTTCCAAATCTCTATTAAAAAACGAAGAAGAACGCCGAAGGAATGAACAATCAGAATTTTTGGCTGTTGAACAAGGAGGTACTTTTTTTTGATATTTTGCAGAGTCGTATGCATATAATTTCTGTATTATTCCATAAATATAATCAACAATTCAAATCTTACGAATATTTTTCTGCCTCTATTTATCTGTTTTGCATTTATTTATTTATGTGATATCGATAATAGATGATGAACAATCTGATGAAGAATTGGCAAGATGGGAAATTGAACAAATGAAAAAAGGAGTATCCTCGAATAAGGTTTTTTTCAAGTTTTTAAAGTTTTCTGTTTTATTATTAAGTTCTGTTTTATTATTATTTTATGCTAATATAGATTCTTTAATTCTTTTCAGTGATTTTTTTTAATGGTGGCAAAAAATATTTTGAAATCAGTTGAATATTTAGGTGGAAATGCTTGAACGCGAACGTGAAAGAACGGATTTTATGAGGCAATCTATGATGCTGCATTATGAAATACCTCAGGAGGATCGCGAAACCTTACCTATGGATATGGACTTGGATATTGATGTCAATGATTCACCTTTGCTAAATTCGTCATCAGGTGCAGTATTAAAAAATGTTAAAAATGTTTAAAATGTTTATGAAAAAGGTTGAGAATGCAGTAAATTCCAAAATTGAAAAAAAAATGAAAGAATTTAAAAGTTAACAAATTAGGAAACGAAAATGTAATGAATTAGCATTTTTAAAACAAATGATTTTTCCCATATAATTTCGTTTTAAAACTAAAATTAGAAACTATTAACTATTATTTATATCTAATTTGTTATAATAGTTAATAAGTAGATTTTAATTCAAGAATTTTCATTTAATGAATTTTTAAAAAATTTCTTCAAATGGCATTTTATTTTGTAAACAGGGTTTTTATCCGGCAGCGCAATGAACATAACAATGGATGGAATCTTCTCAAAGTTGAAACAACAGTCAGTTTTTATTGCCTGGCTTATTTTTTTTGTGGCTAGGCAAATCGCAATTTTAGTTTTATTCTGTTTGAATTTAAGTTTTGCTTAAATTTAAGTTTTAATGATTTTTTATCATGCTTTTCCAGCATTGTTAATCGGGATGAGGCACTGAATACAAGAGAAGCAGAATTAGAAAAAATTGAGCAAAATATAAAAGAGAATAAAGAATCGATAGCTGCACTTGAGATGCAGAAACCTTTATTAAAGGATCGCTTTGATATGTATCAAGAAATGCGTATTTTTGTTCGAGATCTTCTTGAATGTTTAAATGAGAAGGTTTTCTAGCTTTAATTTTAATTGTATTTTTGTGATGAAAATATATATTATTAAAACTGTTGCGTATTATTTGTTCATATTATTTATCAATTCCAGTTGACTGATATCAAGAATTTGGAAACTCGAATGTATTCTATTCGGAATAATCGGACCCAAAGGCTTTTAAAACGTAGGCGACAGGATGTGCACGATGTCTATGATGAATGTTCGGCAGCTGCAGCTGGTCGATCCATTACTCGAACTCCCGATTTCGTGCAAAGAAGTGCAGAACGGGAAGCCAGAAGGTATATTTTTGGTTAAGATTTGCAATACTAATAATATTGAAATGCTAATAATATCTTACAAAAGATTGAAAGTAATATTTCATAGATTGTACTGCTGGCAAATTTTTTATTTGCTTTTTCAATTTTTGGTTATTTCATTGAATTTTTTAATGATTGACTTCAATTTATAGATTTTTCTATAAATTATGAGCCTACATGAGCCTAATCATTAACACTTCACTTATACACTTCCGAAGAGTTTAATCAAAATTTTTTAGAGCAAGGCGTCGAAGACAACGAGAAAATACATTGGTAGGAATATCACACGAAGAGGGATTGAGCAGTGATGATGAAGAAACAAAAACTGAAATAGTTGTACGCGAACAAGCTGTTGGTTAGGATATGTTGTAAAAATTTAATATTAAGTTTTTAAAATATTTTATCAACATTATTTTAGCTGAAATAACTGAGGCGACTCGTGCAGTTTTTGTTGATACTCTGGAAGATTTTTCACATGTGGACCGAATCATTGCGAGGTTTATCGATTGGCTGGCCGTTGATGAAAAATCTTTTATTGATGCTTATGTTCAGCTGTGTATACCTAAATTGTTATCACTGTTTATTCGATTAGAAATGATAGCATGGAATCCTCTCGAAGTAAAATATTTGTTTTTAAGTTACATTTTTACCAATTATACTAATAATTTTTTAGGGATTTTTAGCCATGTGATATATATAATTATTAAAAGGTTCAAATGAATTTCTTACATTTCACGACTCCAAATTAGTTTCAAGCCAGAGAAAGAAGTCCACACTGATTATTAAGCGATATATTTAGAATAGTAATTTTTAAGAGATGTTTCTTGCAGCATTTTAAATAAATTTGACTACATAATGAGCCAAGTTATTTTAATATTTTCGAATTTCGAAATGTTTTGTTTCGTAGTCTTTGGATATTTTAGAAAACCTTTTCGTTTTTCGATTTCTTCGATTTGAATTATTTATATTAAGGCTTATAATATAACAGAAAATTGAAATTCATATGTTCAGAATGATGAATTGTCATTGCATTCAATGCTGTGGTACCGAGATCTTATTGGTTGCGGTACTGAGAATGCAAATATTAATATTGAACACCCCGCTATTGTTTCTTTGATTCCTCTTTGTATCGAAAAGGTCGTTCTTTTGAGGATAACAGGTCTAGATATTTTCAATTTTCAATTTTACCTGTATATTTGACAAAATTTTTTTTTGAAGAGTGTTCACCATTACTGGTTAAACTCCACTGGCTTGTTGCAATTGAGCCAGGGAGTCCCTTGACGATAGAAGTACAGGTGAGTCGCCAGCACCACACGAAATTTTGAATTTTAGGTTTACTCCTGCTTGGAATAGAATCTCGGCATCGACACTCCAAATTAAGCAACAACCCAATGAACCATTCTATCCCCATTTGATAAAATTATTAGTTAAATTATCCATGCATTGTTTTATCACCTCTTTTAATGACCACTTTGTTTTTTATGGAATATTTTAAATTTCATATTTTTTTTAGATATTATTCGTGATCAGTGGGATCCGTTATCTATACGACAAACACAATCTCTTGTCCATCTTCTCGATACTTTGTTTGACGAATGTCCGACACTGGAATCAAATAGCCGTGTCTTACAACGAATACTTACAACTATCCGTCAACGAGCTCAAAATTCAATTGATGAAGATCTCTTTGTCCCAATATATTCAAAGCAGTGAGTTGGCATTATGAGAAAAGTGTTTCCTAAAGTATAGGCATGATTTGGCCACAGTTTTATAACAATGTTTAAAATAATAATCTTCTTTAAGAGCTGTCGAAAATCCATCCAGTGGTTGCAAACTCTTTTTGGATAGGCAGTTTTGGACTGCAATTAAAGTAAATGATTAACAATTCCTTTCTTTAAATTAAAAATTTGACATTATTAGAACATGGCATATAAATTGAATAATACTTTAACAAGTTTTTTTTTGAATTTTTTTCATCAGAGAAGTGAATTTCATTATCAAAGTCCTTTTTATCCTCTTTTTCTTTTAATAATTTTATCATCTTTTTCCTATTTGCTTGGCTCCGCTTTTTAAATTTACGGAGATGATATAAGGAGAAATTTTTTACCAGAGAGTCGCTCGGGTGGTCTTTAGCAATATCTGGATTTCATTTTCCAGAACATAGCATCACAAAATATACTGATGATGTAGTCTTTTTTGCTGACAGTTATAATGAAATGCAAATAATGCAAATAGACATGTTTCAACAACTGCAGCGAGAAATTGGATTCAAAAGCAATATAAATAAATAATATAAATAGAAAGTTTTTTTATATACAAGATGCTGAAGATAAAATATCTATTTTTATTAGTTCATTGCTGGTTGAGGAAGTGCCCGACTTTAGGAAGCTACCAGCCTTTGACCACTCATATTTAAGATACATTTTGATATGATTTCGAGCGGATAAAATGGCAAATGATCAAATTGCAAATCCATCCTCGTTCAGATACATCCTGAATTAATAATGTTATCACAAAGCGTCAAGCACCTTCGCTGGTTAAGGCACGTTCTGCATTGCCCACCAAGGGAGTTGACGGATATTCTGCTACCCTTGTAATGGTTAGCGCCAAATGCCAGGAGGGCCAGCCAAGACCTGGACTGATACAATCAGGAAAAATTTTGAACATATAGGGGGACCGGTAGTATATGGACTTAGTCGATAGTGGAAAATGGAATGGCTTCTATCACTACTAACGATGGCGTCGAACCGAGCAACTAGGAGCCGTCTTACTCTTATAGCCAACGTAGCCTGCCTAACCAGTAATGGTGAGTTGTTAGGAGGAGAAGGTGTCAAAGGAAGAGTAATCGATTCATTTTTATCTGAAGCAAATGCTTTTTGAAATGCTCTTTTTAATATTTGATCTTTCTCTAATGAATTAAAATATTATATTATGTTATATTTAAGCTAATGCGAAGTCTTGCTAATCTGTCGAAGATAATATCTGAAGAAGGTCTAAAAGAACTTTTGTTAGACGGAATAGTGAATCGCTCCATCGTTGTAGCACTACAATGCTCTATATGGTCAGATCCTTCTATGGTTCGTAAATGTCGTGCCATTATTAAATTAATACCACCTGAATGGTGGATCGATCGTTCTCGTCTATCAATACAATCTCTTATCAATATACTTAATCGAATCGCAGATGATTATAAAACCTCAAGCAGGCATGGTTTTTTTTTCTATATTTTCTTAAATTTATTAATTAAATCTTTAAAATAAATTCAAGCTCAGTTTTTAGGGAATTTTCAAAAGAAATTCGTAAAGCAATCAGTGGTGAAAAAATTTGAAATACTCATTGTTATATGTTTTCTATAAATATTATATGAAAAAAAAGTGCGATGAATAAAAGTATCAAAATGTTCAAAATTTTCATGTTGAAAGATTATCACTTTCTTATATTTTTGATATGTTTTGCAACTGTTTTTATGTTATTGAGTTGTATATTTATTATTTCGATTGCGAGTAAGCAGTATGGATTTTTGTATAAAAAATGAAATTTTTATTAATGTTAAGCATCCATTTCTATACACCTTTTACATGGTAATCTCGGGCGAAAACATCCCATTGAAGAAGATCAAGTGTGATGCCCGTTAAATGAAAAAAAAGAAGAAAATTTTGGGCGACGATTCATTTTTATGACGTTATAAGTTTTAAATTCGCGAAACAGCTTAGTCTGACACAGTAACTGAATATGAATTTATAATCATATAAATTCTGGTTTATATGATTCTATTTTCTGGTTAAATTCCCTTCTGGTGATTATCAATTATCAGTTTGTTAACAGTTGCAAGAAGTACAATTTAGATTATATAGTGTTGGTAGTATTTGATGGTAGTATATTTCGTTCAAAAATCGTTCATTGTCTTGTTAAATAAAGAAAAGAAATTTTTAGTTGCCTTGCACAAATTGCATGTTTATAGTGTTTGTATAGCAGTTGTAAGGCTAGGCCAAACGCCAGTTTCTTAACATTTCCTAGTTTCTCGATAAATTGAAATATAGTGCGAGTTTGAAAAAAATGGAATGGCCAAGGGCAGCAATCGTAATCGACCGGTTCGAACGAATGGCTAAAGTCAATATTCGAGAATTGCGAGAACTTCATCGAAGCATTATCCAGGTTCTTCTTTTTTGTTTTCCGCAATATCTACTAATCACTATTGAATAAAGCTAAATTTTGCAAATTTGATTTTATTTATTGATATAATTTTATTTTATTTATTTATTTTTCAGCTTGATTCAATCAATGATCAGATAAATGCAAATTGCGATCGAAGGAATGCTATGCGTAAAATCGATCGTCTTTTAGCTGAATTATATCAGATTCTCGAGTTAAGAAGTAAATTACGATTAGATGCTCAAGAACAATTCGATTTGCGAATTGAGCCAGTCAGATTACAAATTCAGGCTGCCGTTAATGCATTAAAAACTATTTGCACTGAAACTAACGTCAACAATCAAAATGGAAATATTTATAACGATTTATATGAGCAATCTACAGCATCAAATGAAGTTAGTTAGTTTTTAATTGATTTCAATTGATTAATTTTTTATTAATTTTGATGATATATTTCAGCAAAACGGACAACAGCAACAGCAACAGCAGCAGCAGCAGCAGCAGCAAATGGATTCATTGATGCTTAAAAATGAAGTAAAAATGAAGGCAGAAGAAACGAAAAGGCTGGCTTCGGTAAGAATTTCGGTGAACTTTTCTTGTTAAATAGCTCATTTGCAATTGTGGTTTATGATAATTATCAGCATTATCAGTACTATCAGTATGGATTATCGACACAGATAGTATTGAACTTGAAATTAATTAAATGAAATATTTGAAGAAATAAATTCTCATTTAATTACCATATTTTATATCAGTTCTGGAATTTCATTTCAAAAAATCTCTAGAATGTCAAAAGTTTTTTTTAAGTAAAAGCTTTTTTTTAATAGTTCTATTTCAGGATGTTGAAGATTTAAATGAAGTGATGATTCAACTGGGTCAGCTAGTATTTGTTAGTTTTTTTTAATTTTCACTTTTTTATTATTTATTTTTTAATTTTAGTTTATTTTATATTAATTTAATTTGATCTTTAAACTTAAGTACAAAATAGCAGAAAAAAAATTGTAGAATTGTTCATAAATATTTGTAAAATTTTAAATTTTGTATTAAATTTTATTAAATTTATTTATTAAATTTTATTAAATTTTGTATAAAACGTCAGAAATTTGCTCGAAACAATTTTTTTCAAAAACTTTTTATTATAGGCTCAACATGAAGCCGTGGATAGTATTGAAGAACATGTAGAGAAAGCTAAAATTGATTTATGTTCGGGTCATCGCAACTTGAAAAAAGCGCAAGCTTTAAAAAGTGCGAAATATCCTTTAGCAGCCGCAGCAGTAGGAAGTATAGCTGCTGGAGGTCCTGTTGGATTTGCCGCTGGATCAGCAATTGCTGGTATTTTTGCTGCAGTAGGTGGTGCCATCGCAGGTAGTGATTGATAAAAATTTTCAATTTTTCAAATATATAAGGTTTGTAAATACATAATAAATATAATAAATATAAACCAGACGACTGAGTAATCTATTCAAATGACTTCACTGCTTTTGAAATTACGTTTTTTCGTTGATTGGGAAGTATGAAATGGAGATAAATTCTAGCAAAAAGTATGGTTTTTTTAGGACTTTATGGTGGGCGATTATTTAGAAGGAAAGCTCAAGAGGATGCGAATTGCGATGGATGAGAATAAAAAAATTTAAGGATGGAATGGAATCTAAGGAACGAAGGATTATGATGGTGTTCGCGATTGATCATCATAGAAAATGTTCACTTATTTATTCAATATTAATTTTATTCGTCTTTTGCCGCACAATAATTCACTACTGGCATTTTCATTCCTGGCTACACTAAATTTTTTTCATATAACCATTAATTAAAGATTAAATGAAAAGGCGTGAAAAGCGCAAGTATATTTGCGTTGGAAAAGGCCTGTGGATAATTTTGCTCGGCCTTTTCATTATTCGTATCGTGTACGGTTCATAAATCGCTCTTGTTGGTCTAAAGAAATTTGTCATTTGGACCAATTTCTTTCATCGATCGAATTGAATTTGTGCAATTTTCTTTAGTTCAAAAAATTGAACGATAATCGATTTTTATATTGAATGATTAGGATTTGGTTCTTTGGCTCCCAACAACAGTAAAAAATAATTGTTCTGCTGGCGAGCTATTTGTTCGCGACCTCTGATAGATATTTTCAACCGCACCTATAGCCGACGGAGCTTCCTTAAATAGAATCGAAATGCTTACCGCTTATTTATTCACTGCTAGGCCTTATTCTTAAAGTTTCATGATTCTGTTCACCTCCATTTCCTATGACAAAGTGATCATCTCTAATTTTATTCTTCAAACTCTTAAACTATTAGCATAATTTTCCTACTTTTCCTTAAGTTGTATAGATCAATGTATGGAACGCAGGCGTTTTATTTTCCTCTTTCATTCAATGTTTTCCTCTAGATATTTTTTTAAAGCGCTGTCTAACAATAATTTCGTTGAAAAAATTTTATCAAAAATTCCTTATTTCACAAAAATACATAATTCTACCATTTAATCTCAATGTTTTCCGGGTAAAACTAACAACCACGTCGAGCAGACTTTCTGGGAAATATTTCCAAGAACTTTAACCGAGCTAATATCAACTTCAAGTCGAAAAACAACTTGAGAACACAAACTGCCTATTCTACCCAAATCACCTTTCATTTTACCACATTTAAAAATTTTCAGTCGCATTCACAAAGGTGATAACAATATTAAATATATAAGACAAGGTATTAAATTATCGAAGATCATAGACAAACATTAAGGTAAAGATATCACGAATTTGCACATTGTACGTTTTGAGTGTTACCAGTCATTTCATCATCTTCATCCTCATCATAGGCCTGGCGATGATTTCCACCATACCCTTTACTCTCATAACGATGTTCATCGTAAGGCATTAATGAAACTTCTTCGACATCTTCTCCTTCAGGCAATGGAGCCGACCATTTACGACCACCAAGCAAATGCTCCAAAAGCTGAAATGGATAAATTTTAAAGAATTGGCATTATATAATTAAAACACCACAGTGAAAAAAAACAGGTAAAACAAGTAAAAGAAATAAGCATACGCTATAATCAGCCACATCAGACAGAAAATTGTTTTCTGGAAATTCCACCTCAAATTTTACGATAAGCAATCCATACAACTCAGGATGGCGCTGGTTCGGCATGCCCAAATTTGGTATGCATTTGACCATATCTACAAATCATCCTATTCAGCAAAAACAAAAAGCAGAAAATAAATCAGATTTTGAAAAATCGGATTTTTCTTATACTGGCTCATTGGCTCACAGCTGGCGAATTTCATTGTAATATATTGTTAAAGATATAATCTCTTAAAAATGGTGCAAATAACCTGGTTGAATTATTTCTGAAGGATGAGAGGCTATAATAATGTTCTGGCCATTTAAGTGCTGGACAATTGTACTAAATCCGCACAGTGCTTCATTCAAAGATATTTTCCTGAATTCAGTAAATTTCCATTTATTAAATATAAAAATTAAAATGATGAACGAAACAGTTCAATGAAAAAGATTAAAAGTTTACCATTCAGTATAACAATTAACTTTTAATAACCCATCTATTTAATTATCAACAAAAATTATCAATTAATTATCGCCCCTAACAGCAAAAAAAGTCGAAAAAAGAGGAAAATATATTTTAAATTTATCAAATATTTTATAACTCCTATTTTTTTTACTTAATATTAGCCGACAAATGAGAACTAAGAAATGATAATATCCTACTTGTGCATGATAAGGTCATCGCCTTCCCTTTGGAAAACTTCATGTTCTGCAACGACAAGTATAATTATAACGTCTCCTGGCTCCACTCCGGGCTGAAATAAAATAAAACTTGTCGCAAAAAAAATTACAATAAAAGCGAATTCACAATACAAGAAATTAAATTTTCTACAAAATTTGCCCACTTCCTGAATTAGCTTCTTGCAATTTTGTGATACCTTACAAATTCGAAAGTTTAACTTTCAACCGAATCGGCTGATATAAACACTTTTCTAGTCATTTCTCAATTGTACTCAAGATTTTTTCTCAAGAGATTTCTAATAAATCAAGCCAGTCATTCAACCACGATTTTTCTTTTCCTCTTTAATCTTCATAAATGAACAGAAATGTAAAGTGGTATTTCCTTTGATATGCATAAGTAGGCAAAAAATGAATTGCAAAGACCATATAACCGAAAATGGTACAGTAATAAAATAAAATGACGATAATCATGAGTTTCGATATCTTACGCACTCCAGCTAATATCACGAAACAGACTATCACAACATTCCCACAATTCCACAGAAATAAAATCAAACTTCTTGATCAGATTCTCCCCGAAAGACAATCTTTTGTTCATGATACATTCCTGGTCTTACATGAACTTGTAAAACACGTTTCTCTTTTACAGTTCTCTTTCCTTGACAAGTTTTACATCGTTCTTTCTCAGGTATTTTATATCCTAAATGAATGAATAATTTATTGCAAAAATTTTCATAATGTAATTTTAAAAAAGAATTTTAAAAGGACAACAAAAAACAAACCACTTCCACTGCAATCAGGGCAATTAACTTGCATTGACTGCAACATATTAGGTCCAATCACCTTCATTATTTTTTTCACGCCATTACCATGACACCCCTCACAAGTGTAATTGGAACCTTTACCACCCTTTCTAAAAGAAAACAATTTAGAAACAAAAAATGATCAAAAAATGAGCGAATCGATTACTGGCATAAAATGAACCACTTCTTGCATTGGATTTATTTCACGCCCTTATTTCTATAGAAAAAGGCAAATGAAATGCCATGAACACAAAGTATTTCTAAAAAAGAATTTTATTTTATTACGACACTTTTATCTGGATGTTATTTGGATGGATATATTTTTAACATTACCCATTACAAGCATTGCATATGATTCGCCGCTGAAGCTGCAATTTAGAAGTTTTGCCATTGTACAAATCCTCCAATGTCACCTTTAGAGGATGAGTTAAATCTTGTCCACGGCGTGCGCGACGAGACATACCTCCACCGAAAAATGAAGCAAAAGGATGATCATGACCATCAAAAAGATTTGCAAAAAGATCTTCGGCTCCTGCGAAATTACCTGAAATTGTAAAAAACCATAATTTTAAGTTATATAATTTATAATATTCCATTATTTTATAGGGAACGAAAAATGCATACCACCTCCACCACGTTTAACGCCATCCATTCCATGCTCATTATACAACTCACGCCGCTCAGGATTACTTAGAACTTCATAAGCAAAAGAAATTTCCTTGAACTTTTCACCATGTGCAGGGTTTTTATCAGGATGATATTCTTTTGCTAGATGTTTATAAGCCTGAATTTTCATAATATGAATTGAAAATATTTAAAAGAATCCCAAACTATACAAAAATAGTATTAAACAAAACATATTTCCATGAAGTCCAGAAAATTTAAAAAGGTAAAATTCAACTTTTTTCCGAGAAACTATTAATCCACCTCTGAAAAAACCAGTTTTTTTCGTAAAGAACATCTTACAATAAAGAATCGATAAACCCCATCAATTTTCGCCCTTAACTCTACTTTCGTTCATCGCTCATCTTACAGAATAATAATTTATGTCCGAACAAATGAACCTTCTTTATTTCATCGGTTGTAGCACTTGGCTTGACATTAAGTAAATCATATAAAGTGGTTTCAACTGGACCATCACGAGAACGACCTCCACTACCATTCATACGAAAAAACATTATTGATGATGTATCTTATTAATGATAACTATATAACAATAAAAAATTTGACTCACTGAAAATATTTCAATTAAAAATCAAAATATTTAACATATTTATCGAAAAATTAAACGATATATCTATCGCTCGATTTTTTTTTTCAATCAATAATATGTATGCATATGAATTGCACTAATTTTCTCGCAGACAGATTCAAATAGGTGCGGATTTACGCAGAAAGAAAGTACTCATAAAAGCATTAACCGAATCATAAAATCACATTTAGAAGAAATAAATACCGCCATCCATTTTTTTAATGCATCCCAGCAAAGAAAAATTTACAGAAAAAATTAAACGATATATTTAATAAATGACTGAAAAGATTAAAATAAGGCTTGGAACCACACCAAAATTTAACGATTTGAAGAAATTTGAATTGTATGAATTATTCTTCGTCTTCCTATAGCAAGTGGCATTTTATACTCATTTTGCTTCAGTAAATCGAGATGAAGCGAGAGGCATTAGGTGAAAGCGAGCACGAAAAACGAACCATCCACATCCATCCGCACTTCACTTTTAACAACATGTTTGCTCAACTATTAAAGGAGACAAACAGGACAAAGACTGCTTGCGGGATTGCTTTTGTAAAAATTATTTGTTTTTCGTACAATGCAAATATTCACCCGAGGAAAAATTAAATGATAATAAAAAGTGAAAGAAAGAGAAATAACTTTACGCAATAAACGACTCTTTCACCTTTATGAAAAATTCCCACGTAAATAGTTGGGGTTCCAGCTTAAGAAGTATTCCCCCGATAAATATGGACCCAAAGTCCCCAACCTCACCTAACACCAATTCTACACTCGTCTTAATCAAAACCACAAAGAACCAACCAACACCTGCGTAACACTAAGAAGAATATGGAGAATCGAAATTTCCAGGCACTAGCTTACTGTAACTGAAAATACAATCGTTTCGAGACCCTTCGGGAACTTTTAAATCCTGTTGAGTCTATTCGATTCGCATGGTTTTTTTAAAATCAGGCTGGATGTTTTCCTTCTCTTTGAAATGGTGGGCAAATTGCAGCATGTGGACCCTTCCAGAGGTGCCAGAGGATGATTATGGGCATAATTTGAATTCTTATTTATTCTTATTTTATTAGGATGGGATTATTTTTAATGGTTGTTTTACGTTACATTCATTCAAAACTCTTTCAAATGGGAAAAATAAATATTTTCTATTTTTAAAACTTTAAAGTAGGTACATTTGTAGGGGTGAATTGTCGATGGCTTCATTGGGTCCAGAGGGGACAAGCTGCTTGCTGTAAATCCGCTTCACACGAACACAAATCAGGGAGTACAATTTGGCATTATGAAACATTTGCAAGTTTCATTGTCCAATCTAATATTCGAAAGAGTAGCAAAAGCCTTCTTTCTCTGGTTCCATGTCGCTTGGCAAGATATACATTAAAAATTAGCAAAATAATTTTTCAGCCTTTATAGCATAAAGATAGTGACGTCGAATCGAAGAATCGAACAACTTCGAAATGCGCTACTGTTATAGCCAGCGGAGCCAGTCTAACCAGTAATGGTGAGAATTGTTAGAAGAATAACCGAAAAATCAGAGTAAATCCTGGGGTGTCCATCTGCACCTCCATTCTCAAATGATTCTTCTTATATGCAGTAAATGGCGTTCGCGTATTTCATGCGCATCACTTCCTGCTTTAACAAATAATGTGCGAATCTGGTGCAGATTCACTATTAATGGTATGCAGTTAGTATTCCTGGTTAGCCTATTTTGGTTGGATATTAGTATAGCTAAGAATTTTTCGTTACGAAGCATTTGATAGTAGAAGGTAGCTTCGCAGACTTTTTAATGATAGGTTTACGTCAGAAGATAGATCCTTGCCTTTAAAGATAATTTGAATTACTATTTGGCTCTGCTGAGCCATCCTTCAGTATTAATGGCGAAAGTTCGGGAGACAAAAGAATTACTGATTGAGAAATATGCACAAAGTCTGGGGAGTGAATTCTAAGCTTTAACCGTAGTTATTTATGAATTTTTTTTTTTCGAGAGTCGTCATCAGTATTGGTCAGACCCGTTCTGCAAATCGCACTAGGCAAATATGCCAGGAAGGCCCTTGACGATAGAAGATAAGATTGACGATAGAATTACAGCTGAGTCGCCATCATCACCGGGATTTTGGACGGGTTTACTCCTGCGAGAGTAGAACCTCAGCGTCGATTCTGATTCCGAAATGAACAGCAACCCACTGAGCCATTACTCACAAGTTACTAATGAATCGTGGGAGTTATTGCATAAACTTATTGTTGACGAAAGATGAAAGTGGAAAATATCAATCTTTCAACAATATTGTTTGCTGGTGATATATGGTTGTTGATATATGCACATATTGTTAGCTGTACTGCATGTGTGAAGAATAATAGTCCATGCATTATTTTAGGATTCTGTCCATAGAAAAACGTTGTATGGTGGACATGACATTCTGCATCCATACTAGGATTTTACAGTTGACATCAGTTCAACCCATTGGGAATCGATGGAAATTTAAAGAGAGGTCAACGGATCTTGAAGACCCGATTGGAAGTCGATAGGGGGTCGATGGACAATCAATTTTTTTTTCAATTTTTATGATTTCTTAAAGAGGAAAATTTCTTAAAATTTTTTTGTAATGTTATTTTTAATTATGAAATAATTGCCAAATTTTTTTAAAAAATTTTAAGTAAATTTTGAATTCACTGAAAAAAAATGCAAGGAGCATAAATTCAAGAAAATTCAACATAAGTGCACCTCTGATAGTGTTGGAAAATTAAGTATCATCTATATGGTTGCTAGGAGTCGACTTGATGGCACATATTTATTATCATTAAAAAATAATGCGGATTCGAATAGTTCTGGCATCGAATGTTGTACTTCTTGGATTATTGATAATAATCGTTATTTGTGGATCCAAAATGGGGATCCGGAATAAATTTCCAGTGTATTCTAAAATGAGATCACTTAATTTTTATTGCCTTATATAAGAAATATAAAGAAAGATTAGGAAGATTATCTCTTAACATTTTTAATCCCGAAAGGATATCCTAGCACAGCCGATGAATTAACCATTAACCAGTGAGTTAATCAATATTATTGTAGTGGGAACGGTTTCCTGAGAATTACTTATAGCACACTGGTCAATAGATGAATCGGTAAATATATTAAAAAAATACTGTCCAATTGATCAAATGAATATTTGGAGAAACTGATTAATGAGTTCGTTATTATAGTTCTAAAAGAGAAGAAATAACGGAAGAATTTCTTCGTACGATCCAGAACGGAGTAGCCGGAGACTTATCCAATAACAGAATTTATAATAATTCTGAAAAAAATATAACAATATGAAATTTCTATTTCCGATATGGCTGCACTTTTATATGTTGGTTAACCTGCAATCATTGGGAAATGTCGCGATTTTCTAGTGCTTCTCAAGAACAGAGATATTCAAACAGGGGTGTTGGGTTCGACAACATTTACATTTATCAAATAAAATTGCAAAGAAAAGTTTATAAAATCACACTCAAGCTCGGCCAACTATCATCAGTTATCAGTTATCGTTATCAGTTATTAGCTATCAGTTATTATCAAATTTAAGACTGGTTTGTTCTGTGTTGAAATACAATAATTTTCATTACTCTAATGCAACTTTGTGTTGTTGAAGTATCATTTGAAACAATGTAAAAAATATTTTAAGATTCACTTCAAAGACCTTGAAAATGTGAATTTTACCATTTTGGACCATGCAATCTTTTTCGATACGAAATAGATTTTCCCTTATAAGAAGGATTAATTGAACTAGAGGAGGTTTTTTTTTCACCATTACTGGTTAGATTCGCTTCTTTTGCTTGTCGCACAAGGCAAATATGCCGGAATCGTCGATTGGCGACAGTATTACTAGCATCACTCGAAACGAGCAACAGAAATAGATTAAGTATATAGGAAAATGGCATTCTAAATAATTTTATACGAAAAAAATTTTGCCACAACGAATCACGCAAAGCCATCTCATTAATAGCTATAAATAAATAATTTGAGTTTTCTATATTTTTGCAGTTTTATTAAAAAAATATTTTTTATAATAATATTTTTATAATAATATTATTGCCAAATAAATATTTATAGAAAAAATAAAATTGGTTTTAACTAGGTGAATACCAAGAAATTTTTCTTATGTTATTTTTCTCGAATGAAAATCCCATAAATTTTTTTAATAGAAATCCAAAATAGTTCCAAAAGGATCGATTAGAAGAGGAGATGAGAAAAAATATTTTTCTCATAAGGCGAATATTCATTAATGAATAGATTTCTTAAGGTGGAAGAAGAAGAAGAAATTCCCATAAATTTTGCCAGGATCGGTCTATTCGCATCTTCCAGCTTAAGAATCAACCGTTTATCGACCCTTATGTAATCATGTGAAAAAGAACATTGTCCTCCAAATTCTTCTTCTAAGAGCTCTCACCTTTACTGATTAGGCTGGCTCCTCTAAGGGTAAAATGCTTCCAAGCGGCACGCCGTCCTCGACAGTAATAGAAGCCATTCGTTTTTCTATCGTCTAAGTCCATATATTGCTGGTCCGCCTATACTTTCAGAATCTTTTCTTACCCTATCATTCCAGATCTTCATGATTCCTTGATTGATCCACCTCACTTTTGACGTTACCCATTACATGGTTTAGCAAATAACAAAATATGTGTCAACTCTTGCTGTGGACGAAGAACGTACCCTAAGACCAGCGAAGACGACGTTCTATGATGGTGCTGTTAATGCAAGTGGTATTTGAACGAAGTGATCATGTGAAATTTTATCCATTTGGCCGTAAAATCTATTTTAGGCATGGTCAAAAGCTGATAGCTTTTTAATATCCTCCATCCTGATTGGGCAATAAAAGCGAACGAATCTATATAAATGGACATTCGTTTTTATGGTGTTTTCACGATTTCATAGCGGGAAATGCCGTAATCTGGACATAATTTCATTTTTTGTTAGACCATTTGGTACTAGAGTCCAAGGAATTTAAAATCGGGCATTTCCTCAATCGGCAATGCCCAGTTTATAGAAAGAGGCATTTTATCAGTCAGCTTGTACATTTGAGGCAAAACACTTTCGTTTTATTTATATTAACCCTGAGTCCGATTCTATACGATTTGTTGACATGTTGTTTATCATTATTTGCTCCAATCATCTGGTAAAATTTCTTTTTTCTATACTAGAGAATACATTTGCTTATGAAGAACGATGGACAACATTCGAAGAGTTCAGCCTGAAGATCATCTTCTCTTGGAGTTTTATTGGCCTTAACCTTATGGATAATGGATATTATTTCTTCTTCTGTTGGGGGCTCACAGTTTCAAGCATATGGTTCAGCGAACGCATCAGTTACATTAGAAGCAACAAATGGCGCCTCTTGGTTAAGTTTAGCCTAAAAGAATTCTTTCCATCTTATGAGGCTGGTTTTCGGCTCGAACCATTGCATAGTCAGATCTATAAAGATTGCTCGTTTCCGCACCGCAATAGAAGAATGGTGATATAATCTGAAATGTTGGTTCCACTAGACTAGATGTTTTCTACGATGCCTGAAGCAAGTATTAACAACAATGTTTATACTGTTCGGCATAATGAAAGCGTTCCCCATTGGCACACCGTTCTCTGATGCTATATTTGCCAATTACTGAGTTCATCGTAACGGCATCATAACCTACGTGCGCATTCCAATCTCCCTCGATTGTGATTATGTGTTTCGGTACAGATTTTGTTAACAATTGAAGTCCCACGCAGAATTTATCTTTATCCAGATCATCTACCGACAGAATTGGAGTATAGACACTATTGACTGAGATATTGCAGAACTTAAAATGGGCATAGGCTATACAATTGCTTACCGGTTTCCACTCAAAGCGGAATGGGCCTTATCAAATTTGACATTTCGTTCCGAGTTATTCGAAGCACCATAGTGATATAGCCAGTATCTCTGATCCGACCCTGGATTAATAATTACTCGGAACCCGAAGTGAGGAAGACGGACTTCCGACAGGCAAGCGATATCCACACGATATTTAGAAAGGGTGTGGATAATGATTGCTTGACTTGCAACGTCCATAAGCGTTCTGACGTTCCAACTCTAACTTACTGAATAAAATTTGTGTATTTATTTATTATTTATTTTTATCATTGAAAAATAAATTTTTATTCATTTTAGGATATAAGGTTTCAAGGTTTATGTGATTCTTCCTCCCATTTATATTTCCATAATTTTTAGATAATTTTCTTGATTTGATTTTGATATTTTTTTTTTGTACTTTGTTTTTTCATGTTTTTTCTTCGTTATTTTTTTTTCATTATTATTAATAAACATTAATTAACAAATTTTTAATATTATGAAGATAAGTTGAGTAATCGTATCCACTAACCATACAACCTTAAACCTTCAACCTATTTATACTAATTTGACAAAAAAACATCGGCCCATTGAGCCGATTATTTCTTTATTTTTTAAAATCCTAAACCGCTTTATCTAATTGTCCTTCGAAGATATAGTGGAATACCGAATTTTCCTCAATCCGAATATGATAGACGAATGGGGCCGAATTGTACTTTTTATTTATTGCATTTTTGCGATCTTACGGTTTGGCAAAGATCGGTATGATGTGTGGCAAATAGGACATACGAGAGCATGGAGTGGTGGTGGTAGAATGTAAGAGCGGGGTCGTGCAAACTGTCAGCATAGTATAATTGAGTTTGAAGAGGCATTAAGGATATGTGGATCTACAAAATAACGGAAATAACGTGAGCTCCTAGAGGACCGTTATAACAAAGTTGGTTTGTGATAAATATGCCTAATAGATTCCAACCGTTGGTCCTTATCTTATCAAATAATTCATAGAATGATTACTAGTTTATCATCGAATTTATCGATTTTTTTCCATATTTACATATTTTTTATATTATATTTACATTTGTTATCAAATTATTAAATTGTTTACTTTGATTGTTCGCAAAAATAAAAATTATCTCATTAGACTTTTTTATAAATAAAATTAAACATAAAATGAAATATAAAATTAAATATATAAAATTAAATAAGACAAAATTTTTTTACAAAAATTAAAAAATTAAATTGCATTTTCTCGTTTATTTAACACTTTCATGCATTTGTATTTCCTTGCAATCATTTGTCTCTTACTCGCTTACAATTTGCTTTTAGTGCTTTCAGTCAGTTAATGCAGTCATTTCAAAATATGGCGTGCAGCGTGTTTTTACGTTTCCATTATTTCAACGTGTGTTTTATACTTATACTTCGTTCATCCGTTTTTTTTTTTTGCACGGTTGATAATTGTCGCGGAACGGCGAAAGCGAAAAGGTTACTTTTCAGCACAATTCGCGAGGATTTTTTCTGGTTCATTAGTTCATTTGATGTCTTTTCAACTAATTCTTCATTAATTGATCCTTAATTCATTGATGGGCAATCTGTTTTCCATTTTTATAATCTTTTTGTCTTTGCTATTTCGCGACAATAGTCGAATTGTATGTTGCTTCCGGTAAGGTCGAGCAATCATATTTTCGTTTCTTGTCATTTACTGAACCTATTATTAAAAGCGGTATCCACGTGATGGTTATGAAAGTCTTTTCAATTCAATTCAATTAGATATTTCAATTTCCCGAGTGATTTTCTGAACAAAACTTCTGTGAGTCAGTGAGAAATTAGAAAAAATTTTTGCCACCATTTTTTCTTACGTTCTTTTGTTGTAAAATTTTTGCTTTTGGATTTTTACTTATTTTTTGCTGTAAATTTTTTTTTTATCTAAGTTTTTACACATTTTTTTTTCCATTTATTCAGTGCAGCTGTTCATATTAAAATAAGTTCTAATTTACAATTTTTATGAATGATTTTTAGTATATCATTTTGCCGAAAAGGTCACTGACCTTTACTTCTTTTGTTGAGGATCGTTTACATTTATTTGATAGCCTAAATTCGTTAAAATTAAATTAGGTTCAAGTTTTTCCGATGGTACTTTTCAAGACTACAACTAAATTAATTAGGCAAGTTAATGTAATGTGAGAAATTGAACTTTTTCGAATTTAATATTTTTTTGAACTCAGTCGGAAATGGACCCTTTTTGGTGAATTTTTATATTAAAGACGAAATGTTTGACCTTGATAATTTGTAATTATTTTATTCGATTATCATTTTGCTAAACGAATAATAGAGTGACATTGAATAAATTTCAGGTCAAAAATTCAGATCATAAGTGGTTCTCTGGCGATTATTTCAGACCAGTAGATCAGATCACTTTAAGTTTTTCTAAGGTAAATTATTATCCGTCGTCCACCACAGGAGTTCATACATATTTTGCCATTCGCTGAACCCTGTGATTGGCGTCAAAAGCGGGGAAGGCCAATCAAGACCTGGACTGATGCAGTCAGGAAAGATTTTGAACGTATAGGGAAATCAGCGATATATGGATTTAGACGATGGAAAAAGGAATGGCTTCTATTACTACTAGTGATGGTGTCGGACAGAGTAGCTTGGAGACGTTTTACTCTTGTAGCCAGCGGAGCCAGCCTAACCAGTAATGGTGAGTGCTGTTAAAAGAAGAACATAAGTTATTAATCTTGTTGTATGTTTCCCTACTTGTTTCGTTTATTTAATCGTAAAATTTAACGACGATTTATTATGAATAATTTATAAATATAAAAAAGAAAATTTGAAAGTCTTTTATCGATTTGCCTTAATTTCATCAGTTTTTGAATGGATAAAAATCTATTATTGGCTTTAACTTATATCAATTAGTAATTGTTGACTGCTGCGTTGACTGCTAGAGATTGAATCTTAGTTGTGTATTCTTTTGTCTCAGCGTGGAATGGATAGTTGGCTTACAACAACAGGGAATCTGATCATCAATCATTGCTATAAGTCTTTCGTTGCATTTCATGATTCTCTTTATAGTTCTTTCTAGCTTATTTGATGTAATCCATTTCTCTCCACGTTTTTCTATTTTGACATAATAACACTATCGCATTTTATTATAAACTGTTTTACTTTTTATATGCATCGGAAAATTTGGCTTTTCTGAGGCTCTAAAATGAACTGAAGGAAGATAACAGGTTTTGAAGGTATATTTAAAAGTAACCTGGGATTTGAATACACTTCCAAATGTGAGTTTTTTGAGTTTTTTCTGTTGTGCAGGCTTATTTCATGATTTGACCATGTTTTATTGATCCTATAAATTACCGATTTATTTTAGAAAGCATGTGCCAAGTTGCATTTTATAATTCGAATAGTCGACAGTTTATGATAGCACTTGTGAATTTATCTTGATTTATCAATTTTCTAATTCTTGCCAGCAGTTTTCTTCATTTTCGAATCGGTGTTTCATTAATTTATAATATTTTTAACATTTTTAGCTTCTTTCCATTTAATTTTTTCTCATTTTTTTTGTTATTCATTTTTTATTTTAAAATTTAAACTCTCATCATTATTTTTTAAATTTCTTAGTTGAAATTTTAGTCGATTAATTCGGATTTAAATCATTTTCTTATCAATTTGCTATTGATTGATAATGGATTAATTTAAAGTTTTCTGATACTTTTTTTTAATGGAACTAAAAAACGAATAATAGTTGAACAATTGAATAATTGAATTGAATAAAATAAATTACTCTTCTTTGTTTAATATCTTAACGACTTAATTTTTTTCTTTTTTCCACTAAAGTTAGTGAAAATTCAGTGAAATTTTTTATTTTTTTCGTTACGAAAGTTAAATTACGAAAATTTTATGATATTTTTTATTTCTAAAGGCCCTAAAAAATATTTTATTTGAGGCCTTTGATTCTTTTTTTAAAATCTAATTAATGCCTTTTTATTATTTTTTCTGTTATAATTTGTGGCTATCATTAAACACCATTAAAATAAACTTTTTTAACTATTGGTTATTGACCTTATAATTGACACAGTTATTGTTGATACTATATATCTTATATTCTCATGTTGATTTCTATTGATCTACGGACCCATATTTGACCTTTTTCTCTTAACAATTGGCTTTCCGTTCTTTAATTATTATTTTTCGATATAATAAGAAATATGATATACAATATATATATTCATTATAGTTTATCCTTTTCGACATTTTGAAAATAATTTGAGAAGGTCAAGGGGGAAGGACGAAAAGTTTTCCAGCTTTATTTTTCTATCTCTTATGGTACTAATGGAAATAATTTGGATAGGATTTGAATTTGCATTTAGATGAATGTTGAAAATTCATTCTAAATTATCATTTTTTACTTTATCATTTTAATAAATAATTAATTATTTTATTTATTCTTCCTAAATATTCATTTTCATTTAATCATAATTTGGATATTCTAACATATTTATCACTAATTAATGTTATTATTATCATTCTTTATTGTTATTATCATTTATTATTAATATTCTGCTTGATTTGCACCATTTCATTGTTATTCTTGACCATCTGTTATTATTTATTTATTTGTTCGATTCCATCTGCATTTTTAATAATTTATTTTCAATAAATTATTGAATTAAATTTAATTTTTATAATTATTTAATATTTAATATTTATTTAGTAGTTATTTAATATTTGAAAGTTTTTTAATTACTATTTTTTTACTTATAAGTATGCAATGAATAAAATCCCAAGTCTGAATGATTGTTGATGAATTTCATTCATCTTTCATTTTCATTTGTATTATATAATAATTATTTGATAAAATATTTTTTAATAATTTCAGCAAATCAACCGGTTTATTTTCTTTTTTTTCACAGTGAACATTTTATTAATTTATAATTCATTTTTAGAGATCGGAAAAAAAGAATCTATTGAATGAATGAAAAAACAGGTTTTTTTAAAAATAATTTGTATATATGGATAATAATAGAGATTTTATTGAATTTTGAGGTGTAAAACGTATGCATTTTTTAATTTTATAAGAATCCCTTTAACCGTTATTTGAAAGTTTTTTAATCACTATTTTTTTGTTTATAAGTATGCAATGAATAAAGTCCAAGTCTGAATATTTTGTGGAATTTTTGCAATTTTTCAGGTAATCGTTCAGAGTGGTTCACCTATCGAAAAATTTTTACAATTAAAATGGCCGATATATATTTTATTAGATTCTCGCGCATTATTGGTTAAATCATTATTCGATGTATTGAAGTGGAAATCTTTCTTATTTGATCGTCTTCTAATCATTACTAATTAATCACAACTGACAGTTCCAATGATTTGCCTATCTCTTCTTTTTTTCGTTATATTCATTAGAACAAAGGTTAAAAGTCAACTGATAAAAATTATCATTGTTTAGTTTTTTTTGTTATGTTAACTGATCAATGAAAAATGTTTCTTATAAGTTTTTTTCTAATGAAATTTTCTTATCGGAATTAATCCGCATCACCAATTTAATTTAAAAATTTTAGATTTTTATCAATTTTATTTATTTTCATAAATTTGATTTAAAAAAAAAATTAACTGTGAACAGCTGTAAATTTATTAATAGCTTATAAGTAGCTGCTATAAATCAATGTGAAAACTAGTCGAATAGTATTGAAATGGATTGGTGTTCGTCAGTGAATTAACCAAATCCTCTTTTAAATCTTTAAAATAGCCTTCTTTATTGTCGTTTTTTTAGTTGCTGTAACCAATGATGTTTAGCGATAAGTTGTAATTGATGCGAGCAATTAGAAAACGAATTGTATAATTTTTCAGTTATAACGAACTGGGATGGGGACAAATTCGATGTCGTTTCGACTACTAAAAACATCCCACAATTCTTTCGATTATTCCATGATTCTATTTTCGAATTCTCGAATAATGAATATTGCTAGTCGAATATTTCAACTCTTTCTTGCTTTTTAGTTATTTCAATTGAAATATTTACTGGTGGGTGAGATCGTGAGCGTAGTAAAAATAACAGTAATAATTTTTTTGTACGAAGTAAGAAATCGGTTAAACAATCGATCATCCGATAAGTTTTGGTTAGATTAGATTAATTACTGATAGAAGAAAATAATTTGCTGATAATTATATATTTCTTCCTAATAATTTTAAGAATTTATTTTTTTAATTTAATAATTTTCATAATTTAAATATTTTCATAATTCATAATTTAAATAATTTAAATATAATATTTTCATAATTTAAAATTTAAAATTTTAAAATTTAATAATTTTGAGCAAAATTTTTTTTGTAATTTTCTATAAATTAAGATGGTACTTGACAGTGGCCTGGCTGATTAGTTTCGCATGCAGTTCAGTTCTCGCCTACTTGCAATTTGGTCTATTTAATGTTTTTTATAGAATAGATTAGTTAACAGTTTTTTCGCATATTAATTAACAACTATCAAAAATTATATGGCCTTAAATTAAAAATTAAAATTATATTTGTGTATTTGCTTTATTTTAAACAATAATTCGTTGGTGATGAAAAGCATTTCGCAATGATTTTTATCTCTCAAATATCCTCAAGTCAGTGGAGGATGGGATAGCCGAATGATTAATATTCATATTATTGTGTTAAGAATCAATGGGTGATTTAGCCACCGGGTGGTGGTGACATGGTGTTCTTTCACCAAATAACTCAAATAATAACTTTTTTTTTTTTTTTCTTTCGAATAATTAATTAGAATAATTTAATATTTTCGGTAGTAAAATTTTTGACTATACCAATAGGTAGCGGAATGAGTCGAACCAATAAATAAATGGTGAGCTAAAGAGTTTTAGCTTAAATTTTTGTTCATTTCTGTCTCATATTATAAGTTTATTATTGGCGTTTATTATTAAGGCTTTTGGCCTAATAGTTTTAATTTGATTATTATCCAGAAAACTTGAATTGCTTATACAATAAGGCTATTTCATTGATTTTTCCATCAGCCAAAGCGAGTCATATGTGAGTCATTATTAATAATTTATCGATATGAATGGCTCAGCAAGATTTACTTACATATATATATATATATGTATTTATGAAGCAACGACGATTTTTGGAAACCAAATAGTTCTCAGAATTTTTACGCTTCGTTGCTATTTTGATTGTGTATAAACAAAAATATTTTTATATTAAAGTTTATTTGGTTGAAGAGTGATCGAATTGTTGTTTATGTCGATTGTTCGAAGAAAGGAGAATGGGAAGAGGGGAGAGGGGAGAAGGAGCGAGGAAACAGGCTGGGTGGGATGGATTTTTTAAATTTTCGATTTTTATAAACATTAACGATATTCGAACTGAAACACTGAGTTGTCAGGAATGATTAATTTCAATAGGGAAGAAAGGGAATAATAAAAGGAAGAGAGAGAGTAAAATGGTTAAAATCGAAATAGGTTAGCAAAACATTCATATTTCTTTTTTTTTTAGGAAATTCAAATTTTTTATTTATTAATATTTTTTTTTTATATTAATAAAAATAGATGTAATATTTTTTTTATTGGAAATAATATTTATAACATTTGTAATGCAATAATTTGTAATATTTTAATAATAATGATATTTTTCTAAGATAATTTAAAATTTTTATTTTACAATATGTCATTAGACGGAAAATTGAATTTATTTTTATTGAATTATCAATTATAAATCGAATAAATCGTTCATTTTTGATTTTATAAAATATAAAAATTCTACAAAATAATATTTCAATTGATTTCGATAGAATTAATCGAATTTAATTATAAAAATTTTTTTGACACTAAAATAAATTTTATCACCACGATTTTCTTGTATTTAATTTTATTTCTTTATAAACTTATTCGTTTGGCGTTTTTTTTTTTTTTTTCTTCTTTCGAATAATTAATTAGAATAATTTAATATTTTCGGTAGTAATAGTGGCTGATAAGGCGTGAAGAATGGCCGAAATCGATGTTTCACGTTTACCGAGCAGTGTTCGTGAACGTTTAGCGCAGCTCGATCTTGAACTGTCCGAAGGTAAATTTAAAAAAAAATTTTTTTTTTGCGTCTATTTTTCTAAAATAGTTTAAAATTGTCGATGAGAAAAAAAGTGATTGACATTTTGATATTTTTTTTATAATTTTATAAAAAAATTTTATGATTTTTTAAAACATTCAATTATAATTTTAGAATTTTGTAGATAATTATTATTTGTTTTTTATCACTCATGTCTAAGGTAAATTTTACGGGTTCGCTGAGCGGTCAAAATCTCACATGATCGCATCCATCTTCGCTCAAATACCACTTGCAGTACCATCATAAAGCATTGCTTTCACAGATTAAGGCAATTCTTCATAGCATACCACAGGAGTTGACCCACTTGCTAAACCCTGGATGATGTTAAAAGCGTGGTCCAGTTATAATCTGACAAACCTCACAGACTGACACATTCAGGAAAGATTTTGAACGTATAGGAGGACCACCGATATATGCACCTAGATGGTTGAAGAAGGCTTCTATAACTATCAGCGATGGCATCAGATCGAGCAGCTGGAAAGGTCTTAGCCTTATAGTAAGCGAATCCAGCTTTACCGGTAATGGTAAGAACTGTTTGAAGCAGGGAAGATGATTATTATTTGTATTTGCAGGCGATATAACTCAAAAAGGTTATGATAAGAAGAGGCTAGCACTTATTACTCCTTATCTGCATGCGCAGGCGAAAGGTTCATATCTATTTTCTTTTTTTTGGGAGAGGAGTTAATTTTTCACGAGGAATTTCAGTTGGCTCCAATTTTTTAATTTTTTTTTCATAATAAAGAAGAAATGAGAACTGCGGTTTTAATGATTTATGATGTTAATAGTTTATGATTTTTTAATCTATTATTTATTGCAAAAATATTATTTTAAAAAATGAAAATCATTTTTCAGTTTTTAAATTTCAATTTAATTCAAATTTTTTAATATATTTATTTGCTCTATTAATTTAAATTGCTTTGTTTCAGATTCGAAAATGACAGCGAGTCCAAGTACACGTGCGCAAAGACGTCATCAGCGTAGGCTTACGCGTGAAGAATCTCGATTTCATTCAGGTATCCAATAATTTCGTTATTGGCAAAGCAATAAACCACTTATATGAAAGCTTTTATTGGTTAAACATTTTGAAAATATAGTCATTTTATTATTTTTGACTTATTTTTTGCTCACTTATATGTATTTATTTATGTATTTTTAATTTATTCAAAGTTTTTTGTTTTAGAAATTCGTGCTGAAGCAGTTCAACAAGCCTTATCCGAATATTCGAAAGGTAAAGGCGATTATATTTTTATTAAAAATTTTTGAATATCCAAGAAGAAACATTCAACTGAATTTTAATAACCACTGTTTATCCTATTGTTTTTTTTATTGATATAAATTTATTAGTCATGAAAATTTAACTATCTTCATTTTTCATTTCATGAAAATATACCTAATTTTTAAATTATTTTTAAAATTAAAATTTTAATTACTAATAACAAAGATCGTGAAATTTGGTTTTGTGTAATGTACTTTTTTTGATGAATCAGTTTCCATGCTCATTGTTTATGATTCATAATATATTTTCCTTTTTTTATATTTAAGGAAAAAAAGAACGGCCAAATATTTTACAGCCAATAAAGAGGCGAGGAATAGAAATACGCCGAGATAGAACGAAGAATCGTCTATCAGGTAGGTTGGTTTGTTGGTTCTCTTGTTTCTCTTTATAATTACTCTTAAATAAAAGAAATATTAAGAAAGTAGTTCGGATGAAGATAGTATGTTTGGAAGTAGCGATCGAAGTAAAGGAACTCCATCTTCACAATCATTAAGTGATCGAAACAAAAAGATCTCAGATGTTTCTCGTGATTCAAGTATTTATTAAATTTATATTTTGTTAATGTTAATGTTTTGTTAATTTTTAAATTTTTTTATTCATTTTAATTTTAAACTTTTAAAATTTTCAGCAATAAATTAAATTGTGCAATTTAACTTTATTGTTTCTAGAAAATATTTCTCGTGCTCCTCCACCAGATGTCACATCAAATGCTGTTGTTGCTGAAGCTGTTGTTCGGCGTAACGAAAAAAAACAACAGAAATATGTATACTTTTTTATTTTGTTGTTTTTTATTTTTGTGTGGTCTTTTATAAATTTATTTGAATTATAAGTAGCTATAAGTGACTGAAATATTTGATATCTGGTTAATTGGATCGATATTGAGATGACCTTGACTTGAAATGACTTACTTCTTTTACTATCACCAGTTCCAGCGCCATCTGACGATAAACTCTCATCTTTATAGTCAATGAGACTAATCGAAACATGTCAGAGATTATACATGCGAGAAAATATTTGTTTAGGTGAAGTCTCATACTCTCTTTTACTGTCTTATGGATTTTTAAATATAAAATTGAAACTATATTTTCTAGTCGTTTTTTGGTAGTTTTTTTTAGTTTTTCCATTAAAAAATTGAAATATCAAAAATCGAGTTTTTTTCTTTTACGTTATCAACATTTGATTCAAATAGTTTTCTCCGATTATTATAAACTCATCAATTTTCGAGAATTTCTAACTGATAATATAATTCTTTAGACTGAATTTTTCTCGAAGAAATAAAAATGGTTGAATTAATTTAGATAAAATAATAAAAAATTTATTTAAAAAAAGAACCAGTTGTAATAGATATGGTCGTTTAAACGATGAAAAATTGTATAAACATTATTAAATTCGAACTTATCGAATTCATCGTGAATCGTTTTTTTTTTTTTTTGCCATCGCGAATTCTCATCTTTCAAAATAATTAATATATATTGAATTGATTGATAAATTTCATTAATTTTCTCATTATTTTTATTAAATTTTTAAATTTTTCAATATTTTATAAAAATTTTATTTTTTTTGCAGAAATCATCAGAGCAATATGAGCAACGTGTTTGGTCGAGACCATCTAAAGAATCCGATCAAACCGACTCACCGAATATCGCTGGTTCGACTGAGTCAACATCACTAGCAAGTGATGCGGTCGTTTATGCAAACGCTGCAATCAGTCAAAAAATTTCTATAGCTTCCGACTCGTCGCAAGATTATCAAAATGCTGTTATTCGTGGGTTTTTGTGGAATTTGGAATTTTTTTGAGCATTGCTAGCTATTACTGATTAGGCTTGCTTCGCTAGCTTGTTGGACCATATAAATTTTGCCAAAGAATTACTTGGCGTAAAGAGGGTAAAGAAGCAAATCATCACTAGCATCACTTGTACTTCTCAAGGACTGGTTTAATCCTGTCGGGCATAGAATCTCCATCGCTGTTGATTTTCGAACAACTCATTGAGCCATTTTATCCATCTTTTCTTTCGTAGTTCACTGCTTCCAGATGGAAGCGTGATATGCTGCTGGGTTCGAACTCGTGTTATTTGAAAAAATTTAACAATTAATTTGAAGAGAATATAATTAATTTGAAGAAAATTAAAAGAAAAAAGATGGTATTTCAATTATGAAATGAAGTTCAGTTTCTCAAAAGTAATAACAAAAGTTTCCAGTTTTATTTAATATTCTTTCGACAATATTTTATTTTTCAATCATCTCACATTTTTTTGTATTTCATCATTTATAGCATTGAAACCAGCTCGAGTTTCGTTGAAAATTCAACAGCTGTTGCAGTCTTTGCAGGTTTGAAATTTTTTACAAGTTTTTATTTCTTCTATAGTACTGTGTAGTTTGAGCTGTCATAGATTTTCTAAAAAAAAAACAGCTGCTTAAAATCGAGATTAACAATGATGTGATTTTTCGGGTAAATTAGTGATATCGTTGGAGACATTTTATTCTTCACATTCTTAATTCTTTGATCCTTCATTGTGAAAGAATTCGTCGATTTGATTGAGTTAACTTGACTGAGTAAAGATTAGCAGTTAGTTACTCAAAGCATTTTTTACTCACATTCACATATTTTCGCCTTTGATCTTCTAAAATTTTATATCTTTGAATTTTCTCACAAAATCCTTCACTACTCGTTTTTTTTTGCTTAATTTTCTTGAAGTATTTTGTATTAAAAAATGAAATCTATCGAATTTGATGATCGAACAAATATTGCAATACAATATGTGCATGGGAGTGGAATGGCTCAGTTGGTTGTTGTTCAGTTGGGAGTGCCGACATTGACTTTCTACTTCTCTCGCCAAGGGATTCCCCGGCATATTTGTCTAGTATGGCAATCCAGTGAGCGAGTTCAACCGGTAATGGTGAGGGTTGTTTAAAAAAATTAAATGTATATATGGAATGTGAAATTTTTATTATTCCATTCGAGTTGGAATGATTTATTTAATAATGGGGAGGAACCTAAACGGAATGAAGAAGAAGAAGAAAGAAGTTCGAGATTATCTTCTCTTCACTTATTGTTGCTGCTGTTGCTGCTGATACTATTGCTGTTGATCTATTACCGCTGTTCGCTGTTATTTATTGATGGTGATAGAATTATCTTTCTAGTTACGATTTATTATTAGTTCTTTCGTCTAAATTATTCACCTTTAACCTAAAATTTATAAATATTTAAAAGATATCTATTCCTGTGCATTCGTATAAATACGAAAAATTGTAATACGAAGAAGGAGAAAAAAAACGTTATCAAGAGAACGCATAATGATAATGTACGTGTTGTTATCGCATCATAAAGCCGAACTAGAAAATCTGGCTGTTGCAACCAATAGTCATTATTATGGTATGCCACATAAAAATTCGTTTACTCGCTTTGGCCATGAAATTGATTTAAAGCATATGGATGGTGCGTTTCGATCACCACGAAATTCTGTGGTGAAAATTGGTCCATATAATGACTGTATGCAAATATTTCGTTCTAATAATATTCCCCACAGATATTCAACTGATCATCAACAACGAATGCGTAAAACGAAGAAAAGGGATTTTAAGCAAAGTCGACCACCAAAACGTAAAGTAGGTCGATTAATCGGTGAAGATATTTTGAAAATTACGCATTTGAGAGATTGGCATCATAATAAAAGTAGTTGCGATGATCAAATTCTTAATACGAGTAATGAAGCTGAAATTATTAGTACAGCTATAGCAAATGCGATAACCAAAATGAGTGGAAGTAAGCCGCGTTGGGCATCGCAAAAAAGTATTGAATCAACAACATCAGCATCGAATTCCTGTTCAACAACACCAGTTATGCAACGACGTCAACAACGTAGCACACATTTAACGGACAGTTCAAGCGAGTCAGTTGGATCTGTTGAGATCGTTCTCGAATCACTGCGTCGTTCATTAGCAAAACAAGCGGCATTAACTGGCCGAAAACCATGTAATAAGCTTAGCGAAGGTGCTTCAGTTGTTGTTGAACAAGACGAATTGATAACACGTTCTGCAAATTATAATAATCATGAAGAACAAAATTTTGTGGATCAAAAATTAGCCGATTATAAGCAAATATGTGATTTGCATTTAGGAAAAGAAGGAAATATTCGAATATCAGATCTGAGTTGTTGTTGGTTTTTCTATAATGCTCAAATTTTGAAACATTGCCGTAATTTATCATTACAGAGGCCAAAAAAGAAACCGCTACATGAATATTACAACGATGATGATATTGAACTCGAAGGTATTAGTTTTGTTTTTTTGTTTTTTATTTTAATTTTTTATTAACGAAAATTTAGGAATGATTTAATGCCTATTTCAAAGGTTTTAATCATTTTCCATCTTATTTTCAAACGGTTTCTTTTAAAAGAATTTTAAAATGATTTAAATTTTTTCTCGTTTTTTTTTTTTTTTTATTTCACTTGCAAATGGATTGTATTAAATTTTTTTAGGCAAAAGATCTAATTATTTGTAATTTTGCAGTCATTTATATCAATTTAGAATATTTAAATAACTTTTCCTATATTTTTTTCATTTTATATTTTTATACATTTTTAAATTTTTTAATTGATTTTAATTTTTTTAATTAATTTTAAAAGTAATAAAGAATAATAGTAACTTATGCTTGTAAGAAGTAATTTGTAATTAATAATAAACAAAGAAAAATATTACTAATATAGGTGAAATTCGAAAAATTCCATCATTATTATATCAACAGCTGACTCATTTTGCTTTTTTTTGTTAGAAATTCCTCGCATTCCTGAAGTTTTATTTTTTTTAACTTTTGTCTTAAACTATTTTATCAATTTTATCAATGTCAATATCTTTGAATGATCTATAATAACATTAACTGATTAATCTTAATTGATTAAAGAATAGCGATAAATTAGTGATAATGATCTTAGCAATTGAAATTGATGATTTTATTTATCGGAATTAAAATAAAACGAAAAATATGCCTTAGAATGATGAATTAGAAATAGATTTTACTAGTTAAATTTTCTTTTTAGGAGTTTGTAGGATCGTTGCCAAGGACGTTTCATTATCAATTTGGGTGACTCTCCCAAATTGATAATGAGGCGTTCCTAAGCCTCTCCGTACCCTAACTGGAAATGAAATCATCCCAGTCTTAGGCTATATAAGCTATGCAGTCTATGCGTTCAAAATTTTTCTAGACCTTGATTTGACCTCTTATATTTGATGTAATGAATTATGTGGTATGGAATCATATGACATACGTCAATTATTATGATGAATAACGTTTGAGCATCATAGGCAACAGCGCTTTATAATGATATTTATGTAAATGGCATTCGAGCGAAGGTAAATGCAATTTTGTGAAGTTCTATTCTCTCGGCTGGTGCGTAAGATTCTAATGTAGAAATGGTATCTTCTTCCTCTTTCATCGGCTATTCTTATATCGGCTTTGCCGTTGAACACAACAGATTTCGTTTAGCTTAGAAACAGCGTATTTGTTTATTATTATTTAATTTTTTTCCAGCTCTTGCGAAAGTAGTGGACCCATCAGCACCTCGACCAGAGGGTGTTATTATCAGTCCAGCTCGTGGTGATCATGCTTCGGTCTCAACAAGTCTACCTCGATCAATTGATTCGGCTTTACATCGATATGGCACCACTCAACAGAAAGCTATTGCTGCTGTTGTCTTGGATCATTCCGGAAAACCTGCATATTCGATTACTTACGGTTGTTTTCTAACTGGAATTTTTCTGGAAAAATTTTGGATTTTCTGATTTAGGCTTTTACAATTTGTTATTGTTGCAGGAAAATTGTTGAATCGTGCAATTAAGGTTGCACACATGCTTCTGATGAAGCAAATATCTGGATCAATGGGTAAAGAAAAGTTTCATCTTTGCAAAACTGGCGATCGTGTTGCTTTGGTAATTTTTCCTTGTTTATCATGTTCTCAAGTTTTTAGATAATTCTTAGGTTTCATTTCATCTTTTTTAATACTTTCCATTTCCACTTACGGTTTGATACGGTTTGCACCTCTTTATCTCTTTGTTTACAAATATTAGCCTTTAAGCTGAGTTTTGATGCGATATATCAACGACAATATATGAAATTTTTCTAATTGTTCTAATTAAATTCAATTTTTAATTATTTTATAGAATTTTCAGGTGTATCCAAATACTGAGCCTTTATCATTTTTGGTTGCTTTTTACGGGTGCCTACTTGCGGGTGTCATTCCTGTCCCAATTGAAGTTCCTATTACTAAACGAGTAAGTTTCCGCATTAGTCGATCCTTTCAAAATCCATATCTTTCGTTAAAGATATCAGCAAATCAAATTTTCTCACACAAATTTTTTTTAATTATCTATTATGTGGAAAATAATATTGCGAAGATTCTTCTATAGTAACGAATGAAATTTTTAGGATGCGGGTATTCAACAGTTAGGATTCTTATTGGGAAGCTGTGGTGTGAAAGTTGCTCTAACATCAGAAGCATGCTATAAAGGTCTGCCTAAGCGACAGTCTTCTAGTCATTCGAATGGCAGTGGTCCGATTATGCCGGGCAATGACATAGTTGATTTCAAAGGATGGCCTCAATTAGCTTGGGTGGTCACAGAACATTTGGTTGGTTTTTTCAATCTCTTTTTTGGCCCAAATATAAATTTCTATTAAAATGTTATTGTGGCTTTTGATATTTTTTCAAATTTAGAATAAACCTCCCAAAGATTGGTCAGTTCCACCTCGAATTACTGATGAATCAATTGCTTATATTGAATATACATCTGATAGGGAAGGTAGTATGAAGGGAGTATGTTACACGCGGCAATCAATGGTCGCTCATTGCAGGTAATAATTTGTAAAACTTTTGAAAAAGTGAATCTCATTTTTTCAATACTGGTTTGTAGAATAATAGTTTCATTATGATTTAGATCTATAACAACAGCAATGGGATATAATGAATCTGATATTATGGTTTCTGTTTTGGATTTTAAACGTGAAACTGGTCTTTGGCATTCTGTTCTTTCAGTAAGCTCTTTTGTTATTTTTTGTTGATTGTATAAAAAACTTGAAAATTTGTTAGATCTTTTTTCAATTCATCATTTTTCTTTTGTTTCATATTTTCTCTCCTGTCAATTTTTTGTTTCTTCATTTTTTTAGACGACATTACTCTTTTAGAGTGTATTCGCTGGCCTTCGTGTCATATTCATTCCATATTCATTAATGAAAATTAATCCGGCATCGTGGATGCAGATGGTTACAAGATATCAAGGTAAATTTTTTTCAAAGTTCCATTCATTTTTTTTTAAGGATATAAATTAGATTCTATGTTATATTATATAGTAATAAACTTTATATTATGCTGTTCATATGACATTCCTTATTTTTTATATCATTTGCTCTTACTAGCAAAAAATTTGTTGAAAATTGTTTTAGTTCATTTTTTTAGAAGTCTATTATAAAAATAGAAGCTGTCATTCTTTTCAGCAAAATTTGCTCTTGTTAAATCACGTGATTTGCATTGGGGCCTATTAGCGACAAGGGACCATAAAGACATCAATTTATCATCTTTAAAGTCAATTTTGGTGGCAGATGGTGCTAATCCTTGGTCACTGTCTTCTTGTGATCAATTCGCATCAACATTTCATTCTAAGGGTCTTCGGCCAGATGCTCTTTGTCCTTGTGCTGGTTCTTCTGAAACTGGTTCCATTTCCTTGCGAAGGTGCCTTTTTTTTAAAAAATTTCTTTTATGCCTTCTTAAAATATTTTCTTTAAAGCAACTTTTTATTTTAGACCAGCTGTTGAAGAAAATATCTGCAATACAGGTCGTGGCGTATTATCAATGTCAGCTCTAAGTCATTCGGTGGTTAGGGTTGATAGAGAGAATTCTCTTACCTCATTAACTCTTCAAGTAATTGAAATCATTGTTTCATTCACTTTATTGTTTGCATTACTTACTAATACAAAAATTAATATATTATTTGAGCGAGACCATTAAAATTTTGTCATTTTCTAAAGGAATTCTCAAGAAGTTGACATTATATAAATTTTTCAGAAAGTTTATGAGTTATATTGCAGGATGCTGGTCAAGTCATACCAGGTGGAGTAGCTATAGTTGTTAAACCTAGCGGGCCACCTCGCTTATGTCGTGCTGATGAAATCGGCGAGATTTGCATTCATGCTCATAGTACAGGTTGTGCCTATTGGGGCCTAGATGGATTGTCTACTTTCACTTTTAAGGTATATTTCTTTCTAATTTTTGTACTGATTTCTAATTGTGTGTTGCTATACGGTACGATTATAGGTTGAACCATTAGCTGCAGATGATCGACCACTTGGTCCACTTCCGTATGTGCGCTCTGGTCTTCTTGGTTTTCTTGGGCCTGTGAGTTTCTTTGCGAGAATTTTCGAATTTTATTTCCCATTATCTCTTCATTTTTTAATTAATATTTAGTATTTTTCGTTCAGAATGGTTTGGTCTTCGTAATTGGAAATAGAAACTCCCAAATGCTTGTTTCCGGTCGTCAGCACAGCGCAGATGATCTTATTGCTACCGTTCTTGCCGTTGAGCCTATGAAATTCATTTATCGTGGTAAGTTCTAAACTTATCTTTGGATAAAAATTCAAATAAACCATCAGATAATTTTTCTGAAAATAGCTTTAAAATCAGTTTTCAATCATCAAGTTGAATTATTTTCAGTCATTTTAGGTAGAATAGCTATATTTTCAATTCGAGTTCTTAGAGATGAAAGGATATGTATTGTTGCTGAACAGAAACCAGGCATATCTGAGGAGGACTCTTTCAGTGTACGTTTGATGATGATTCTTTTATATTTTATATTAGTCTAATAAAGAACTCTTTAGTGCTTTAATTTTTACTATTATTTAAAAATTAGACCGGAAAATTAAGTAAACATTGAGTATTTATAAATGCTACCATATTTACAAATTTTTTCAGTGGATGAGTCGTGTTCTACAAGCAATTGATAGTATCCATCAAGTTGGAATATATTGTCTTGCTCTGGTTCCCTCGAATCAGTTACCAAAAGTGTGTTTTTTTCTTCAAAAACTTTTTATTTTATGTTTCTATGGAACTTCAGTTTTATTTTCTACCTTTTAGACACCACTTGGTGGTATTCATATGTCTGAAACAAGACAGCGTTTCATTGATGGTACACTTCATCCAGCAACTTTACTTATGTGCCCACACAGTTGTGTTATCAATCTTCCAAAACCGCGTGAACAACAATCTGACATTGGCCCTGCTGCAATGTTCGTTGGCAACATTGTGCAAGGAATGCGTATTGCTGGAGCAAAAGGTCGAGACATTGGACCCGACGATGATAAAGTATATCGGTGTTTTTTTTCGATTTTAAATAAATACTCAAAAGTATTTAAATTTATCGATACAATTTAGATGAGTCTAATTGACGTACTTCGTCAGCGCTCTCAAACATCACCTGAACACGTATTATTCACATTGATGAATGCTCGGGGAACTGAAGTAGATAGTGTTACTTGCCTGCAGTTATTGAAAAAAGCGGAACGTATTGGTTCATTACTTATAGACAAAGGACATTTAAATGCAGGCGATCATGTGGCTTTGATTTTTCCTCCTGGCATAGATTTAATCGCAGCATTTTATGGATGTCAATCTGTTGGTAAATTGTTTTCCTTTGCTAAGTTTTGTAGTTTCGTAAATTTTTGTAATTTTAATGAATTTAATATGGAAATTTAGGACTTGTTCCTGTATGTATTCGTCCGCCTCATCCTCATAATCTGCAAACTACTTTGCCAACTGTTCGCATGATTGTTGATGTATCAAAAGCAGTGGCACTTCTTTCTACCTCAGCTATGATTAAATTGTTAAAATGTAAAGAAGCTTCCATACGCGTTGATGCAAAAGTTAGTGGCATAATTCTTTGATCATTCTTTGAATTCAGTAAGTTTTAGTCGTTATTATCATTATTATTATTATTAACCATTATTATAGGCTTGGCCCACTATACTCGATGTCGACGACATGTCATCATCCAGTAAAAAAAGGATTGAATTTGAAACTTATGAAAGAAAACTATCAGATGTTTGTTATTTGGTGAGTTTTTTCTTTTATTTTATAATTTTATATGCTCATAATTTTTATATTTTTGAAATTCCAGTAATTTATTAATTTTCTACTTTATTTAAGGATTTCTCTATTAGCACAACTGGTCAACTTGCTGGAATAATGGTTAGCGGTAAGGGAGTGGGAGCATTATGTCGGAGTTTGAAGGTGGCTTGTGAATTGTATCCATCTCGGCACATTACATTATGTCTTGATCCTTACTGTGGCCTTGGATTTGCATTGTGGTGTTTATCTAGGTTTGTATTGTTTTTCATTTTTGATATATTTCAGCCTTTTAAAATTTTTTTATTATTTTTTAAAACGTCGGTTTTATTTATTTAAATCCTGATACTAGACTTGATATATTTTCTATTAAATATTTCTTCAGTGTATATTCCGGTCACCATTCTTTGTTAATTCCACCATCAGAAGTTGAACAAAATCCAGCTTTATGGTTGACCGCAGTTTCCCAAAGAAAGGGTATCTCTTTACCATTTTTTTTTCTGAAACTGATAGTTTTTTATATGAATTCGAGATCTGTCATAATTTCAAGAAATATCTGAGTTTTTAGTTTTTCTTTATCACTTATCTCAGCTTAATTTTGCTTTATGATAGATAATATGATCCTAAAAAAATTTTATATTTCTGTATCACTGAGGATTTGTTTTCTGTTATATTATATTTCATGTGATTTCAGTTCGTGATACGTTTTGTTCGTATGGTGTAATGGAATTGTGCGTAAGAGAATTAGCACCACAAATCGCATTGTTAAAGGATAAAGGAATTTCATTATCATCGTATGTTATTGGTCTAGCAAAATTTTTTTTTTGCATTATTAAGATAAACATGCTTTTTTTGGTTTGATCTTTATTTAAATTAATTTTATTAATTTTTAACTTTTAAAATTTTAAAATTAAATACAGAATTCGCACTTGTGTCGTTGTCGCTGAGGAGCGACCTCGGGTGGCATTATGTACCGCATTTACGAAATTGTTTTCTCCATTGGGGCTTAATGCTCGCGCAGTTTCAACTTCTTTTGGTTGCAGAGTATGTTGTTTTGTTCTCATTCATGTTAATGATAAAATTATTAAAATGATGCTAAGGACTGGCATTCTCTTTATATCTTCTACTATATGAGATTTTACTCGTCTAACTTTTTTCTATTTTGAGGTGAATACAGCAATTTGTATGCAAGGAGCATCAAGTCCTGATCCTGCAACAGTTTACGTTGATGCTCGTGCATTACGCAATGATCGAGTGACTTTAGTTGAAAAGGGAGCTCCGCATAGTATCGCTCTAATGGAAAGTGGAAAGGTTCAAATTTTTTAAATATTTTGACGTAAGATTGTGAAAGTCTCAACTGAATTTTATCATATTGAATATTCTGGATTAATAAAAGCGAATGAAAAAATTAAATAATGGGAAATTTTCAGTTACTACCTGGAGTTGAAGTTGTTATAGCTAATCCAGAAACGAAAGGCCAGTGTGCTGACTCACATCTTGGCGAAATCTGGGTGACTAGTGCTCATAATGCCATGGGTTATTTCACAGTTTATGGTGTTGAAACATCACTTCATGCTGATCATTTCAATGCAAGGTATTTATCTTTTGGTCGATTTGTCCGCCTAAATAAAAAATATCTCCTTTCCTTCCATATCTCCTTTTTATTATCCATTACTTTAGGTTAACTACTGGTGATACCAAGAAACAGTTTGCACGGACTGGTTATACTGGTTTTCTTCGACAGACGCAGTCGATTACAGCAGATGGAGGTAGCTATAAAATCTTTCCATAAATCGTAGCGTAGGAGTTGAAAAAAATCATGGATGCATTCCAGATTAAAAATCCCATTAAAATCATTGTTTATTTTTTTGCCAACTAGTTGATTTATTTTGGCTGTTATTTTTTATCGGCTTACGGTTTTTCAGTTTGAATTTAATTGTAATTAATAAATTTTTTAGAATTACATGACGCTGTGTTTGTTGTTGGTGCATTAGATGAAACGCTCATGTTACGTGGAATGCGATATCATCCTGTCGATATTGAGGCAACTGTTATACGCGCCCACAAGAAAATAATGGAATGGTAATTCTATATTATTACAAAGTTCTACTTTTATATCTCTTTTATATTTTCTATTTCAAAAATCCGTTGATTTAATATTATTTTGTTTTTCTTGTAAAGAAATAATCCGACAGATATTGTGAATGAGTAATCAATTTGCTTCCTATGTTAGTTATATTTTGGTTGTATTGTTAGTCAAAATTTTTGCAGCGCAGTGTTTACATGGACACATTTGCTTGTTGCTGTTGCTGAAACTGAAGGATTGGAATCAGAAGCTCTTGATTTGATACCTGCGATAACTTCTGCTATATTAGAAGATCATCATTTAATTGTCGGTGTAGTTGTTATTGTTGATCCTGGTATCATACCAATAAATAGCCGTGGTGAGAAACAACGAATGCACTTAAGAGACGCTTTTCTACACGATCAGCTTGATCCGATATATGTGGCTTACAATATGTAGCGGTTTATCTTGGCTAGTTTTTAAATACTAAGTGGAAATTGAATGAATTTTCATTAAGCACTAATACATTTGTATCATCACAATTGGACATAAATTGATCGAATTGCTTTGATCGGTTTTATTAAATTATCGGTTAAATGTTAACTTTTCATAATGAAAAATTTATAAGTGTATGCTTCGTATTTTAGGTAAATATTTACTGCAATTTTGCGATTAGTTTTTGAAGTAAAACGTTTCGTGAAGTTTTATAGCAAGTTTTATGTGAATTCATCATTTGAGCACTTTGCATTCACCAAAAAATTTATTGCTTTTCTCTGTAAAAATTCGCCTGTTATTTTTGTTATTTTGCTATTTTATATAACAAATTGTTTTTTGAGCTTAATTTTGATTTGTTTTTATATTAAAATCATTTATTGGTTTTTCCAAAATACCATCATTTTAGCTTTTAAGCTTTGCTCAACAAAATGTAAATAGTTTTCTTTTTTTTTGTATATAGCTGTACAGTTGAATAGTTCCTCTTCTTCCTTTTCTTTCATGTCGGACTGCCTTTATATTTTATAGATCATTACAGCAAGTTATATAATAAATATATATATATTTTTTTTTGTTTAAATTTTCGCTTTTTCTCGCTAATTTTCTGTTAATTTTTGTTTTGTTAGGCGAAAAATGTTTAATTTATTAGCCTAACAAATCCAAATATTGTTTTGGATGGCACAAGCAATATTGCATTTGATTCCTCTCTCTTGGTAGGGATAATATTACGTAACATGGATAATATTTAAAGTGAAAGCCAGCCAAGTGGCACGTCCGTGTCCTCAAGAATGGTGCGTTGTTGTTTTAAATCGAACTTTATATTATAAATTTATGATTTTTAATATCATCATGTGAAATGATTCCTATTTGTGACCTAAAAATAGCTTTGTTAATAGGTTCGACTTGACGAATTTTATCTGTAAATGATTTTTAAGACGCCTTATTTTTGCTGATTTTTTACTTATCCAACTACCTATCTTTTGATGGCTCTTTTTCTTGCTTTTATTATATATTGTAAAATAATTTAGATAATTTTTCAATAGGCGAAGTAAAATTAGACGCGAGAAAACGAAAATCTTCGACTCATTTTGAAGCCGCTCGCTTAAATTTATCAAAAAACTTTTTTTGGCCAAAATCTTATCTTTTTTCTCTTCTGGTCTTCACTGAAGAAATTCATCGAGGATTATTTTAGATTTCATTGTCTGTTTATTATCGGTGATTTGATGCAATAATTAGCCATATAATTATTATTATGTGAATTTTTTTTTCCTTTATTATAGGTGATTATCAGTGATTTTTTCATTTGGCCACATTCACATTTTATGCCTGTTTTTCTTTCTTGTTTTTTTATTTGCATTTATTTGTTTATACTTATGATTTCATTTATTTGTTAAATTATTGCTTAATTGTTTTATCATAGAATTTTCTTATATTTTCGTTTTTTTTTTGAAATAATATAAATTTTGCAATTGCGAAACTATCTATTTGATTTACGAAATTTTCATAAAATTCCACCAAAATTGCCAACTTTTCATTTTTTGGAATTTATTATTATTTTTTTATATTTATTTTATTTTTGGATTTTTTATTTTTCACAATTTGATTGTGAAAAAAGTCTGAAATACCAAGTTTAAATTGGAATTTTCTGGTCGATTTTCACTACTTTGAAACGAAGAGAAACTCGTAAATTCGCCAAGCTTGCGCTTATGGGAAAAATTTTTTTGAGTGATAATTTGATAATGTTGAAATAGCGAAGACTATTTGTATAAGCTGTCCAAGCTTATTAATACGGTGATATTTCTCAAATTCTCAAATTAATATTATTTATAACCTTTCAAAACGCGAAAACTGTAATGAATATTTTTTTCAAGAATAAAATAAAATTTTTGAAATTAAAACTAAATAAAAAATAAATAAATTAAACTAAAATAAATAAAATAAAGTAAACTAAAATTTTTTTTCGAAAAAATTTTATACGAAATCAGTGGAATAATATTTTCATGAACCAACTGATAAGATTTCCTTATCAATATTAGTCGATTTATAAATGAAAAATTCAATTAGTTTTTGAAAATATCACCTGTTTCATTTATAAATTTCATAAAAAGTACTATCAGCAAAACGTAATTTCGCCAGAAAGTCACTTTGGCTAAACAAGATATAAGTATAAAGTAATCTGTAACATTCGAATTTTTCTATGAATAGGCTCACGCTTACAAGCCGAAGCCTTACCCCCATGGTTCTATCATATTTGGAACCACTCAAATTTCTCGTTGAGCTGTTTTGTCGAAAATTGGACAGATTGATTTCAGCGAGTCGAACACTTGCGATTCGGAAATGAGATGAATAATTGAGCTCTTTCTACTCCAAAATGCTCCTATTATGCTACAAATTTCCTCGATATTCTTTGGTACATTTTTAATTTGCACCATAGTAAATGGTTGCAAATAACCACCATTTTTGGTTATTGTATGGATCAAAACAATATGAATAAAAATTTTAAAATTATGATACACATAGTGATAAAATATGAAGTGATAATGGTACACAGTGATAACGATCAAAGTGAAAAACATTAAAGATAATCAAACATATTTCTATTTTAAAAATGATAAATATTCTAAAAGTTCGTTTAAAAATTAAGAAAGCTGATAAAATGCTGATAAAAACGACAAAAAAAATGATAAAAGTGTAATTATGCTATTCCATAAATATAATTACCATAGTATTTCTCTTGGAAAATTTGAACAAATAAAGAAAATTTTTCTATCAAAGTACTTCGTTAAAAAAATTGGATAACTCGGATATCTCTCACTATTATTGGTTAGACTGGCTCCACTAGCTACAAGAATAAGACAGGTGCCTGATCTGATGCTATTGTTGGTAGTAATAGAAACCATTCCTTTTTGCGCTATTTAAGTCCATATATCTCTTATTCCTCTAGAAGTTCAAAATCTGTCCTGACCGTATTAGTCCAGGTCTTGATTGGCCCACCACGATTTTGACACCATCCATCATAAGGTTTAGCAAATATGCATTCTGTGGTAGACGACGAAGCGAAGGATGTGCCTTAACCAGCGAAGATGACGTTCTGTGATGGTACTATTAATACAAGTGGTTTAAGCGAAGATGAATGTAATCATGTGAGGTTTCATGTGCTCTGCGAACTAAAATGTATCTTAGACATGAGTGGTCGAAAGGAGATAAAATCTTCTTAGTATCCTTCATTCGCATCGGTCAAATCATCTCGCAGGCCATATAACAAGGTCGAGCGAATCGCGTCTATATAGGCGCAGACCTTCGTTCTTAACTAAAATGCTAAAATTCACAAAATAATTAAATCTTAAAATTAAAACTGACCGGCATTATAATTCTAATTTTGATGAAATTTGGCGAAAAAGTAATACCGAGTAATTCTAAAAGATCATTTGTTCAGAATTAGAAGATTTTAGTACACCACTAGAACCTGCTTCCATGTTATCAGTACCATTACGATTTAACGACACGCTATTGATTCAACAAAGTTAGTGATAAATTCATCTACGTAAATAGCTTCAGGAATATTTTCTTGAACAATTGTAAGACTAACCTTATTTAATCTCAGCATTACGCATGGTGTGTTAGGTCGAATCCAAATAACGAGTCGCTATAACCAAAACAGAATTAGTTAGTGCATCAGCTAATTACGGATATTGAATAGAAACTGAGTCGAGAAGTCGGAAAAAAAAACTCCTTTACACTAACAAACTCCTTTACATCAGTAGAGTTATCCAAATGAAAAATAGTAGAAATTTTCAGAAGAATGAGAAAAAGTGAATTATCAGATTAAAATGGAAAATATTAGAATATATTGTTGATTTTATAACTGATAAGAGCGATATTAATAAATGATAATTGATAGAATATTGACAGAAAAAAAAGAGAACTATTGAAGAGAACATTCTCCGAAACCATATTCACAGTCGTTATCACTCACATCAATATCACAAAAATAATTAAATAGGTTTACCATTGAAATGTTCTAGTGAATCAAGTAAATAATTTCTTCCTTTACCATTGTTCTTTTTATAATCTATTTATATTTCAATAATTTCAACAAGTTTTAGCCAAAAGAAAGATAAAAAACTGATAATTAAAACAAATAAGCCAAAGTTCCGTTTTCATTTTACTTGCATTTTTTCAGCCATTTTATTTATTTAATATTAAATTTTATTAAAAATATGCTTAAAACCATTCAGAATAAATTTATTAAATTCTGATAAAAAAATCTCTTAAAAAACTTCTGTATTTTGTTTAGAAAGTTTGCTATGAATTCAGTGCGATCTTTAGGGAACAGTAGTAGATTAACTTACCATCCGATTAGATAGCCAAGCATTATTCCCTTTGCTCTATTACTAGGAGGAGAGGGTTTGAAAGCTTTGCGATTTTATTTTTGAAAATTTATGATAAGATCATTCATTTGTAAATTCACGGCATATTCAATGACTTCTGGCTATTTTTCTAATATATTTGCCTACCCCATGAACGAACCTCTTGATATCATCCTTATCCTGCATGATGGCTCAATTGGTTGTTGCTCAATTCGAAGATACAATATTAAGGTTCTATTCCCCGCAGGCCTAAACCTGTAATCCAAAATCCGAGTGATGCTGGCATGCTGGCGACTCATCTGTACTTCTATCGCCTCGCCAAAAAAATCGCTGGCATATTTATCCAGTGCGACAAGCCAGCTGAGCGAGTTTAACCAGTAATGGTGAGGACTCTTAAAAAAAAAATTCTTAGCCTATCATCATAATATTTCACTGATTTCACTGTTGAGGTTAATTTCTAGATAAGTTTAACCGAATGGAATGGGCAAATTTTTAAATCCAAAATCCAGAAAATTGAAATTCTTCTGAATATGAATTTTCCTTCTCACCGAAACTATGTCATCCATTTTCGATCACAAAATCGCAACTTTTTTTCTAGTGTTAAATCGCATTAAAATATTATCGAATTTGCCTGGATAATAAATCTAAAGAGAAAGATTTTATCGGGAAGAAAATAGAAATAAAACCTGGTGAACCACCGATGAAAGCTATGCTTCCATAATATTTCGGACTTTTCCCAGAAGTCACTTTTATTACATAAAGGCATAAATAGGATCGTTATTAACCTTAATGTATTTGCTTGTGGTGATAAATATCGTAAATACTGCAAAAATCAAATATAAGAATAAATTTTAAAAGTCATAATTACCATCATATATTATGGCCAAATAATAATATATATCACCACAAGCAAATAAAAAGCAATTTTTTTTAGAAGAATTTTTTAGAAGAATAAGAAATCTTCTCATCTTAGAGACAATGGTTGTAAAATATATAATAAATAGTTATTATATATAATAAATATATAATAAATAGCAATAATAATAATATAATAACAATAATAATAATGATAATAGTATGATAATAATAGTGATAATGATAACAATGATAAAAATTCAAAAAATCTTAAGAGTTCAATTTAAAATTTATATAAATAAAAATAATAGTTTTCATATAAATTAAAATTAAAAAAAAAATTAATTAAAACCACTCTGAAGGTTTTTATATAAAGAAATTTTCCATTATTTATAAACGATTTTTTTTTAAATATCGAATATTTCTATTCCAGTTGATCCTTTCATTTTCATATTAATAATTATATTCATATTCATATTAATAATTTTCATATTCTCATTTTTTTCCTAAATATTTTAAATAAATTAAATATGTAAAAAATGAATTGGCACGCAATAAAATTAGTACCAATATCAATAAATTTATTTAAATTTTAAAATATTTAATTTAAATTTTGCACAAATCTTTGTTGATTTTCGCATGAATTTTTGTATTTTTATTATTGGATATCATATAAATATTAAATTCTAAAAAAATGCCAAAAGTGCCAATAAACCGCTTAGAAAATTTTTGCAACGAAATAATAAAAAATTTTTAAAATTTTCGTAAAATTTTATTAAAAATTTAAAAACAGGAAAAATTTTTTAAAATTATTTCGAAAAAAATTATTTAGTGTTAGCATTTAGCATTTGCTTCTTTAGGCTTCAGTGGCTATTTAAAAGGCCTCAATGACTATTAGAAATACATAAAGAGGTTGCTAAGTCCTAGCCATAGACTTGAGGATAGAAAGGAATTCCTATTTTCAGCATGTATTTTAAATGTTAATCATTTTTTTATTTCTTTATTTCAACCCTTTTTGTAATGCGAGGCATTTCAAATGAATGAAAATGCCAAAGAAACTGGAGAAAGGAAGTGGACAAGGATTTGGAGGATAAGTTCCTTTAATAAAAAATTGCATTAGGCCTACTCTCCCTTCCTTAAAATCTCTAACGAAAGAATCCCTCCAATAAACAGAAATTAACCAAATTGCCATATGATCTCTGCATGAGAAGGTCTTAAAAAAATTTTTTTAAATGCTATTTATAAATATTTTTTAAATAAAAAAAAGCTACTTTTAAATAGTAGCAAAGATTCTCTTCGAAACTAAGTTCGCATATCCACGAAAATAAGTGATTGCATTCTATCGCACAATAACCATGATAATGATAATGTTATCACCTCGGATTCGACGTTCGAGTGTATTTAATATTCTCCCCTTTCAGGCCATCGAATTGAGTAAAATTTGATTTATATTTATTTAAAATATTATGCAGTTTTATCAAATTTATGCAAGAAATTCGATATTAAAAATGCAATAATAAATTGCAGTAGGTAAATTCAAATAATATAAATAATAAAATAATAAATAAATAAATCTCATTTCTTTCCAATTTACTAGCTTTTAGCCATATTTCTTTTCAATTCTTTTATTAATATTACTAATTTCCTTTCAGATAACAAATCATATAATACGTTGTTGATTGTGGAAACTATTCGCTTTTGGCTTTGCTTCGTTCTTTTCAAAATAAATAGAAAACAATAGATAAACAATACTTAACAAAAAAATATTTTAGCGATGAACATTTGTTGTATTTTCATTTTATTTTGTTGATTTTGCCAAATATCAAAACATTTCTCGATGAAACACTTTTTTTTGCCAAAAAATTTTATCAGATTATCAATTTATTGAAAAATCGAAAATTTTTCTTCTGATAATTTCTATTTTTCTTTTATTTCAATGAAAAATTTTATTTTTTTTGGCTGAAAATCACAATTTTATTTATTCATTTATTTATTTATTTATTTATTCAGAAGCATAAAGCCATATTTGCTGCTTAAAGCAAATAAAAAATCTATAAAACAACGCTGAAAATATGGGAAAGAAGGCAAAATAAATTATAAAAATTTAAAAGCAAGCAAATACAAATGATATTACTTACTAATCGAACGGTTATCAGTTATCGTTATCAGCAATGAGTCAAATACAATAATTTCAAGTACTTATTTTTAAAATAAAAGATTAAAAAAAGCAGAAATAATATTACTTGAATAATTTTTCCCTCTAATAATTAATACCTCTAACAGTTGTGATATAATAGATTGGTTCCACTAGTTCGAATGAATCTTCAATCTATTAATTCGCTGGTAGTAGAAATTTCAGTGAAATTCGTAAGAATTAGCACCGTTTAAATTAAAATCACCGTGCGCCTTATGAATTAAGATCTTTATTTATTCTCCAGTTTCTCCAAGCGAGCCAAGATTTCTATAATTTAATGAAGGATCAGGCTTTAATACGATTTAAGAAATATTGCTATAAATATTTGATTAACGACATTTGGATGAGAAACAATCTGTATAAATATGTAAATGTAGTGTTATTAATGTGTATTAATAGTACTAATGAATGAATACACATTGATAACATTGATAACACTTTATCATAATATCGGGGAAATCGAAATAATCTTTTATAAAAAAAAACCTTTCTAAACAAAGAATGAGGTCAGCTATTTAATATTCAAATTAAACTTTATCTTATCTTTATTATCTTTCTTCCTTTGTATAAAAATACATTTATTAATAAAAAAAAAATTACTCTGGAACAACTGTACTCTTTGAAAAGAAAAAAATATAATTTCTATACAATTTCTTATATAATTTGCATAATATTGTAAGCTTAACCCACATATAAATTTTCGATTTTTCAATAAACTGGTAATCTGATAAAATTTTTTGGCAAAAAAAAGTTACTTCGAGAAGTGTTTTGATATTTGGCAAAGTCAACTCAACAGAATAGAATGAAAACAGAACAAATGTTCATCGCTAAATATTTTTTGTTAAGTGTTTTCTTGTATTTTCAGTTGGATTGACATTTATTTGAATGACTTTTTCTTATTTTTGGTAGTATTATAGGTTTTATAAAAAGAATCTAAACCTATATGTGAGCGAAATAATTCAATTGGGTTTAGGCTGTAATGTAGAATTGGCCTATCTGAAGTTGTTGGAGCAACTTTCCTCTTACTTTTGCGCTGGGCGATCAGTTATTGCTCCGTTAATAGAATGGTCTTTGCCAAACGACACTTACTGGAGAGATAGTTTCAACTTTTTTTTTCTTGAATTTTATGCGTAATGTATTAGGAGAAACTTGTATACATATACAGAAAAGCTAGGATAAATATGGTTTAATATATATATTTTCCAGGCCTCTGGCAGAGGACCCTAGTGGAGGTTGAGGATGATCACCCACAAGGGAGTGAGTTTTTAATAGCCGAAGTAAGAGTTCCACTGATATAGAGTCCTGAATGGCTTCCTGAACATATCGAAAGATGTATATTGGCAGTAGCCAACTTAATGCAGAGAATGGTTCGAGTTTGAATCTGACCAGAATATCACACATCGAGCATCACTACTGCCGAACGATTAAATCAATCAATGTTAGGTAGAAATAGCTCGGTAAGACTCTTACTTCGAAGCATCGTTGCTGCGGTACTACTTACTTTGGGTCTTAAACCTGTCTTTTAAAAGTACGAATTCATCTGCACTTTTCTTCTTCTAACAGTTCTCACCATTACTGGTTAAGCTGGCTCCACTGGCTACAAAGGTAAGACGTTTCCAATCTACTCGGTGCAACGCCATCGCTAGTGGTAGCAGAAGCCATTCCTTTTTCCATCATCCAAATCCATGTATTACTTACTATCCATCTATATTATCAAAATCTTTCCTGACTGTATCAACCCAGGTTTTGATTGGTCAACCTCGCTTTTATCTGTTCTTTTATCGCCAAGTAAACTCTTTGGCAAAATTTATCAGGTCAACAACTCGGCGAAGCTAGCAATTAATAGTATCGTTCGAATTTTTTAAACAACCACTCACTTATCTCTTTTTACCTCCTCATTCTTGAGATATTGAAATATGGTGGCTGAAGCAGAAGTTCCATTGGTGTAGAATATCCTGAATAGTTTCCAGAACTTATCAAAAGATATGTCCATGATTCTACACACATTTGTGTAAAAAAAAATAGTCTAAATGAGATCAGCTGTTTCACTGAGCTTGAAGCAAAAACTCTTCATTCATATGAGCAACATACGAATTGAATTATTTGTATGAAATTCTTTCATCTGAAACAAAAATCTAATTTTTCTTTTGTCAAACTGTTACGAGTTCATTATTTTTGGTACCACAAATTATAAGACTATCTTCGTCCATAAGTGGATGCCCCCATGAAAAAGAATATTAGCCAAGAATACTATTTTATTGGAATTTAACTGGGATTTCGAATTTTCAACATATTTTATCTCATTCCTAAGGAATTTTTTCGATTTTATTCAAACCAAACTGAAGTGTCATTCTATTTCAATTGGCCTGAATATTTCTGAATTTTATAATTTTGTAAATCTTAAATTTCTTAAAATCTTCTAAAATTATTATTTTTATTCCAATCCTATTTGGCAATATAAAAATTTTATAAAAATTTTTTCTTATATATTTCTTTAAAATATCTCCAACAACTGAATTGTTACAAAAATTAATACTTTTTTAATTTTTTTATAAATTTTAAAACTCAGTTACACCAATTCCACGTGAAACTAACCGAGATTATAGATTCATAAGCACATATGAGATTTATTAATAACAGTTAGTGAGGTCAATTGCCAAAAGGTCATCCCCCGATATAAAAAGAAAATATTACACTATAGGCAATGGAAAAGGTGAATATAAGCAAATAACGGCAGATGCGATCGATCAGCTCCTATAATTTTTATTAGTGGAACTTATGGTAATTAAAACAGGCTTACTTAATTGAACAGAGAGAAGTGCGAATACTTCGAATTGTTTTGGTTAATTTTTGTTTTTCTAAGAATGCTTACTATTTCTGAGTAGATTCAGTCCACCGATTGTTGGATCAAACAAATTTTGTTAGGGAATCATTTGATAGAAATATGGGTGAATGAGCGAACCGGATTAACCGGATTTTTAAAGGAAGAAGAGGTTTATTCTATATTTCTGGTTAGGTTCATTCCGTTGAAGTATGAAGACTTTGAAGACTTTTGCTAGGAAGAACATCTGAAGATGATAAAATATATCTCCGTTTTTTGATTATTTATGTCCTGCAAAAGCCAAGTGCTTGGCTGTCATTGTGACAATCTGCCAAATGTGCTTGGCTCCCATTATAACAATCCGCCAAGTGAGCTCAGCTCTCACTGTGACAATTTGATCCATTCAACATTAGTGTGATTCGTTGAATAAGGCCAATTTAAGGTCAATGACAGATCAGTATTAGGCCAAATCTTATGTTATTTATTTTTTCCGATTTAAGAGATTTTAAAGTGGTAAATTGCAAGACCAACAAACTGCAAACCCACTACTCTCCCTCTTCGATAATTTATTTAGGCTTAGCACAAATTACATCAATAGAAAATCACGTAGTAGTAACTTCATCTATAAAAATATTACAATTATCGTTGTGATAATCAGATAAATAGATCAATTATTTAGAAAGAATGGGATTTTAGAGGGTTATATTAGAGAGATTAATTTGATAGGGGAGGTATCCTTGGGACCATTCTTTTTCTTCTTCTTCTAATAGCTCTCACCATTGCTGGTTAGGTTGGCTCCGCTGGCTACAAAAGTAAGATGCTTCCAAGCATCCCGGCCCGATGCCATCGCTAGAAATAATAGAAGCCATTCTTTTTTCCATCGTCCTTGGGACCATTCGGTGTCAAAGAAAAAGGATGGAATAAATCCTTAGTTGTCTATTAAAATTTCTCAATAAACTAATAAAAATTATTGAACAAATTGGTGAAAATTATGGTGAGAAAGTTAAAATTTGCGGAAATAAATGCGTACATATATCATTTGCCATCGCAAATCTTTCGTCACCATTTCTCCCGTTTATCATAATCTCCCGTTGACTACAAAGGTTTACAACGCTATGTCACCTCGATAAAACGACTTCTCACCATTCACCGATCATCATTCCTATTAAATTTTTTATTTCTCCAATCTCGCAATCGCCAGCATTTCTTTTTCCCCATGCACCACCAGTATCTAATCCCTCATCCAATCCTTTTGATCGACGCTACCTATTCCTTCAACCTCGACCTTTCTAATCTCTTCTTACTCCTGCATCCACTATATTCCATCCTTTGCCTCAACCCCGTGATCTGATCTGAACATCTCGTCGCATGGTTTCTTCCTCTATCTTTTCTTTATTCTATAATTTTTCTCTAACCTTATTCTTTATCTCCAATCTTTCCATCTCTCAATCTTCTTTTCCCTCCTTAACCAAGTGTTATTTCAATTTATCTTTTCTTCTTTTTCACAGTCTATCATTTCCAATTTTAGGTGAACATTTTAGCTAAAAGTTTATATTCGAGGTGGTTGCTTTTTTTTTTTTCGTTTGCTTATAAGGGTGTTTTTATAGTTTTAATTTTTAACATTTTATTGTTTCGTATTTTTTGCAAATAATTTTAAAATAGCAAAAATATTTTTTAGTTTTTCTTTAAAAAATTATTTAAAAAAGAATATTTTTTTTAAAATTGAAATTATTTTTTTTATTTCGTTTTTTATTTTATTTAATATTTAAGTACAAAAGTTGAATTTTAATTTTAACATTTCGCATTTTAAAGAAAATTTTTTTCTTTATTGAAATAATTTTTAGATATTTTCTAACGAAAAAAAAACGAAAAAAAAGAAAAAATTCCGCAATGATAATGGTTTTTTCAACGAAAATTACGCGTTTAAATTTTCTCGCAAAGGTTTCTTTTTTTCTATTATTATTATTATATTTTTAATTTTGAACTGATATTTAAGCTATGCGAGCCTAAGCCTAAGCCTAAGCCTAAGCCTAAGCCTAAGTCTGTCATCAGACCTAAAGCCGACTCTGATTTAAAAGTCTAAACCTGTGATCTGAAACTAAAGTTTAAGACCAACTCGTTGAAGATTGTTTTATGCTAAATTTTTTTTTCAAAAATTACGCGTAATTCTCACACACTTAATTGATAATTGATAAAGAATTGGAAGTTGGGTGCGATGTACGCAACTGCAGCTGGGACTGAGCCGTCGACAAACCTCAAAGAAGTAAGTGTTTTTTTTTGCGAGGTAAATTTTGTCTCAATAATGTTAAATATGTCAAAACATGATGGGGAAAAAAGGGTTCGCCCCCTGTGGGACTTGAACCCACGACCCTCAGATTAAAAGTCTGATGCTCTACCGACTGAGCTAAGGAGGCTCACGTGATCAGCACACGAAAATCGTTTGATGTATGTTTATAAAGGCCATGATAAGAGTTTATAGAAGACAACGGTGTGGTATGAAAGAAGGAAAAATTGAAGCATCCTGCAGTTATGACTTATTTAAGATGTTGCAGTTGTTTTGCTGAAACAATTATAGAAACAAATGGGATAAAAAGAGAAATAATTAGGATATAAAATCGATAGTTCTTCTTTACTAGTCGCTCCCACAATTAGTACACATCATTCCCAGTTTGAATGGTTCCACTGGCTGTTAGGAAGTATTTTTCCCCTCTCTCTTCGGCTTAAAACCATGCATTGAAGATTGAATTGGCAATAATGAAATGAACTGAACTGAATTTTTTTTTTTAGTTATTTTATTTGTTTTTATCCATTTAAGCAAAGTTCAAGTGGGAAAAAGAAAAAAAGAATAAATTAATAAAAACAAGGAAAATAAATGTTATTTCCAAATAACACCAAATGATAAGATGGAAATTACTGCTTTATTAACTAATGAACGGAGGATACCTAATGATATTTGAGTTAAAGGATACCAAGGATAATTTTGTTCAGTTTAGATATAAAATTTGTTCAGTTTAGATATTAATGGGATTATTTATTACTATTTACTACCTCATTTCATTACAATAACATGAAGAAAGAAATTATGAGATATAATCTTAGATTTACAAATAGGTTTCCAAATGTCCACTTTAATATTATTTAAATTTTGAGAGATTATAAAATTTAAGATCAAAAAGTCAAATTTTATAGGTATAAATCAGATTTTCAAATATTCTCTAATTCTTAATTAATTCAAATTATATAAATTTTGATAAAACTTATTCAACCCATTTTATAGTTTTAATTTTTATTGTTTCGTATTTTTTGCAAATATTTTTAAGTTAGCAAAAATATTTTTTAGTTTTTCTTTAAAAAATAATTTAGAAAAGAACATTTTTTTTAAAATTGAAATTAGTTTTTTTATTTCGTTTTTTATTTTATTAATTCCAGGTACTTGCGAAGAAAATTGTTTCTCACAATAAGAAAGTACTTGAATTTCGCAAAGAACATGATCAAACAGTTTTACAAAATGTTAATATCGGTATGATTTATGGAGGAATGCGAACATTAAAGGTAAACTTGCTTTTTTTTTTAAAGTTGGTTGCATTACATAAATTTCTCTGTTCTTGTTTTCTTGTTTTATTCTTTTTTCTCAATATTGTATTTATCAGTTTTTATCAGTATTATAAATTGATATGTGTCATAAAAATTTGATCAACCTTTATTTATTTGTATTTTTATTCGAAGTTTTTTATCAAGAAATAAATTTAAAGTCAATGATATGTGAAACATCAGTCTTGGATCCTGAAGAAGGAATACGATTCCGTGGTTATTCCATTCCAGACTGTCAAAGACTTTTGCCCCATGCACCAGGTGGTGAGGAACCATTGCCAGAAGGAATATGGTGGTTGTTATGTACTGGTGATATTCCAAATGAAAAGCAAACCACAGCAATCAGGTAATCGTAATTTTTCGTATCAGAAATTATTGTTTATGAATTCCGTTTAAAAGTTCGTGGTTTTAAATAATATATATATATATATATATTTTATATATATATTTTGATTTTTTAATAATGCAAATTTTATATTCTTGTATATTGTGATTTTTATATTTTTTTTTTAGCAAAGAATGGGCAAAACGTGGCGATCTTCCTGAACATGTAGAACGTATGTTGGTCAACTTCCCATCAACGCTTCATCCTATGGCTCAGTTCATTGCAGCTATAGCTGCACTTCATAGTGAAAGCAAATTTGCTAAGGTATGTGCTATTTCTTTTTATCCATTTTATCCATTTTGGCGTTTGAAATAAACTAAAATTTTAGGCTTATCATCGTGGCGTCCATAAGAGTACATATTGGGAATATGTTTATGAAGATTCTATGGATTTATTAGCAAAATTGACAACAGTTGCTGCCATAATTTATCGAAATCTCTACCGAGATGGTAAATAAATAAAAAATTTCGAAATTTCGAAAATTAGAGATTAAAAATTTCATCTAGATTATAGTCTGAAAATATAAATTACTTTTTCACAAATTTCTGCAAAAATTATTAGTCCATAATACTATGATTAAAATGGTTCAGTAGTTTGTTCCCAAGGTAGTAATTTTTTTTATCTATCTTTTAAAAAATTCGACTGATATTGAGGATTCAGCTGCACTTCTATCGGCAAGTGATTCTCCGGCTAAATTTGTCTGGTCAGTGAGCCTTGCCAGAAATAGTAAATGCTTTTAGAAAAAAAAATTTTTTGACATATTCTACTCGAATAAAATTAGTTGTTATAATTATATTTCTTTCTTGAGTAAAATTTTAATAATTTATATAATTTATATAATAATATACAATATATAATATATATAATAATATATATATTATATATTTATATATATATTATAATAATATATTATATATTTATATAATAATTTTAATATTTTTTTTTCTTCATTATAATTTTCACTTAATATTTCGTACTGAAATCATTATTCACTGAAATTTTCTTTATTTTTCTGCAGTAGTTATGTCATTGTTTATTTTTAGGGAAATCATTTGGCACAATTAATGCAGATAAAGATTGGTCGGCTAACTTTGTCTCTATGCTTGGATATGATAAGCCAGAATTTATTGAATGTATGCGTATGTACTTGACTATCCACTGTGATCACGAAGGTGGTAATGTGTCAGCACATACCTCGCATCTCGTAGGGTCAGCACTTGCTGATCCATATTTGTCATTTTCAGCTGCTATGGCTGGTCTTGCCGGTCCTTTGCATGGCTTAGCAAACCAAGAGGTTTGTTTTATCAAATTGTTAACTTTTTAGGGTTCTGAATCACTAAAAATTTTTAACAATAATTATGTAAATGACAAGAGATTCCTAAATGATTTTTTGTTTTTCACTTATTGTTTCTTAATTAGTATTTTCCTTCAAATTTTTCTTCGAATATATTTACGGTGGAATTCTTTTATCTTATCTGGTAAAGCTAGCGAGCTAGCGACTTATCTGTATCTCCCCACCAGTTTGGTTCAGCATCCAGCTCACTTGAGATCTTTTAATTTACAAATAGCAATAGTTTTAGAAAAAAAAGGTTGTATATTGATTTTTATATTGATTATTGTATTTAACTTTTTTTTAATATTTTTTCTCTTCGATGAAATTAATAATAGTATTATAATTTTAATAGAATACTCATAATACTTAAACCAAATGCTATGATGCAGCCATGATCCACTAATTTATCTAAGTCTTTTGAAATTCCATAAAAATTCCATCTTTGTGCACAAAAAGAAAAGCAAATAGTTATGCTATAAACAAGAGACTGTAGCAATCATTAGGCAAAACAATTGTTTGCTTGATTTCTGTTTGATGATTTGTTGCTTGCACTTACTTGCTATTTTTGGTTTGATTATTCTCAGTGTTGATGCGATCTGTAAAAGGAATGAATTTTTGAGTTTTTTAGTTTCGTATTGAATTTCAGTAATTATTTAAGCTATTAAGAAGAAAATTATTCTACCAAACTCATAATAATTTATTTTGAAATATATAGGAAAATTATTTTGAAAATTATTGTCAGGTCTTGATATTCCTTTCGAAAATTGTCAAAGAATTGGGAGACAAATATACCGAAAAAGATCTTAGTGAATGGGTATGGAATCATCTCAAGAGTGGACAGGTTTTATTTTTAAATATGACTCGAAAAATTATATTTTTAATATTTTCAATTTTTTGGATGATTTTATTAAATTTTATAGGTAGTGCCTGGCTATGGTCATGCAGTCCTTCGTAAAACTGATCCAAGATATACATGTTTGCGCGAATTTGCTCTCAAGTATCTTCCTGATAACAAACTATTCCATTTGGTCTCTACTCTTTACAAAATTACTCCCGATATTTTACTGAAACAAGGCAAAGTGAGTTTATGAAGCATCTCAAAAGTTTTTAGTCTTCGAGGCTAGTAAATTCAGAAGATTCTTTGGATACTGTTTTATAACTTTTTAACAATATTCTACTTTTCTTTGCTATTATTATATTATTATTTTTATTATTACCGATATTTTCTATGTATTTAAAATTTTTTCTGAGGAATTGCATTATGATATTTGTTTCAGGCAAAGAATCCATGGCCAAATGTTGATGCCCATTCTGGTGTCGTTTTACAACACTTTGGTATGACTGAAATGGGATTTTACACTGTACTTTTCGGTGTTTCACGTGCAATAGGTTGTTTGTCGCAAATGATTTGGTCGCGTGCTATGGGACTGCCAATTGAAAGACCGAAATCGCATTCTACGGATGGTCTTATCGAATTGGCTAAAAAAACATCGAAATCTCATTAAATAGTAGAAAATAATAACGATAAAAAATAAAAAAATTAAATAGCTTTTCATTAAATTACAGTCGCGTATCTGCCAATTTTATTTTTAATATTTTTAATAATGTCTTTTTTTTTATTTTATTTAATTCACATTTTATCAAAATGACCATTTGCTTATTAACCTTATTAACCTTAGAAAAAAACTTTTAATAAAATTTTTTGTTTTTATTTGTTTGTGAATATTTTGTTTTTGTGAATTTTGGAAAATAAGTAAGCATTTTCTATTTTGAACAAGTAAAAATAGTGAAAACGTAAAATATTTCACTGAAATTAATAATGAAACGAAAATTTATAATGTAAAATTGGAAAGAAAATTGATGAATTTGGATTAAATCTAAGAGGACGTAGGAAAGGAGGATGGATTAATCATTTTGTAGACTAAACTAAACTGAATAGGAAAAGGATAGAGGAAAGGAAAAAGAAAAAAGAAAATGCAAATCTACCTTACCTTGGATTCTAAAGAAAAGGAGAATTTTGGATGAATCGATTTCGGTGGATTCGTAGTAAAAACTTGTTAGAAGATAGTTGTTAAGTATTTGTTATATGTTATGGATTTAAGCTTAAGAGAATAAAGCTTCAATATGAATAAATACTTCTGAAACGAATATTTCTATACGGTATATATGGTTTAAATTTGTGTGGAGGACAGGTCAATTGACCTGCAATGATTTAGAATGGTGAGGAGGTTTACTATTGGTTAGCAAGGTTCACTTTGGTAAATTGTGCTTATAGTAGTTATAGGAGTTTTTCTATAAAATTTTGGATTCGAATACTATTTTTTTAAATTTTGGATGTTTGTTAATGATTTTAATGATTTGTTTTTTGTTTCCAAATGAATTTCCTAGTACCATTCCTTTCCCTTATTGATTACTAGAATGAGACAGTTTTTCTGGCTTAAACTCCATGAAGGCGATTTGCTTGAGGAGATTCTCTTATTTTTCTTCTTCTAAATTACTGGTTAGGCTGGTTCCATTGGCTATAAGAGTAAGGCGTTTCCAAGCTGCGCGATCTGATTATCACAACCATATAGCAAGATCGAACGAGTCGTGGTTATTGGCGCGGGTTTTAGTTTTTATGGTAATCTCACGACGACTCCATAAAGGTTTCATCAACCGGAAGAACACATTTCTAGTAGCCCTTATCCGGGTTATAATTTCGTATTTTCTTTGGCCATTCGGCATTAGAGTGGATCCAAGATGTTTCACTTCCTCGGTCGGCAGTGTTTATAAAAATTATTAAAATTATAAAAATTGTTCTTTCTCCAATTAATTTATATTTTATTGTGAAATTCTGTTGGACTAGAATTTTTATTCTTGAAGAAATTTTTCGAAAGGTTTGATAATTTTGGAAAAGATTCTGGAAGAAGATGGACTTTTCGTCGGTAGAAATTGCGTTATATGGTGATGTGGAAAAGGACGAAGATCTTTTGGCTGAATTGATGAAATTGGAAGCTGAAGAAAAATCGCAAAACGCTTGTTCTAATCTATCATCGGATAAAAATAGATCAATTTCACATGATGTTCCGAAGCGAGGAAACTTTGGTTATTTCTTTATACTATTTATTATTTTATGTTAAATTTCCACTGCCTTGGCTGCAGATGAAGCGCATAACTTGGGTTTTTCGCTCCCCAACAGTATTCACTTGGTTAGTTGGCTTTCACTATTTCTATTGTTATGATGAGCACCTTAAGTATCTTCGCCAGAGAACCACTTGGAAATATAGAATTAGGCGGGCCTTCAATTTTTTAATGGCAAATTTATTCCTATCATAGGCACGAGTTGTACCAGAATGCTTTATCCATTTATTATGACTTTTTAGCCAAAAATTCTCTAAAATGGCTATCTCATTTATGGCTATCGTAGCCAAATTTTTCTATTTCAGAATTATAAATTTAAAAAATTTGCTGCTTTTCTGCTTCTTTATCCTTTTTTTTTTCAAAAATTATATTAGTATTATTGACTATACTTGTTCATTAAAATAATTCAGGTCAAAGAGCTATTAATCTTGCGGAAATGAATTCGAGTTTAATTCATGAAGCATTAACAGATATTGATGATTCAATGGATGATGAAGAGGAAATTACGGATCCAGATCTTTTGGTTAGTTTTAATTTATCACCATCCGTTATTTTATTTCGATAGTACACTAATAAAAACTAGTAAAAGACTTATAAAACTGATCGAGCCAGTGTAGTAAATTTCTTTATTTTCTTTTGAATAAAAAGAATTTTTATTTCATTTCATTTAAGAAAATGAAAATAAACCGGTTTAGGGAAATATTTCTTTCACATTTTTAGGATAAATAGTAATAAATTAATTCTCTTTAGGCTGAATTATCGCATATTGTTGAAGAGGAACTCAGTGAATCTAAAACAAAAGAAAATTGTTGTGAGAGCACGGTGAATCCTTCTGAAACTCCTGTAGATTCTGTATTGTTGGAACGATTGCAGAAGTTAAATGTTGATTACACTAAAATGTGTGAAATGCTTCAGAATGAGAAGGATTCAGCCAAATTTCGAAGGTTTTTTTTTTGATTTAATGAAAAATTAATTGGTTTACAAAAACAGAAAAATTTTATAACTGTGAGAAAATTTGTACATTGTCATTATCATTTATGAACCATTCATGATTTTTATAATCATTAAGTTTTTTGTTATTTTACACTTTTTGCTCCGTAATTTGTTATTTTAGATGTAAGAGGGCAATTACAAAGCTAAATGAATTAATGAAGAATGTATCAGCTGGAAAAAAAATTGATGAAAACGATATACCAGCTCCTTTATATTTATCTTCCTCTATTGTCAAAAATTCTGAACTGAATGCATCATCTGCATGTTGTGCTCAAAATGATGTAATTTATCATCTTCATAAGAATTGAAGCGATTGTTGTTAATATTTTGCCTTCTTTTTTTCTTGATTTTATAGTTTAGATTTATTTCGTAGTTTCGTATTTTTTGCTCATAGTTTGCAAAATTTCAAAGAAGAAATTGATTGATTAAATTTTCCAGGTTTCGTCAACTACGTCGTTACCGATCCCAAAAGATACGTCGTTACCGATCCCAAAAGATACGTCGTTACCGATCCCAAAAGAATCTTATCCACCTCCCATACCGCCAAGAAAATCTTCCACAGCTTTTGAGCAGAATATTCCATCGTCGACTATAGAGAAAGCATCCATTGATAATGACGCTATTATTGCCGAGACAGTTAATAGTTCTAATAATGTTGTAGAACTGGATAGCTTAAAATTGCTTGAGAATCCAAATGGAAGTAATTCGAATGTTTCCAGTTCTTCACCAATTTCCGATATTAATCAAATGAAAGCGCTTTTACAACGTCGAAAAGATGCATATGTGAATAATGCTCGCTTAGCTAATGCAGGTTGGTCGATTAATTTGCTTATCCGATCTAGGATCCCTAAATTATATATTTCTGAAAATAGTTTATAATTTTTAATAGCTAATGAAAAAAAAGAATTGTTTTTTGTATTTGTTTATCAGCTGCACATAGCAAACATCCTTTTTTTCTTTTCCTAGTTTTCTTTTTTTATTTTTTAAATTAGCAGTCTCAATAAAATTTTTATTTAGCTGGTGATAAAAAGGTTGCTTACGAATATTATTCCATAGCAAAGCTATTTGATAAGGCTATCGAAGCAGTGAACAACGGCGAAGTAAGCGAATGCTCAGAAAATGACTTGCCACCTTATCCAACTCCTTACAAGAAAAAAGAAGTAACTGTTTTCATGAATAACAAAGTTTTCTTATTGTTTTTTTTCTAGTTTTATACTTACGAAAATACTGAAAAACTTAAATTTCTTCCTCTTAATTTCATGCAAAATGTATCTTTCAGAACACTGTGTCATCTCCCTCTCCCAAAACGCTACTTGATGGGCTGGTTCAACGTCTAGAAAGATACACTGTTTTATGTGAGAAAGCTAAAGCCGACAATGACGCTCGTAAATATCGGTTAATCGATTTTTAAAAGATATTTTTTATGCCTTCAATTAAAGATTTTCGTTTTAATATTATTATTATTTGATAATAATGAAGTGGTAAAATTTGTTCAATCACATATTTTTCAGAATGAACCTTCGTATTATCAAACAATATGAAGAGGCTATTCGAGCGTGCCGGATGGGTAAAGCTATTGACACTAGTGGATTGCCATGTCCTCCTGGTTTTCCTTCCCTACCGAACACTTCAAAAGATAATTCTTTAATCCAAACTTCAGGTTCCATTTCTTCTTTCCTATTATTAATTAGTTTTATGGTTGACGAATTCTTTATTTGTGGTTCACTGTTTCTATAATTTATGGTTTTCTGATGATTTACTATAGTTTATGATAATTTACGATGAAATTCCTAATTTGTTATCGATATGAACAATTTTTTAGATCATGATTTTTAATTTTTTTAGAATTTGCGCCATCTGCTTCACAATTTAATTCTCGCGTGAACCATGAAATCGGCCCATTCGCAGCAACGGTCCCTCTGAATTCACGCGATGGTTGTAAGTCGCGTCAGAGCAATCAACTTGAATTTCTTCAAAAGCGGCAACTTCTCTTTAAGCAAGCTGCACTTTTTGCGAAACAGAAAGGAGATATAATTGCAGCAAAAAAGTATCTGTTAGCTTCAAAGGTCGTGAAAGTCTTTTTTGAGATTCATGAACCCCATTTTCTTTTTTTTGCATTCTATTCATTCTCCTTATCCATATTTCTATGTAAAATAGATAGAAATTTCAGGGCTTTGATCCAATGATTAAGGCATCAAAAGCTGGGTTACCTGTGAATATAAGTAAAGCTCCTATACCGCCTCAAATGCAAGCCATATCAAAAAACTTGAAGCCTGCGTTAAGTCCCCAAGAGAGTTTAGATTCATCAGCAGTTATTCAAGGTTACTATTCAATGTTTTATTTAAAAACAAATTTGCTAAAAATAATTTTGCTTCTATTTTTTGCCACATTTTGTTATTTTCATTTTCCTTTATTTACTTTTCGAGTTTTTAAATTTTCTTTATAATATATTCTTCAGGTAACCGAGGTGATATTTTTGCTGTAATGGAACTTGATCTTATCCGTCAGGTTCGTCTTTGTGAGGAAAATCGATTGGCTTTCGCGAAGTTCGTTGTGTTATTTGAATTTTGTGTTATTTGAATTTGATACATTGCATATTGCATACAACCCAGGATTTTATAAAGTTAAAATGTGCTATTTCAAAAGGTTAATTCGAATTAGAATTTAAGATTAGGCGATGTTCCAAGAGTCAAGCTTTTTGAATCTTGGTTAACCAATACCAAAAGAGATCTCATTCAATTGCGTCAACTTGCGAAAAGCGGTGCTTCTTTACCCAAGTAGTGTTTGACAGTCTTGTTTTATTCATTCTTATCTTGTTCTAAGTAAAATAAGGTTTTAGCTATATATAATCGAAAAGTTCCTCAGCTTATTTATATCCCAGCTTGCAACAAGGTTTTTTTTGTCAACAAATATCGAATCTATTAAAACTATTTTGCGAATATTACATTTGCTTTTCAGATGGTATTACTGAAATAAAATTTTTTAAAGATTTCGATATGAAGTGCGAAATTTTCCTTCACTTGATGTATGCACTGAAGTGAATGAGAATCAGTTAGAGTTAACAATAATTTGCGTGCTTGATTCGAAATTACCAGCTGGTTTGCAATTACGATATTAATATTTCGTTCAGTTCTAAAGAGCTATACGAATATGTAAAAAAATTTTATAGATATAAACATGCGTATTATTTTATTATTATTTTATTATTTAGGCTGGCAGCCATGTGATGGAAATATTTTCGTGAAATATGATTTTTCTTTTCCTCATGATAATCATCAAGTTGGGAAAACAAAAGTAGTTTATGGTTCGAATTCTCCTGGTATATTCTTTTCCACTTGAAATTTTTATGTCTTTTACACGAATTTCTGATTGCGTAACAAGTTTGATTTTTCATTCAGCATATATAAATAGTTCTCCTAATAGATCGCATTATTGATAATTTGAAGAGGCGCAACCTTAGTTCATATGTACATTAGATAATTCATATTTCGAAAGATTATGCTCCCACTGTTCCCTATGCTCCCACACTTTCGCTGGTAAAATGCTGTAAGTTTGAATATCTTTTTCGGATCATCATCTTGGTCCTATCGATCGAATGAAAAGCAAAACCGGTGAGGTTACTGATTTTCCAATACCGTTAGCGTGAAAACTTGGTCAATCCATTAACTAGCCTAAATCTTAAATCTAGCTTTAAGAACGCGTTTATTGCCATGAGCCCATTCAGTAGAATGGAGACAAAAATCGCGCCAAAAATATCTAATAAGGATTCCTCGATAGTTGCAATTCGTCTATCATCTTTACTGGGAATTGGGAACAGAATTGCCTAGATTGTCATATATCATTTATTCCTCCCAAACCAGTGGACAGCATTTGAAGAGATCATCTCGAAGAATGTCTTTCCCGCAAGTTCACTTTTAATTTATTTAATTTGTTTAATGATTTTCCAAATTTTTTAGAATTTAATGAGAAATTTTTATTGAATGCAAATCGAAAATCGCGCCAGTTGTTGCGTGTCATAAAACGGAATTGCTTAAAATTTGAGGTTAGTTCAAACAACACTTTAACTTTTTAAGAAGCCTAAATTTTTAACATTTATAAAACAAAAAATTAACTCAAGAAGAAAAAATTTCGAACACTGAAAGGAATAATGCTAAATCTTAGCGATTATCTATATATGGTTTTCTAGGTTTATCAGAAAGGTGGATTTTTACGAAGTGATAAATTATTGGGGACCTCTGATTGCAAGTTGGTTGTACTTGAGGAAAAAACTGAAATCCATGAAAGCGTCAGTTTAATGGACGGCAGGAAACCAGCCGGTGGCAAAATTGAATATAAGGTTTGTGAAGAAACATTTGCAATTTGGAGCTTTTTGCCTTGCATTGTATTGTATTTCCTTTTTAGGTCCGAATTCGTGAACCGTTTGGTGAAAATAAACTAAATGTCTCGCAAGGAAAATGGCTTGTTTTGGAAATGTAATATTTGCATTATTATATTGTAAATAAAATCGATATGCAGTAAACAGTGTAAATTATGGATCATATAGACAAATAAATTATAAATATATAATTATTCATAAAAATCATAAATATTAGCATACAAATAAATTTAAACATATAAATAAATCATAAATATAAATTTATAAAATATATATATAGTATATTATGCAGAACTCTCAATCTCCTAGTAGGCTTCTGGTAAAGGAGTCAAGGTGGAGGATGATCTTGACTGACCATAAGAGATGGGAAGAAGATTTTTTTAAATTAATGATTGTGCCTATGATAATTTGCAACATATTAAAGTTCTTTCATCTCAAAAAATGTAGAAAGCTGAAAAAACAGTTGAGGAAGATTTATTGATTATAATTATGATTTGAACACAGTAAATGATCAATCGAAATAGTGGATTTTATCAGATATTTTTTTTTTTTTTTTGATGTGGAAGCAACTTGTTTTTATAGCTTAGGAAGAATATTTAAAGGAAAAGTATGCTTAATTGATTATTTAGCTATTCAGTACATCAGTAATCTATTATTATTATTAGATGTAATAGCTGAATAATTTGCCAAGGTTGTTTGATTCATTATTCGAAAATTTATGTTCTATGTTGGACTGTATTTGCATTAATATGACATATGGCTTGATAACAAGCAATAGTAGCAGGCGTTTTGACGATCTATAATCTATCACAATGGATGAAATTTATCATTTGTAACAAATTTTTTAATAATTAATCATGTAATAAAAAAATCGTTTCTGCTGGACCTGATAATAAAATATTGTCGTTTGGTGCAATATCGATTAAATTTGGATCGAATTCCATAAAAGATTCAGGTAAAGTTGCTGGTGTTCGCTTGGTCATTGGACCAAAATCGGAGCGTTCAATTCTGTCGAAAGGTCGTTTTGTCACTTTATGCGCAATTATCTCATCGATATTTTCTGGAATTTTTATTTTAAAGAAGTTATTCCATCGTTTAATCAGAAACTTAAATAGTACTTTATCATCCATTTATGGATAGCGCCCACTCCACTGATTGTTAGTCACAATTAAAATGTTCACCAGAGAGAGTCACTTAGAAATAGAAATAGGACTGGGAGTGAAATATCATGTGAATTAAATAAAAGAGTCCATAGGTATCAATAAAGCACCAAAGGAATCCAAAAGAATCGCATCGATTTAATCAATTAATTGGCAGATTTACTCCTATAGGTGGGAGAAGTCAAACCAGTAATTCTCTACCTGGTGATCTAAGCTATTAATCACTATTTATTTATTATCTCATCTAATTAAGAGAAATCAGGTGTGTTGCACCTTTTCTTTAAACATAGGATAGGTTGACATCGATGGCAGTTATATAGGGCAGTATATATTCTTTTAAGAAACCCGCCGATAGGCTAATTCTGGTTATTTCTAAGCATTTATTTTTAAAAAAAAAGAGTGATAATTTCCAAAAACGAACTATTATCATTCATTTTATCAGCGATTGAGCGTTTATGAAAGCCAAAGTCTGAACTCTCAATACGATCAAATGCTCTTTTGTATCGTTGTTCGACGTTTTCATTATAATTTGGTTCTATTAGCAAAAGAATTCCTTTTTTGCCAAGGAAATCAAATAAATGATTTCTAAACGGCGATGATATTTCGTATTGTTCAAGATAGTACGGTAAAAATCCACGTTTTCTCAAGCCGAATTCCGACGTATCAAGGCGATCGAAGGCTCGCTTCTTCATTAAACCAAAACCTTCATCGATTCGATCAAACGCTCGCTTTTTAAATAAACCAAAATCGGCATCGTCGATTCGATCAAAACCTCGCTTTTTTATCGTGTGATAATGTTCGTCGAGATGATGATATTTGCCCGAATTATTCATTTCTTCCATATTTTTCCCTTGCCTAAATGGATAAAAAAGTTCGAAACGCTTCCGTAAAAGTCCAAAATCCGATTGTTCAATTTTATCGAATGCTCGCTTTTCAATTAGTGATTTTCTGCAATAAAAGAAAAAGGAAATTATAACATTCATTTGAAAAAAAAAAAAATTAATTTCTTAAAATGAATATTAATATTTATTAATTGAAAATGATTTGATAATTTTTGTCAATGAATTATTTTATCAGTTATAAATAAATTTTATCAATTACCAATAAATTAGTTTTAAGCATTTTTGCACGACAAAATTTTATTTTTTTATATTTTTAATAGAAAATTTCAAAATTTATTTTAATATAGTTTTCTGAGATTTTCAGAGAGTAATTAAATAGATAAAATTCTATTTATATTCTTCTATTTGCCATGGTTTCGAAGTTTGGGTCCATGCGTCCACTGAATAGACCACACAAAAATTTGGAGAACCATGACAATAGATGGAAAAATTATATTTAATATATTTCAGTGAATGTCGTAGGAGTTGACGCATATTTCGTTGCTTGCTAAACCGTGTGATGATTAAAAGCGAGGAGGGCCAATTAAGATCTGGACTGATACGGTCAAAAAAGATTTTGAACGTATTATAGGTGGACCAACAATATATGAACTTAGAGCAATGGAAAAAAGGAATGGCTCCTATTACTGTCGACGACGGCATCAGATCACGGCGCTTTGAAGCGTCTTACCCTTGTAGCCGTTGGAGTCAGCCTAATCATAATGGTGAGTAATGGTTAGAAGAAGAAATTGCGAATGTCGTGCAATAGTACAAAATTACAGCAACTAATATAAATCACCAATATTTTCATATCACATTAATTATTATTTGATAAAAGTCCATAGGTACCAATAAAGCATCAAAAAGATCCTAAAGAGCATCGATTTTGACAGAATTAATAATAATTAATAAAATTATAATATTATTGCTGTTATTTCGATCTACTTGCAACACAATGTTTACTCTCCAAGAAAAAAAAAACATTAAATTTCCATTAGAACATTAAATTTCTTGAATTCCCATTAGAATTTGCTCTAATTTAATTTATAATCGATAATTTTTAGTTGTTTTTGAACTAATAAAAATTAATTAACAATATATATTATAAAACATAAATTTTTTGCACTTATAAACCAACTTAAATTACCAACTTGAATTGTCATTTTTAAATAAAACTTAAATAATTTTAACTAATTTAATAACTAATTTTAATTTTAATAACTAATTTTAATATGAAATTGAATATAAAAATTTTAATTAATACGATATTCAATTTTTTCGACATTTAATTTGTATTTATTTGTTTAATATTTAATATTTTTCTTGGAAAACAACAAAAAACTAAATAAAAGGTGAATGTGAAAGGTGAATTAAGGCGAACCTTGGAAATGCATTGCAAAGAATTAATGCCGATAAAATCTGTAAAAAATAAATTTTAATTTGTTTTTTTAGATTATAAAAAATTACAAAAAAACTACTAATATTAAATAAAACCAAAAAATATTTTTATTAGAAATTTAACAGAAAGAAAAAAAACCTGTATAAATGCGATGAAAGAAGAGTAATATTGCCTCATTTCAATTATTTCAATAACAGTAAATTAATTTTTATCTTTGTGATTAACCTAAAAATGTGATAATTTTGATAAAAATATGACAAATATTTTAAGCGAGCTAAAATTCATCAAATGTTAAAAAAAATAAAAAATAAAAATATAAAATAAAATTTTATAATAGAACGAGTAAATAAAAAAAAAGAAAAAAATGAAGATTCGAAGCGATACGGATTTTAGTTAAATCCATCAAAATCACGGAGAAGATAATAGATCTAAACGATTGATATTTACTAAGCTATTCTTTTTATCACTATATAACGCTTTTCTGCCTATAAGAAAAGTTCCAAGGAAGAAATAAGGAAAAATTTCAAATTTCAAGATTTCTATATTTGGAAAAACTTCATTTCATCTCATTTTTTAGTAATGCATAAATACTATAGTTTGATATATGGAGATATAGAATAGCTAAGTAGATTGTTGCAATTCAGAGCGCCGGTGCTGAAGTTCAAGTGCAGGAGCACACCTGTCCGAGAATCTAAATGATGCTGACGACTCACCTGTATTTTTATCGCCAAGGAACTTCTTGGCATATTTATCTAGTGCGGTACGACAGCGGAACGAGTCATAGCAATAATGGTGAGGACATTCTTAAAAAATAAACGTACATTTAGGTTATTTAAACTGAATGCTTATATATAACGCTTTTAATTTATAATTTCATGATTGGAATACAAATTTCTTGACTGAAAAAGCTGTGAAACTAGGTTAACGATTTGGAACCAATCTAATATTTATTCAAGTAACTCTCTGAAGAATTTTTCAAATTTAAACCAGAAATGTAGAAAAAAATAAATTTCAATAAATAATTTTAGATTATGAAGAAAAGATTTAAAATTTAATTTAAAATGTAATCGAAGAAAAGGAAATTAGTAAAAATTTTTTATAAAAATTTTAAATACTTTTCGAATTTATTCCGATAATTAGTTCAACTAATAATTTTAAATTTTAAAAGTTTTCGCTTAATTTAACTTTTTTTTAATATAAAAATTCTTTTTTTGCACAACTTGGAAAGGCTTAAGATTATTTAATTGAACTGATAAATTATTAATTAAATTAAAATAGAAAAAGGAAAAAAGTTGATTAAATTCGTATTGTTAAATTAATTTTGCTTGATTTTTTTTGTTTTGCTTGTTTATTTACTTTCGGTTAATTTAATTTTTTTTATCATATATTTTTATTTTAATTAAAATAATTAATAAAAATTATTATTTCTTTTAAGAGATTTATACACAAATAAAAATTGGAATTTACGAATAATTGTTTCATAACCAATTTATGAAATAATAAATATAATTTCTAAATAATATTATATTATTATTTGATTATGGAATTAGATAGCAAATCCGATAGCAATTTTGGAATATTTACATGTAAAGAAGGAATCGTAGAAAGCATCTCTAATTAAATTTTCGTGGATTCAAAAAGGTTTTAAATAATAGATTTTTCTTATCAGTTTTTTAATTATTGTTCTACTCGACTAAATTCGTATTTTTTATCACCTTATCTGTATCAGTATTTAAAATACTCCTATCAATCATCTCATGAATTAAAAAAAACTTTTGCTAGAAACAAAATGAAATAGTTATTTTTGATAGGGGAAACAGAATTAATGAAGTTTACTCCAATGTTCCTTTAATTTTTAATTATGGTGAAGGAAAAATTTTAAGCAGGAAATTGGTCCATTTATTGACCGTTCCATTCTTCTTTCTTCTAGTTTATTGTTTATCGCAATTATTTTAGTTGCTTTCATAAATTTTTGAAAATTCTTGAACTTGCAAAAAAAATTGATGAAATGCTGAATTATTTCGTTTTTTTTCAGAGAAAATATTTAGTAAGAAAAAACTTAAAAATGATGATATTTTGATTTATTTAATTATAAGCTTAGTTTAAAAAATAATGAATGAATCTATCTGAGATGAAATGAAAACAAAAAGAAAAGGAATGATTTAGTTTAGAAGATTTCATTAATAAAGGAAAATTAATGAGTTTCTCGAAATTAATGAATATAAATGAATGATCAGTAAATAAGTGATAAATCTATCAGATTTGAAATCTATTTGGAAGAAAAATATAAAAACTTATTAAACAATCAAATTGTGAATAATCAATTAGATCAACTAATTTTTTAAGCAAATTTTAATTTTAAAATTAAATTTTAAAAAAAATTTTAAATTTTAGTAAATCTAAAACTATATTAAAGTTTCTTACACAAATCTAAAGAAGAAAACTATAATTAAAATTTGTTTGCCTTTTTAATCAAGTTGATTCGCTAGCTAAACACTTAGAAAATTTCTTGTCATCTTTATCATTATTTAAAATACTCTTATCATTATAGAAAAATGATAAACTAGCATATTGCATTATGCATTTATAATAATACGTTAATTGCAGTCAAAGCTGGCGTAGGCTTTTATATTAGTGGTCAACAGAACGATTAAGGGGAAATTTCTCGCAATGACTAAAAATATCGGTAATAAATTCGTCGGAAGTTTCAATATTTGGTGAAAACCATTTAATAAAATTAGAAATTAGAAAGGCAATTAACTGACCCTACAAAAATGCGTGGAATCTAATTAAAGCGATTCATTCGATTAATGAAGCATAAACTTTTCTTTTTATTGCTGATAAAAAAATTTTAAATGGATGGCTATCAATTTTCCACACATCCATGAATTGTCGATTGTCTATAGTCAGCAGAATCTCATTTTTTTTCAGATAATTTTCGAGAAAAAAATTATTTTTTTATCCGCAAAATTGAAAAGACAATAAGTTTTATGTTGCAAAAAAAAATTTAATTAAGTTTATATAACAACGGTTTTTTTTTAGCGAAAAATTTCGCATTTTATCTCCTTTTATTTTTCAAAATTTTATTTTTTATTTTTTTTTCAACAAAATTTTTATTTTTATGCTTTTTTTTATTTTGCGAAATACTCAACGAGATTTCTAAGGATAATCCAAAGAAAATAATATTTTTATGCGATGCAATTTTGCTATGATATATACTATAATAAGAAATAAAAACATGAAAATGAAAAACCATGAAAAACGGTGCTTTTTGTTTTGTTATTGCTATATATTGTACAAATAATAATAAATAAATGCATCGAATATTCCAAAAATTTATTCATTTATTAATATAACAATTTATAAATGGAATAAGAATTATTAGATTATAATAGCTAGCTGGCTAGTACTTAAATTAACCTTTTAAAGCCTAATAATTATCACCTAATCATGAAAAATCAGTTACATATTGCTTTAAATAACAAATAGTTGCATGAGCTTTCTTAATACTTAATACTTAGCTCAGAGATTTTTTTTTGTGAGAGAGTCACTTGGCGATAGAAATACAAATAGGCTTCTGGAATCATGTGGATTTTTTAATGCCGAGTTTATTCTCGCCATGAGGTAGAATCCTATTGTTTACGCCACGATACCAAGAAATCCACTGAACCACTTTACTCTTCAAATTTAATAGCAATTGATAATTATTTTCTAAATTTCTTATTTAAGCCTAATTTAATGAATGATTTTTCATTATATATGTTCAGTATTATGATTATTTTTGATTATTAACTGAAAAATTAAGACAAGAAATTTCTATCGATGAAAGAGAAATATGAATGGATGAATAAGTGATGTGCAAGAATAATTTGCAAATACGGTTAAATAATTCACTTAGACGATTAATGAGAAACATACATCAAATTTTATCCTTATTTTGATCACTATTATCATCATTATTCGCATCCAAAAACTCAAAAATTGTGTAAACAAATATTAAACGATAAAACAAGTAATAAACTCAATTTTGCCGTGAAATTTTCGACCGCTAATGCGAGATTTAAATAAAGAAAATTTTATAAAAATAACATTTAAATTAAATGTACTTAACGAACTGAGGTGGGCCAATCAAGACCTGGACTGATACGGTCAGAAAAGATTTTGAACGTATAGGTGGACCTGTAATATATGGACTTAGACGATGGAAAAAGGAATAGCTTCCATCACTGTCGACGATATCATCAGACCTCGCCGCTTGAAAGCGTCTTGCCCTTGTAGCTGTTGGAGCCAGCCTAACCAGCAATGGTGAGAACTGTTAGAAGAAGAAGAAGACTTAGCGAACTATTTAATTTTGCCAGGAATAAAAACCCAACGAAATTATCACACGAAATCAGGACAATCATTGAGCCAACATTTGTTGAATTTAAATAAAAATAAAAATATTGAAAAAGCGAATGAAAAAATAAATACGCGATACGATAACTTTTTAGATTCAAATCAGAGTTTAATGGAATTGAATTTCTTTGTAATTAACAAAATCTCAAATCTCAAAAACGAATCTGAAATTAAGAGGAATTAAATTAAAAATATTTGCAAAGTAAATATCAGTAATGAAATGGAAAAATGATGAAATAGTGGGCTAAAAGCATTTTGATGGCAATATTCTTCTACAATTCTAATAGTTTTTCTTAAATAGAAGAGGTAAATTACTAGAATAAGCATCACTAGAATGATTAGCGTCTTGAGCATCAATGGCATAAGTAACCATAACCAGTGACAATCTAAGAAATCCAGAATAGCGCTAAAGTTTCGTTGATAGTTTTGATATTAAAGAATGGAACCAAAAATAGTGGCAGACGCTTAACCACTTATTTAATCACTCTAATAGTTGTTTTGAAGAAAATTTTTCGAAAGCCGTAGCTCTCATTTGTTTATGATGAAGAAAGAAATCCAGTCAGCCGATCTCAACCCAACCGCCTAAGGATTACAGCATTTAATTCAGTAATGGTCGTTTCACTTTTATATTTAATTATAGGACGCAGAAGCTTAACAGACAAATATTGAACTTTGAAATGTTTCAATTGTTCTTTATTCCTCTAATGTTAAAAAATATATAAAAATACATAAAAAATTTGATACAATAAAAAGCCATTTTATTAAATTTTAATTTATTTCAGACAATATTAGTTGTTTGTTATTCGGCTTAAGTTCAATATTCAATATTCAGCATAATTATGTAGATAAGCGAATAAATAAAAAAAATATTATTAATATTAATATTGATATTGATGTATTAATATTATTAATAATATTAATATTATTATTTATTAATGTTAATATTATTAATGTTAAAAAATATTATGCCATAAATATTTGGCCTATACGGCTTTAGGCATCTATTAAATATCAACGTTACATTTACGATTTAAAAAATACCGCTTTATTGAAAGAGAAACCTAAATAAACAATAAATGAAAAAACAAAGAATTCTTTGATTCTTCAATAATAATAAGTGTTTTTATTTATATTTAGTAAATATAGAATTTTTGAAATTCAATAAATCATCGATAAGAAATTTATTTAATTGAGCCTCTCAGAAAGTTTTCTAAAAATAATTATTTTTATGAAAAAATTTTAAACATTAATTTATTTTGATAACAAAGAAAAAAAAAATTTTTGATAATTTTATGTCAGTCATTTGAAAAAAAAAAGACATAAAAAATAATGAATTTGTGCCATTGAATTTATTTAAATTATCATTCTAAGGCATGATGAGTAAATTAATCAGACCGACGGCGCGTTGAAAGCCTCAATGGACCTCAAAGTTAATTAATTAGTTTAATTACCGGAAAAAAATCGCCTACAAAATTTAAAAGAATGTCCATTAATGAAATTATCATATCATTTTTGTTTATTAAATTTGTGATTATAAGTGTATATTCTTTCTATAGAATATTTACAATTTTTATCCTCAAGCAATTAATTAATAAAATCTTTTTATATTATTTTATTTAATTATATCGATGAATTGAAATTATTATCAGTGATCTTTGTCATCGTCTTCATCGTCAACTATAAATGCAACGTGCCGAAAGTGGAAAAAATTTAAAGATAATTATGGCCAATATTTATAATTTGAATGAAATTTACTTATAATCATTGTTTAATATTTCGAAAGAAATTTAAAATATATCCATTGTCTATAGTGGAAAAATTTCAAAATTTTTTGTAATTTTATAACAAATTATTTTCCAAATAAATAGAAAGATGATTAAAGATAACAAAAATATTTCGTTCGGATTCCACATTTAAATGGATGTCAGTTTGTTTTAATTGGAATTTTAACGATGCTTTCTTAATTATTATAAACATCCATCTTTTAAAATTAATAATAGTCTTCTTCGATACTAATAATAAATATAGAAAAGTTGTATAAATATAGAAAATAGTAATAAAATAATTATAAATATAAGAAAATAATAAATATAAGAAGGAAGATTCATATTTTAAAATATTTTCAAATCATTTGGATAAATCATAAATTTTTTGTAAAATTATAAGGAATAATTGTTGCAAAAAATTTGCTTTCTTCTGAAAAATAGAATTGTAATTGTAATCAATCTGGAATATTGCATTGTGTAAATTATAAGTTGGCTCAGTGGGTTATTAGCCTTATTTCAGATGTTGGAGTTCGACTCCACTACTGAGCCTTTTTAACCTCTCGAAGCTAATTATTTCTCTCCTGGCAGAATTTGCTTAGTTCTAAGAGTGAGTGAAGTAAGCCTAACCAGAAAAAAAAATATATATATACGGTTCGATTATTGTTCAGCTGATATATGTGCGAATTTATAAGAGCGAAAAAGTTTATTAATGATCTACCGTTTATAAATTTTTTATATATATGGTCTACCATTTTGGTTATCTTTTAAAGCAGCTATTATTCGTATTTTTCTAATTTTGCGAAATATTTTTTATATTTGAAATTGTCGAGGAAATAAATAACGATTCATTTTTTGCAATAAAAACCGATAACCGATGAAAAACCGATAAAAATAGGACGAAATTAATTTAGGAAAATTAATTTTATTAAAAAAAGATTAAAACAAAACAAATTTCCAAGAAGCTAATCAAAATTTGTTTAATGAAACACATGGATGGAAATTTTTAAAGGTTTTAGATTTTCGTTAAAAAAAAAAGTGGTTTATAGGGAAAACGATAGGCGAATGGTACGATTAAGATTGTTTCGATTTTTTTTTACCAAATTATCGAAGTAAATTTTTCCCCAAAAAATTTGGGTTATTTGCTAGCGAATCATCTCAATACTTCTACTGTCAAATGTTTCATTAAAAAAAATTTCCTATATGCTTCTAAAGTAAAAATAAATGTTAAGCCTAACCAGAAAACGACTAACTTTTCATTAACTATAATTAAACTATAATATAATTAAAATTGAGGTATAAAAATTGAGTGAAAAATTTCATTTCACGTATATATAGTATCGTTAGTAAAAATCTCCATAAAAAATTTGTCTATAAATTTATAAATTTAATGTAAAATAATTCGGTTCGATTCTTGAATAAATGAATTTTTAATGGAAAAATTTTTATTTTTTATGTTTTTTCATGATTAACTTTTTGCATCAAATTAATGAAATATTTAAATAAATAATTATAGAAGATTTTAAAGAATTTTTTATCATTTGAATTAAAAAACATAGCAACGATTGAAGAAATATTATTCCTTTTGCTTTTCACCAATATTTTCTCCGATTTCGCTGTTTTCTTGGAAACAAATTTTGCTGATGAAGGACGCACAAATAGCTATCATAACTCACATTTTCGAAAGAAAGGAAAAGTACGAGAATAACAGTGCACTGAGCCATTGCAGTCTTTTTTTATTTTGCTAACTATAAGCTTTTAATATACTGATTAATGTACTTATATATTTTATAATATATTTTAATTCTGATAACAACTAGCTTAACAATTATTGTAATTGATTGATCTTGGTGCATAAATTACCAATGAATTTCTTATTACTCTTTAAAATTTTTTGCATATTCGGCCTATTTATGGTCCTCCGATTTTTATAGAACTAGAAATTTTTCACCGAAAATACCACTTTTCGTTCAGTTCATCGTCACTCCACTATTTTTTTTTTTTAAAGACGTTATCATTACTGGTTAAAATCACTGCCGCTGGCTTATGCACTAGACAAATAAGCCAGGAAATCTTTCGACGAAAGAATTACAGATGAGTCACTAACATAACCTGGATTTTTGTGCGTTTACTCCTACGCAGAGTGGAGCTTCAGCATCGGCGTTCCGAATCGAGCAACCCACTGTGATTCTATGCTGAGTTATAGGAAATATGACAAAAAAAATGCCAAAAGCTTAAATAAAAAATGTTTTTAGAGTAATTCCAGGTTATATTGCTTTTTTCAGTTAATTTCTTTCAGCATTTTGTTGTATTACGTCATTAGAAATTAAATGAATATTTTGCCATTCTTGCCATTTGTTGTTTTTGCCCATTTGGTGAACAATCATATATTGAAAAACCTTAGAATTTCTATTGAATGTCGGCAATTATTATTGAAAAATGAGCGAAATATATTATTATTATTTTATTATTTATTATTTTTATTTAAAGTAATATTCATAAATTTTAATAAAAATCTTTTTGTTTTCCATAATTCTTTTTTTGTTAATAGAGATTCAAAGAATTTCATTTAAAAAAAGTCAACCAAAATCATTTTGAAAAATTTTTTAATAAAAATAAATTCAAATGAAAATGCAAATGAAATTCAAATCAATAAGAATTTAAATTTTTAAAGCAAAAATACTTTATATAAAGTAAAGCAAAAACGCTTTATATAAATGAAAAATATTTGTTCTTAAATTGAATTATTATTATTTAGTTGAAATTAGTTATTTTCATATATCTCCTCTTATCAATTCTCTTATCAACTCTTCAACTCTTCTCAACTGCATATGACGAAATAAAACAAAAGAACTCGGATGATACACAAATAACACTAAAAAATTTCATATCCTCGCCTCTATAAGGTCCTTCTCTCCTCTATTAGGTGCTGCTAGCTAAATCTGTGCAGTTACTTAGTTGTTTCTATTATTTTTGAATCAGATAAATCTGATTTCTTAAAATGCGTTAGAGCTATTTTTCTTGCTTCAGGAGTCAGGAATCGATGCGCCAGTTCCTTTTGCAACTTTGTATTGCTATGTATTTTTTTAAATAACAGCATTACTGGTTAAACTCATTCAACTTGACTATCGGATTAGGCAAATGCTAGGAAATCTTTTATAAATGTAATGAATGCAATTATCCATTTTTTGCATGTTATTTATGAGTTTTATCAATTTATCAATTTTGAATATATTTGTATGGAGAAATACATATGGTTGAAAATCTATTTAGCCTGGTCAGCTATATTAGTGTTTAATGCGAAAAATAAAAATTATATTATAATAAAATTATTTATAATAAAATTAGTTTAAGACATAAAATTAGTGATTAAAAAGTTCAATCGTTTATCCATGTTTCTGTTTTGCAATAATGAAAGATCATAACCAAATTTGTCAATCAAACATTGTAGCAAAATGTCAAATAACTACGCTCCTGTTGATGTTGATATGGAGTGACAAAAATGTACTGCTATTGCTAAGTGACTCTATGATAAAAAGTTTTAAACAAACTAGCAGACAGGGAGTTGTCCAGAAATTGTGAATGTTAACCATTTATTTCTTACATTAATTTGATAAGAAATTTATATTTGAAAATTTCCTTTTATCGCTTGTCTGTGAATGGCAAGGGTTAACCTCGAATCCTCGAATCCTCTACCAGAGGTTTGGAGGGTTTTGCACAATATCCTAGCTGTTCTTAGCAGTGCGCTCTTTCTGATAAAATTCTCTGATTCCTGGAAGCCACTTTTCTAGTTCAGGATCCACAGCCCCAATGCTGCTATTACCACTGGAAGTATTTTGGCCCTTACTTTCTACACCTTATTTATATATATTTCCCTTACTGTTTATTGTTAAAATTTTATGTGAATTTTATGAACAATGATATATGAGAAAAACAATCGCTCTGCGTGATTTTAAACTTAAATTATACTAAAAACTCTAAGGAAATAGTTATAAGGATTGATGATTTGTTTTGTCAAATTTTTGTGGACCAAAAATTGATTTTCACCAAATTGATTTAACATAAAAATGAATTGTAATCTTTCTTTTGATGGATTTTCGCTTAATTTTCCACCTGTAACAATCATTAAAAAGTGAGCAATTTTTATTATTTTAAGCCATATGGATTTTCTAAAATTATTGATAAAAAATTTTTAGGTTATTTATTTATTTTTCAATTTCTTTCCAAAACCCGGTAGAATCGATCTGCATATAAACCATTTAGAATAATATATAGATGAATTTGCAAAAGCCACTCGGATTTCATTTTTAATGATTCCTATCAGGAGCGGAAATCGAACCAATGCTCTTTTACTTAACTGAATAGAGATATTTATAAAAAAATGAGGATAAAAATGTCACAAATTTTCAAAAATTTCCAAAGTGCCATAGCTTTTAATTTTAGGCTATTGCTCAAGAAATAGAAATCTATCGTAATAGAAGAAAAGATTCCAAAAACCAAGAAACCAAGTTATCTTCACAACATATGTTGCAAACAATACTGAAACTATTCCTCACTCTACTCTTGTTCTTCTTCTAATAGCTCTCATCATCCCTGGTTAATCTGGCTCCGCTGGCTACAAGGGTAAGATATTCCCAAGCTGCTCCATCCGACGCTATCACCAGAAATAATAGAAGCCATTCCTTTTTCCATCATCTACGTCCTTATATCGCTGGTCCCCCTATACATTCAAAACCTTTCCTGACTATATCAGTCCAAATCTTGATTGGCCAACTCGCTTTTGACACTATCCATCGCACGGTTTAGCAAGTAACGAAATATGCGTCAACTCTTGTGGTGGACGTGCCTTAACCAGTGAAGGCGGGACTCTGTGATAGCATTATTAATGCACATGGTATTTGAACGAAGGTGGATGCGACCATATGATAGTTTATCCGTTCAACGGACCCGTAAAGTATACTTTAGACAAGAGTGGTTGAAGATACCTTCTCAATATCTATTCCATTCTCATATTTCGCAGCCATATAGGCGAGCGAATTACAGTTATATGAACGCGGATTTTCGTCATTATGGACTTCCACGACGATTCCATGAAGATTCTATCAACTGGAAAAATACATTTATAGCTGTCCTTATCAGGATTATAATTTCATCCATTGCTTGGCCATTTGGGATTAGAGCGGATCCAAAATATTCAAAGCCAAGCAGTTTCTCAACACGCAATGAATTAATAAAAATAGGTATTTTATATTTTCTTCTATGTAAAACGAAAACGATTCGTTTTATTTATTTTCATTGATTTTAGTCCAGTTCTCGCTGCACTCTCTGACATATTGTTTAATATTATTAGCATTTCCTTATAAGTGTCAGCAAAAAAAGGATTTCATCATCAGCGTATTCAAGGTCTATAATGCTACGCTCTGGACTGATTTGCCCATCTCTTGAGTGCCGACAAGTGATGCCCATTATTACTCTATCGCATAGTTGAATATTGTGGGGGAAAGGATGCAGCCCTGACGGACACCAGTTTTCCAAAAGTCTGTCAGTTTCTCCATATACACAGATCTGTGCCATACTCTCTGATAAAATGCCTTTATGAGCTGAATGATTTTCTCTGGGATACCGTCTCATTCCATCACTTTCCAGTGCTCTGTCAATCGAATCGAAAATAGCTGTAAAATCGATGAAACAAGTGACGATGGGTTACTGGTATTTGAAATGATGTTCTAGCACCCTTCTTTGCGTAAATATCTGGTCAGCACAACCGCATATGAATCCAGATTGATTAGGGCGCATTTTATTATCTCGTGTTGCCATGGGTCTTTTTAGCAGAAGAGAAGCGAAAATTTTCCCGGATAGGTCCAGTAGGCTGATTCTTCGTTAATTGTCGCAATACGTCCTGTCACCTTTCTTAGGAATTGGAAGCAGAATTGCTTTGCTCCAGTCTTCTGCTATTATTTCTTTTTGCCATGCCAGAGCATACATTCTACTCGTGAAATACTGGTTAAAAAAATTTTTTTTTCTCACCATTAGTGGTTAAACTCGCTCCACTGGCTTGTCGCATTGGGCAATATACCAAGGAGTCTCTTGGAGATAGAAATATAGAAATATAGGTGAGCCACCAGCATCACCCGGATTTTTGTACAGGTTTACTCCTGAAGGAAATCGAATCTTAGCATTGGTGCTCACAAATAAACAACAACCTACTGAACCATACCACTCCCACTTTAAAAAAGAATTATTTGAGAGCGAATCATTTGGTTATTATACCGATTATTAAACTACTTTTCGCGTCTTTCTTTTTAACCCTCTTTGGATGTAAGACATGACTTTGAGCTTTGGAGTGCTGTTGGAGAAGACTGCTGAGAGTATTAAAAATAAGAAAAGAAAAGAAACTCCGACGAATCATCGAATAAATTTAGAGCTAAAGGCTTCTCACCTGAGATAAATGATCAAAATTCAAATTATTTTGGGGGAAGATCAAAATCTCTGGAAAAAATATATTGCTGGAAATGGTAGTAGAAAAGGAAAAAAAAATGGAACGATCTATAATAAGATGGGTGGAATTTAATTATAGAGGCGATAAGTGCACAAATTTTCTCTGCAAATGAAAAATAAAAAATTAAATAAAATTAATGTTATTATAACAAAGAAAATTTGAAGTACACGAATGATATATGACTGAAAAAAAAATCCTCCTCATCGCTTATGGATATGGACTTTTCGCCCTCTCATCTACTGAGTGCTGGTAGCTTAAGGCGGTGCATTAACCTAGTTATTCCTTAGTAGCCCTAGGTTAATTATTCAAGCATATTAGAATTTCTTGCAATTCATCTGCAAATGAATAGAAAATGGCAAAGAAATAATTAATAATTCATATATTTAGATAATCTACTATCTTTTAAAAGAAAAGATTTAGAAATTAACAAACAAGAGATTTTTCAGAAGAATTAAAAAGGAGTATCTCATGGAGTATCCAAAAAATTTTCCTTTCGATTTATTTTATAAATGATAAAGCAAAAAGGCGAAAGGTGATAATTACAATCAAATGATAATCTGGCCAAAGTCAAGAATTTAAATAGTCCTGCGTGGTATGAAAAAGAAAAACACCAAAATTCAGAAGTCATTGATCCACCCAAATATTGTCGCTTATCTTTATCGCTTATCATTAAATAAACTCTTTTTTTTTCCTTTTTTTTCCTTAATTTATCGCATTCTTAATTTTGTGAAAATAAATTGAATTAATATCTTTAAATCTTTAAAATTAAAATTTTCATAATTAAAAAGTGCAAAAAAAACTTTCTATTTCCATGGATAAATAAGCGAATCATGGGTAATAAAATTCTCGGAAATAAGTAAGTCAAAATAATTTAACTAATAAATAAAATTTCAAAAAAAATTATAACGAATATGTAAATATATAAAGATTTGTACATAGAAGTTTTAAATAATAGCTGGTGGGATCCTTTTTAAAAAAGAGAATCTTTTGAAGAGGTCAAGATCATATTTTGATTTATAAATTTAATAATAGAAGAAAAATCTAGAAAGGAGTCAAAAATCCAAGCAAAAGAACATCGAAAAATAAGACTTAAATCTGGAATTGTCTTTAAGACTCACCTAGGAATGCTATAGATTTGATTATAGGAAATATGTTAAATAACATAGACAACCGAGTAATTTTATCACTCTCACTTATATCGGCTAATATCACTTCGAATGTACGAGGTTTAAATTTTGTTCCTGGTAGGAGAAAATCGATCATTAATATATCGTGTAAATTCAAATGGCGCTAGTGACATACGTATTCAAATTTCTATCGTCAAATAATCAACTGATAAGAATTTCTCACGTTACTAATCGAATGCGAGAAATGATGAAACGCTAATCATCTATTTCTTGCTGATTTAAAATTGTGAAAAACGGTAAACGATATAGAATCATAAAAAATTTTTCAAAACATAATTATATGGCATAACTATCATTAGATTCTATTTAGCCGAAAATCTTAATAAAGTTTTCTTTAAGAATTTTTTATTATACCACATGCTGTCCCAAGCGTTTATTACTGAAACTAAATTATCCACATTTATTGCCGAATTTTCAAGGAATAAATTTTAATCCGTTCTATTAGAATTCATTGAAAAAAAAATCCATTAAGGCATTAAGATCAAAGCTCTTATCAGAACAGATTATAACAGATCAGCTTTTTTGAAATCTTTAAAGAAATCTAAGTTAATCTCTTTTTTTATAACAGCAATAATTTTCCATGTGGAAAATTGCAGTATTTTTAGTAATATTATTTACGAGCTTTAGTTTTTGCGTCACACAGCTACATTTGCATTCTATCCTATTTTTATACTAATATGCTAATATGTTAAGCTCGGAAAAGATAAAAGATAAAATATTTAAATGAAAGAATTCAAAGAGTTTTTTGAACAGCAAAATATTTGTTAAAAAAAAATTTTAGGTGAACCAAAAATATTTTTTGAAAATATTTATTGACTCACTTACTCGCTGTTTGAATTAAATTAAGAAAATTTTAAGCGATTACCGAAATAAGCGAAAAAAGTTCAGAAAAAAAAAAGAAAAAAGTTGACAGAAAACTTCGAAGATAATCATTTAGCATATGAATATTATTAGATTTTTTTATACAATTTATAAATAAAATACAATTTATAAATAAAAATGACGTTGTTAACGATCGAGTAGGCATGTAATTCGATAATTTAATTTAACATTATTGAATCTTAGATCATTTTTCTGCCGGAAATGAAACCAAGTAAGTGACATTGATGAACATTTTTAAAGATTTTTATTTAGGCAAAAAATTTATCTAGAGAACAACATTTCGAATTTATGAAATCACAAAAAAAAGCAAAAAATTTTTTTTTGCAATTTGCTTTTTTTAAAAATTTTCAAAATTTTATAAATTTAATTTAATTATCGCTATTTTACTAAGCTTTATTTTGGTTATCGATAAACATAATATAAATTTAATATTTGCAAATGATTCAGTTTAATTTTAGGGCTATAGTAGTGAATAATTAATGAAATTCATGACAAGTAATACCATAGCTAATAAATTAGTTATTTTGCAATTTTTAAAATCATTCTATTTATAATTTTATATTAATAATTCACCAAAATAAACCTCATTTTTTCGTCTTTTGATACTTTAATATTTCTAATAATTCATATTTATAACGACAATCAAATGTAATTATAAAAAATATTTCCTAAAACGGATTGAAAAATTTGTTTTTGTTTCAATTCATTTCATTTGATTGCTATAATGGCAAAAGATTTTGCAAAGCGATAATTTCTACAGTATGCTTCAGTACATTAAAAATTTCACATTCCGCAAAAGAATGATGGTTCACCAAAATGTGCACCTTTATTGGTTAGGCTGGCTGCGAGGTTGAGATCTTTTTCTTAAAATTCTTTTACAGATGATTAAGCTGGCTCTGCTGGCTATAAGGGCAAGACAGTTCTAAGGTGTTCAATCCAATGCAATAATAGAAGTCATTCTTTTTTCCACCGTCCATATATTGCTGATCCATCTATACGTTCAAAATTTTTCCTGACCGTATCAGTCCAGGTCTTGATTGGCCCATGTCCCTTTTGACGTCATCCATCACACGGTTTAGTAAGTAAAAATATGCGTCAATTCCTTTGGTAGACAAAGGAGAACGTGCCCTAACCAGCGAAAGCGAGGCTCCGTGATAACATTATAAGTGGTATTGAACGAAGCTGAATGCGATCATGTAATACTTTATCCGCTCGACGGATCCATCAAATGTATCTTAGACAAGAGTGGTCAAAGGATCTTCAATATTCTGTCATTGGTCATATTTCGCAGCCATATAGATCGAGCAAATTGCAGATATATCTGTGGGCATGGATTTTCGTATTTATGGTGATTTTTCGACGACTTTATAAAAGTTTCGTCAACTGGAAGAAAGTATTTCTAACTGCTGTTGCCCAGGCTATAATTTCGTCTTTTCTATAGCCACTTGAATCAAAATGGATCCAAGGTATATATTTGAAATCAGACATTTCCCTCAACCGACAATGAACTGATAAAAAAAATTATTTTAGCAGCTTTTTGTATATAAGACGAAATAATAATTTTATTACCTTTAATCCAGACTACGATTATCGTTGCAGTTGTTCACACATTGTTTAGCAGTATGTACATTTCATAACTGTTAACAAAAATGCTTGCATCATCATTCAAGGTCTGGATTGATTTGCACACCTCTTGAGTGCTGGCAAGCGATGTGTATTAGACAGTCTATCGCAAAGTTGAACATTGCAGGGAAAATAGCGAAATATTGAAACCAGCCCTACTTTCAGTTCACAGACCTGATACTGATAAAATGCCTTTATGAGTCGAATGAATCATCCTCTCTAAAACAACGTTGCACTCCATCACCTTCCAGAGAGCCGTACTATCAATTTAATCGAAGGTAGTTGCAAAATCGATGAAACTGGTGATTAAGGTCTAATATTATATTTCATATATATATATATATTTTTTAAAAAGTTCTTGACTCGTTCTGGTAAATCAGACAAATTTTCAGTAAACCACTAGCGACAAAGATATATATGAATCACCAACATTAGCGGGATTTTTGAGCAGGCATACTTTGTTAGGAGTGGAACTTCAGCCTCTATGCTCTAAAGCGATAACGAATTGAGCCATTCCTATATTGATGATATGCAAATCAAATGTGGAAAAAAATGAAACGAGATTTTTTGGCGAAGAATTATTTTAAAGGATTTTATAGTAAATTATTAAGGAATTATTTTATTCATGCAGATCGCTGGATGATGATTTGTTTAAGAATGCATTATTGAAATAAATAAATTGGTTCGAACAAAAGATCATTTCAAATAATAGCTACTTATAAGCGCTTCGTAATATTTAATCAACAATTTGGTCCAGATGGGTATCTTTTATTTTTATAAATTTTTTCAAAATTCTGCTAGAATAATCTTTCTCGGTGATTGATAATGAAGAATAGTCGAAGTTGTTGCATCAAATTATTCTATTCCAATTTTCGTGGACAAAAAAATCAATGAAATATTTTAATTTTTTAAAAAGCAAAATTATAACATTATAAATTTTTAAATTAAATTTAAATTATAAATAAAAAAACATTATAAATTTTTTTTTCATATTTTTTGACATAATTTTTCTTTTTAAATCAAATTATTCATATTAAATTCAGGAAATTCGTTAACTGAATGAATAATGATTTAGATTACCATTTCGAGATGAAAAAATTCAGCATTCAAAAAGAATAAAAAAATTCTTCAAAAAATTTCAGGCATATGCCATTTGTATTAAATTCTTATGCTTTTAGCGTAAAATGATAATGATAAAAAAATTTTTAAACGATCAATAAAATCAGTAAAAGTAAAAATCAAGCCAGAACTGATAGGCATTTATCACTTGTCACTTGTTTTTTTTTTTTTTTTCACCTCAGTCGCATTAAATTCGAATCGATGTTTTAATCAAAATTTTCATTACTGCCTAATTAACGATTTTCAATAAATTGTTCGTTGATTTAACAATGCAGTCTGATTTTTATATGTGTGAAAATCCGATCTTAGTGAAATTCTTTAATCATTTCATTTTTATCCATTTAATATTTATAGAAAGCTTATAAAATTGGTGAAAATTGCAAATTATTTATAACAAATTCAAATATTTATTCGGAAAGAATTTTTAATATTTTCGTGACGATTGACAAGTTGATAACCAATTTTTCTTTTAATATTATGGTAGACTAGATTTATAGTATTAAACAAATGGTTTTAAAATAATTATTCATGAAATTTTTTAGTGCCGTTTTATGAAAAATATAAATTTTTCAAATTTTTTTCAAATTTATTATTTATCATTTAAAAACATAAATAAATACATAAGTTCTTTACTGATTAAAAAAATAATATTTGAATAAATAAAAATTGTTTAAAATGATGACGTTTGAAAGAAATTAAAAAGCCTAAGGTATAATTAAAATAATTTTGCGTGGTAATTTGAAGTTTATAAAATTTAATTATTTTGAAAAAATGAGAAAAATTTAAAGAAAAAAAACTGCTGTTTAATAAGATTCATTTAAGTATATATTTAACAATGTAATTAATCGGAAAATGGGCAAAAATTTGAAAATTAAGATTAGCATTTGTTTTAATTTTCAAAAGAAACTTAGAAGATAGAAAAATATTGTGAAATTCATTTGTCTTTATTTTAGCAATAAAACATTCAATTTGTCGTCTATTTTCAATATTCAAATCTGAAGGCAATATAACCGAATGGTTGATAGCTCAGACCATCTTATTAAGAGCAAATGATTTGGCTTACATTTCTAGCAGTAGTAAATTTATCTTTAAGGTTATCATTATCATTAAGAAGATCTGGCAGCTCTCCATCTCCTCTCTTCATCTATACTCCTAATAACTTCGAAAATTGTAAACTTCTAATAATATTAATAATTAGTAGAGTAAGTCTAATTAGAAATGGTGAGAAAAAATTAAACATTAAATAATATTTATTTTATTTAATTCATTTGATAGAAAAAATTGAGAAATGAATGAATGAAAGGTGAGGAAATTATCGCCTTCTTTATTTTACTCGATTCTCAATAGATTTTTTACAATAGATTTTTAAGTCATTCATACAATCGACTTTCTCAGTCTTCAATAAAAATAATAAAGTCCAATTTGGGGAATTCCACTACCCAAATGCAACAGCTGATTCAGCTGATAAAAATAGCTCCTATAGGGATTATAAAATTAGAAACCTTCAGTAAGTGGAACACGGATGCGCCACATTGTTCACATCGGGCAACTCTGGTAGATGATGTTTTCTCAACTTCTTTGGATTTTTTATAAATTTTTTGAAGAATTTGAAGAATTTATGAGATATTACGGAACATTATAACGATAGGACATGTAACGATTTAATAAAAATAGAAATTACTGCAAAAATTGCTGATTAAATTTTAAAAAACTCTGTTTTTCATAATCTTAAGAAATTCTTCATAAGAATTTAATGAACTTTTCCCACCACTCTCATTAGGCTCGTTTAACGGATCAGATGGGTAAGAATCATGGTGATTAATGGTGAGTAAGAAAAAAAATTTATAAATAGCCTAAAATTTCACATTTTAAACAATTTTTGTTGGCTTCAAGTTTACTGGTTTTTAATTTTGCTTTATTTAATTGCCTTCTTTATTCAGTGTTCTACTGTATTTTTTCACTGAAGATTCATAAAATATAGAACTTTCCATGAATATATAAACCGAATAAGAAAAAAAATGGAAAATTCTGGTGCAAATTTATGTTAGGATGAAGGGAGGAAAAATGAAAATGATACAGGGTAGAAACAAAGATTTTCATGAAAATAATATATTCAAGTAGTGAAATTTTGCCTATCATGCGTACCACTAGGCTTCGCTTTTTAAAGTGAATGTTCTCATGTATGTTCTCATTGAACTTATCGTTTAGGTTCCTCAAACTTGGGTAATTATACTTTTAATATAATATAATTGAACAGTAATATGCTTTATAAAATTTTAAAAAAACGACAAAAAAGTTAACAAAAGTTATAAACAAATCATAAAAAAGAATATAATTTTTAAAAACCACGATAAAAAATTGGAAAATAAGAATAACTAGGAAAATTCGGGTGCATTACTGGTTCACTAAGAAAAGTTTAAGGGAAAAATTATTTTGTGATCTCTAAATTTAAAAATTTTCTTTCCTTCACCATTCGACTTGACCTATATGTAATAAATATTAATTTCCTATTGCTCTTATTATTGTCATAAATTCAGGTAGATGGAAATGCTTTAATTTAAATAAATTTCCTCCATCTTAGTGACTGAACTGGATTTATTTTCCTTTAACTTACTTTATCTTCGTTCTTCTTCTAACAACTGTCACCACTACTGGTTAGGCTGACTCCAATGGTTACAAGGGTAAGATGCTTCCAAGTTGCGCGGTCTGACGCTATCTTGACAGTAATAGAATTCATTCCTCTTTCCATCGTCTAAGTCCATGTAATGCTGGTCCTATACGTTCAAAATCTTTTCTAACCGTATCAGGCCAGATCTTGATTGGTTCACCTCGCTTTTGACCAACCGTCAGACGGTTTAGCAAATAACGAAATATGCGCCAACTCTTATGGTGGACGAAGGAGAATGTGCCCTAACCAGCGAATGCCGAGCTTTGTGATAATATTATTAATGCAAGTGGTATTTGAACGAAGATGGATGCGATCTTGTGATATCTTATCCGCTCGACGGATCCGTAATATGTACCTTAGACAAGAGTGGTCAAAGGCAGATAACTTCTAAATATCCTCCATTCTCATTGGCCATATCTCTGAACTATATAGCAAGATCGAAGGGTTTACATCGATATAAATGCGGACTTTCGTTTTCATGATGATTTCATGACGACTCCATAAAGGTCTCGTTAATTGGAAAGCATTTCTAGCTGCCATGATCCGGACTGTAATATTTTTTATATGGCCATTTGGTATGGGGAATCAAGGTTTTCAAAATCGCGTACTTCTTCAACCGGCAGTAAATCTATAAAAAGAGGCATTTTATCAGCACATAAGGCAATAAAACTTTCGTTTTATTTACATTGATTCTGAGTACGATTCTTGCTGCAATTGGTGACACGTTATTTAGCATTATTTGCATTTCGTCATAACTATCAGCAAAAAAGACTACATCATCAGCACATTCAAAATCTGTGGTATGATGCTCTGGATTATTTGCACATCTCTTATTTACACTGATGCTGAGTCCGATTCTGGCCGATTTGTTGACATGTTGTTTATCATTATTTGATCCAATCATCCGGTAATATTTCTTTTTTCCATACTATAGAGTACATTTGTTGAAGGTGCGTTATGAAGGACGATAGACATTCGAAAAGCTCAGCCACTCAGACCATCTTCTCCCCGAGTTTTATTGGCTTTAAGCTTATGGATAACGGAAATTATTTCTTCTTCTCTTGGAGGCTCACAATTGCAAGCGTATGGTTCAACAAACGTATCAGCTATATCAGATGGCGCTTGATGGTTAAGTTTGACCTCAAAGAATTCTTTCCATCTTATGAGACGGTCCTTAATACTCTTGAGATATGCCATTGCTATCCATTACCATTTCACTGATCGAGTCATAGTTGCTTTATGAAGAAGGCGGAATAATTTCCTATTATCGCCTAATCGAGCCGCCACCTCCATTCTTGAGGCCAAGTCACTCCAATAGAGATTTCTGTCCCGCCTTGTTGTTTTCGTTATAAGTCTTCGAAGCATCCAGTAGTCAGGATCACCTGGCTTTCATGCTTTGGCAGCTTTTTTAGAGAGTTGTAAAGTTGCTTCCGATACCCAACTAGCACACTTCCTACTGTTTCCTAGCATGGAAGTGGTTGACTTTCGGAGACATTTCTTTTTTGGACCAGTATTCATTTACCGTTCCAGAAAAATCATTGGTATTTGTATGGTTAAGATGCTTTAATAATAATTGTGGAATGTGTTCACTGTCCCCGAATTTTTTAGTTTGAGACAGTTGAAGAATCTTATAGGATGCCCTTTTCTGCGAGTTATCAATTTTATGCGGATCTCAGCTCGAACAATAACATGGTCAGATCCATGTAGATTGCCCGTTTCAGCGCCACGGTAGGAACGACTATCTAGTACGGAACTCTTCCAACTGACTAAGAAAATAATCAATCTGGTTGAAGTGTTGGTCATCCTGGGAGTTCCACGTGACTAGATGTTTTCTATGATGCCGGAAGCAAGTACTTGTAACAAAAAATTTATGCTCTTCGGCATAACGAAGACGTTTCCATTGGCGCACCGTTTTCCGATGCTATATTTGCCAATTACTTCGTAACGGCATCATGACCTACGTGAGCATTCCAATCTTCCTCGATTATGATTATATCATATTTCGGTAGAGATTTTGTTAATAATTGAAGTTCCGCGTAGAATTTATCGTTATCCAGATCATCTGTCGATAGAGTTGGAGTAAAGACATTGTTAACCGAGACATAGAACTTATCTTTAAAACGTGCATAGGCCATGAGATCGCTTACCGGTTTCCACTCAATCAAAGCGGAATGGTCCTTGTCAAACATGACAATCTCTACGCCATTTTGTCGCGAATTATTCAAAGCACCACATTGATATAGCCAGTATCTCTGCTCCGAACCAGGATTAGTAATTACTCGAGACCCGAAGTGAGGAAGACGGAACTCCGAAAGGTAAGCGATATCCACACGATATGTGGATTGTGATCGTTTGACTTGCAATGTCTATAAGCGTTTTGGCGTTTTACCTTTAAATTACTGAATGAACTGAATTTATTTTCCTTCTTCTTATTAAACGAAATGAATTTATTTTCCTCCAACTTAGCGATTGAATTAAAATTATTTATTCATTATATAAATCATACATTTATTCATTATATGAAATAAATGTATAATTTATAAAATTTTTATTTTTGTAAATTTTTATTTTATTTAATTATTATAATTTCTAATTATAGGTAAAATTTATAGACTCTTATTCAATTCTTTCTTATAAAGAATTATTATCATAAACTTTTTAATTTACAACAAATTAGAAAATAAGCTTTTAGTTATAAAGCATTTTTTAAGATATTAAGATTCTTTCATAAGAAAATTATAAGATCTGTCGTTCTTTCTCAAAATTTCATATTCATCTCTTAAAAGCATCATCTGGCTAAGGTACAAACTGATAAAGTGTTGCTACTTATCATTATGATTGAATGTAGAATTATTAAATGTATTTTTTTTTAATATTTTATAAAATATTAAAATATTATTTAATATTATTTTATAATATTTTATTTTCATATTTTATATTTTTTATATTTTTAATATTTTATTTAATACTCAATGAATGTTTAATATTTTTTAAATATTTTATAATATTTTAATATAGAAATTATATGAGGCGATTATTCTCTTGTTACCAATAATAATTGCAAAATTTTCTAAAATTGCTCAGTTTCCACTAAATATTTTTTCTTACACTCATCATTCATACAAAATCCATCGAAAATCGATTATAAATAGGCAATTTTACTAATTGCTTTGGTACTTTCCTGCTTATTTTATATGTTGTCGTTTTTTTTCTTATTTTTACAACCAAGACTTATTATAAAATCGTGATAATAGAAGCTTGTGAAAGTAGAAAATTTACTCGACTTCGATTTTGGCTTTAATCTGGCAAGTTTCTAAATTATTTACTGCCTCACCAATAAGAATATCGTCATCAGCATCAGACTTCCATGTTGTACTTCCATAATAATCTCTTTTGATTCTGTTGACTCATTAAAAATCTTCGTACCCTGTTGCGCCCCTCAAAAAATACTCGAAGATAGCGAAGACGAACAACTTAAAGCTTTTTCTTAACTGTTTTTTTCCCAAATGCAACCTATAAAAACAAATTTGTCACAAAAAAATAGACTTATTGAAAGAATTTAAAATTTTTTTTTAGAAAATTGTAAATTTTTATTTACAATTAATAAATATTTATTTACAAAACTGTAAATTCAAAGAAAGAAATCAACAGATAAATTTAGATTTCTATTATCCATGCAGAAAATATTTTAAAAAATTTTTTTTATAAAAAAGTTTAAAAGAAATATTTATAAAAAGCAATTTATTTGCTTTTTTCAATGCATTTTTATTTGTATTTTCATAAATTTATATGGATTTATTATTTAAGAATAATACGATTCGTTATTCGCGATAATTGTATTTTTTTATCGTTTTTATATGAAATATGGCACTTATGAAAAGCTTTATATGCAACGATTTTGGAATCGCATTATCTCATGTTTCGAGAAACCTTTATAAAGATAGGCTGATAGTCTGAATTATCGTATCAGATCTTATAAGTGTATTCGGTATGAAACATCTCATTTTATTTCTCTTTCTAAATGCCCACTTAGGTAATTTTCTTCTCTCATAGAATAATATTAATTTCCATTAATTTTTATTATTATATTAATTTTTATTATATTTTATAATATTTATTATATTATATTATTTTATTTATTGTATTTTTCTGTATTTTTATAATATATAAAGTTTAATTCATAATATTCATATTATTCACAATGATCTTTTTAAATAATTGAAGCTAATATTTCTCATATTTGAATATTAATTAATGCTTATTAGCGTAAAAAAAATACAGATAAAAATAGAAATTTCATAAATTTGATATATAAATTACAATGTAGGAGTACTCGATGGAATATCAAAGAAGAAACGCGATAGAACAGCTCCAATCAAGGATGAAAAATTGTGCCTAGGTTCGAAGATTTTTAGAGAAGAACGTGATCAGATACTTTCTTTGCACAATAAGTTACGATCTGAACTGGCTGCTGGTAAAGTGAGCACTGGAAATGGTACTATGCCGCAAGGTTCAGATATCAGAGAATTGGTTAGTTCTAGGTTAGAGTACTGTTGATTGTTGTTAGTAGCACTAAATGGATTGTGATTTCTTGAATTCTCTTTACTCTTTCTTAGAGAGGCATAAAAAATTTCTGCGCTAAAATCTTTAATTTATTTTGTATTTCTAGAGATGGGACTGTAAATTAGAAAAAACGGCGCAGTGGTGGGCTGATCGCTGCCTGTGGAAACATTCCGACGTTTCTGATCGCAACTACAAGGGAGAAAATCTTTATAAAGTTCAGCAAACTATCCCCATTGATAGAAGTAAGCGAATTTAAAATTTCTTTTTCTTCATTTTTTGTAAAGTTTTTTCTAATTGAAAATCTTTGCTCATTAAACCAGAATTAAACTTTTATAGCTTTCCAAGTTCTTCTCGAAGAAATCTATTCTTCTTCTTCTTCTTCTTCTTCAAACATTACTAGTTCTCACCATTACTGGTTGGGCTGGCTCCAATGGCTACAAAGGTAAAACGCTTCCAAACGGCGCAGTCTAATGCTATTGTCGACAGTTTTTCTTTTAAGAGTCCTCACAATTACTGGTTAAACTCGCCCTGCTGGCTTGTCGCATTGGACAAATATACCAGGGGATCCCTTGGCGATAGAAGTACAGGACTTACGTCGCCAGCATCACCGGATTTTTGTACAGTTTTACACCTGCGGGGAATCTAACCTCAGCATTAGCGTTCCGAATTGAATAACCCACTGAGCCATTCTATCCCCATCGTCGACAGTAATAGAAGCCATTCCTTTTTCCATCATCTAAGTCCATATATTGCTGGTCCATCTATACGTTCAAAATCTTTTCTAACCGTATCAGTCCAGATCTTCATTGGCCCACCTCGCTTTTGACGCCATCCATCATATGGTTTATCAAGTAACGAAATATGCTACAACTGGACGATGGAGGACGTGCCCTAATCACCGAAGGCGACGCTCTGTGATAACATTATTAATACGGGTGGTGAAACGAAGGTGGATGCGATTATGTGATATTTTATCCGTTCGACTGATCAGTAAAGTATACCTTAGACAAGAGTGGTCAAAACCAGTTAACTTCTTGATATCCTTCACTCTCATTGGCAATTGACCCTGTCTCAGAACCATATAGCAAGATCGAAAGAATCATGGCTATATAGATGACTTTTATTTTAATGGTAATTGCACGATGGCTCCATAAAGGTTTCGTCAACCGGAAGAACGCATTTCTAGCTGCCATGATCCTGGCTATAATATCGTCTTTTGCCTGGCCATTTGGTATTAGACTCAAGGTATTTAAAATAGGGCACTTCGTCGACTGGCAAAAAGAGGTATTTTATCAGTTTCTTGTACATATGACGAAAGGAGTTTCGTTTTGTATGCATTGACGCTGAGTCCTATTCTTGCTACAGTTTCTTATACTTTATTAGCATCACTTGCATTTTGTCATAACTGTCAGCAAAAAAGACTACATCATCAGCGTATTCAAAATCTATGATACGATGCTCTGGACTGATTTCGATACCCTTTGAGCGCCGACAAGCGATGCCCATTCCCCAGTCTATCGCACAGTGAACAGTGAATATTGTAGGGGAAATAACGCAACCTTGACGGACAAGTTCTTATTTTGAAGGGGTCTGTCAATTCCCCATATACACAGACCTGCGTCGACGTGCGCTCATAAAATGCCTTTATGAGTCTAATGATTTTCTCTGGAACACCATCACGTTCCATCACCCTCCAAAGCGCCGCTCTATCAATTGAATCAAAAGCAGCCGCAAAGTCGATGAAACACGTGACAGTGGGTTGCAAATTTCTGAAGCGATGTTCCAACATCCTTCTTAAGGTGAATATCTGGTTAGTACAACCGCGCCCCGGTCTGAATCCAACTTGATTAGGGCGCATCGTGCTGTTTCTTACTTCTATAAGTTTGATGAGTAAAAGGGAAGCAAAAATTTTCACTGAAACGTCTAGTAGGGTGATTCCTCGATAAATGTCGCAGTATGTCCGAAGATATCTATTAATAATTATGAAAATATTTTCTAGCGGGTCATATGAAAAAGGCTGCTCAAAATTGGTGGGATGAGGTTAAATTAATGGCAAAACCTACAACTACTTTCACAACAGAACTTATGAACTCTGTAAAGCCAAAAATGATCGGACATTTTACACAGGTACTCTTTTACTTTTGGCAAAAGAAATATTTAAATTATGTTATTTGTTAATATCCCGAGAATGACGTAATATTATACCTATATCAATCAGTAAATCCTTATCATTATTATTTCCTATCCTTATAATTTTTTTTTGAAATTCAAAAAGTTTTCGAGTAATCTCTATCATGCAATAAGATCTCTTTTTTTAAAGTTGATTTTCTTTCATTTGATATTTCATTTTCTATTTTCATCTTTTTTCCTTAATTCTTCATCTCTTTCTTTGATAAGAGTAATTCTGCTATGATCAAAGTTCGAGTGGATGCTGGGGACCTCCATCCGGATGATTTTATAGCAAAAAGGTCAGATCTTTTTGACATTTGGCATCTGCATCCTCTAACTGTATGATACTTCCAGCCTGGTAGTGATGCGATATGTATGCAATCTGCGTATAATAAACGATCCCAAGCCTTGAGAATATGATCAATTCTCGAGCAATTATTAAACCTGACTCCGAGTAGAAGTATTGGCTATTGGCTATTGAGGTGCTTCGGGTAAAATGAGGAGAAATAGCATAGTGACTTTCATCTATAAAAAGAAGTTCGGTCAGCTTTGATCGTGTGGAAGCCAGTAAACGACCGTATAGTCCACGCGTGCTTTAAAAGAAACTTCCGTAATATTCCGGTGTATATGCTCGAACTTTATATGCAGATAACTGCGATAAAGATAAATTTTTGTGAAACTTGAACTATTAACAACATATTCTCGCTAGCGAAAATTAACATGGTTAGAAATGGATGAGAATGGAATTCATTTTGACATTACTATCGAGAAAGAGCTCCACAAACCTTTACAAATTAATAAAAAAACTGAAATTTTTAAGATGGCATGGTACGAAACCTATAAAATTGGTTGTGGAATGAAAACGGATTGTATAGATTCAACTTCGGAATTAAAACACATGTTATTTGTCGTGTGTCATTATGATCCACGGTAAATGATTTCTAGACAAATTAAAATTATAGTAAATTTTAGATTTTATTTTATAATTATATGACAATTTCATATTTTAGAGGAAATACACTCACAAAACCAATATATGAAGTGGGAAAGCCATGCTTGAAATGTAGCCGATATCCGAAATCAACATGTGCCCAAAATCTTTGTGCTGGTGGCGGACCAGGTTTTTATACAAAAAAAAATTAAATTTGGAATATCCACAATTTAGGAATTCAAATTTGTAGTTTTCGAAATTAATCGGGTATCTAAATTTGTTTCATTGATTATAAAGCATTAAAATTGTTTTTGCTGAATACGGTAAATTCTGGATTTAGTTTCAAGGATAACATAAATTAATTAACTATAGAAAAATAATTATAAGCAGTGATAAGTGATAAGTGATAAGCTGACCAGTTTATGAAAATTATATCTCGTATTTCGTTCATTTCAATAATATTTAACTGTTTAATCATTCTTTTCAGCAGTTTATTGCAAGGACTATTATAGCAATTGCGATAAAGAATACTGTACCGATAAATATGGTACGCAACACTTAGCGCAAATGAAAGAACGTTGTAATAAAACATGTGGATATTGTACTGATTAGGCAATTTGTTTACAGGAAATTAAATTTTTTATAGGAAAAAATTTCGATCCAATTATAATTTGAATGATAATGATAAGTGCATTAAAATAAATTTCTTCATTTCCTCAACACAATTTAAGACTATATTCTTTATTCTATATTCTATTTTCAATACTTTTTACATTCCATTATCAGTATTTATGTTTTTTTTATTGATTTATGATTACTGATATCACTCTCAAAGAAACCTATAGATATACGAAAGCTATAATAAAAAAAACCTCTCTTCAGCATGGTGGCGGGATTATAATGCGCATCGCCTGTTTATTTTGATGGCTTTTTTGGAATCCAAATTTATCTAAATTTAATGACTGAGATTGCTCTCGAAACATTTAATAATTATAATAACGAAATAATAATTAAAGGTTTGAGCATGAATCGATTTAAAGTTTAAATTTTTGTAAAATCCTTTGTAAAAAGAAAACTGAAAAAGAAAACTTTTCCGAACCTTATCAAATTATCTTAAGAAACAATAATATAAAAATTCTTTAATTAATTAAAAATTTAGTAAAACGATTTTTTTTTTGGCCATTTGGCCACTCGTTTATCGCCATTTTACATTTTTCTTTCTCTGTAAGTAACGATAATAATAATATAATAAAAATAACTCAATAATAATAATAACAATAGTAGAAAAATAAGAAAAAGAAATAATAATAACGAAAAAAAATAATAGTAATAATATTATTAATACTAATACATTTTATCAGCCTTTCATTTTCTAAACCGTAGAATTTATTTATCCATCCTTTTTAAAGGAATAAACATGTTAAATAATTAAAATCTGGGTTAAAGGTGTAAGTTTCTCCAAATGACTTTGTTTAAAAAAAAGAGTCAATATTTAGATAATATTAAAATATTAAAACAATATATAAAATAAATAATATATAAAATAATATAATATTACAATAATATATAATATATGATAATATGATAATATATATATGTTAATATTTAATGTTTAGGTAGTGTTCTCATCTTCTGAAGCGCATATTTCATATATGGCGATGAATATCTAACCGCACCTAATAAAGAAAATGATAAGCATAAGCTTTGCTCAAAATCTGTTAAAAAAGAGGAATTATCAATCGATTACATATATACATGGATGCATGAAAGTATTGTCCGTGCACATCAAAACATTTATAGATATCGGGCACATACAAATACACGAAGCTTGGTTGAAGTCATTTCCCTCTATTTTGAGTTTTATTATGCTTAGCTGAGAGGGAAGGCACTTTTTTTATCACAGTGATGTACACAGTAATTCATGATTAAATGGTGCAGTGTAGCTCTCACTAGATTAAAGAATGCTTCTCTCCAAGTGACTTTCAGCACCGATTTCAGTGTAATATTTGCAATTCGGTTTTGGCTCTAAATCTAAGCCTAAATCCCACAAAATGCCATTTTTATTACTTTTATTTTTCTTAATATTTAAATTTAAAAAAAAAGTCAAATTTAATCAAATTAAACATCTAATATACTGTAGGAGTGGAAATTTGATTGGAAAGTGTCAATTATTTCATCATATTTCTTGTTTCATAAAAAACCCAAAATACCGAATATTTCCCAACCCAAAAATCATTTTTGGTAAAAAAACTCGTATAATATTGGCTGCATGTGATGAAATTATGCTTCGTACGAGCATTGAAATTCTAATTCTCTCCTATCTTATCACAAATATCAAAGATATACAATGTGGCATAGAGGATTTCTCAGTGAAACTATAACTTGTTGAACCACAGTTGTAAGATTTTCTCTTTAGACGAGAGGATTTTATTGGTAAAATAAGAACAGTGCAGAATTAAGTATTATATAAATCTGCTATTACTATGCGAATTCTCTTAGCTAATTTTTCCGAACTTAAACAAAGAATTTTTGGTTGCAAATCTTTCTTTTTCCGCTCCTTGTTAAAGTTAGTGCTAAATGCTAAAATTATAATAAATTTTCCAATCTTATTTTGCAATGGAATCGGCAAAAAGTTAAATTTGCCCTTTCATTACATTTATTCTAAAGGTTAAATTAACAAGTCAGAAATAAAAGAACCACCAATACTGTGCTATATTTTTATCAGTTCCATTAAAAAAAATAAAACTACGGAATTATGGTTTTGGCATTCAGAGAGGTAGAAAAGCCGAGTGGATTAGCTAAGATTATCATGTTGAGGGTTAATGGAGCATTAACAATGCTGCCTCTGAAAAGAATTACATATCTTTAAAAATGCCAACTTGTCAAATCGCCAAATGCCAAATGCCAAAAAATGCCAAATCTCTTGGTAAAAAAATTTTATCCGTTCTAACAGCCAATTGAGCTCAGCTAGATAGTGGCATTACATAGTTTCCTTCTTATTTTATGGTAATCAGAATTGTCTATGCCAATTATATAGTGTTTATACAGGGAATTTCAACTGGAATTTTGCTTCATTATCATCACAATTTAGTAATTTGTTGAAAGTATTTTGAGAATGAATATTATTAAATGGAATTCGCGTTTGTTTAAGAAATTATTAACTTTTTTTTTCGATTGCATAAGAACTGTACTAAATTTCTTTAACCTTTTTATTTTTATTTCATATCTAATTTTTTTTTTCCATTTATATTTATATTTCTACGTTTACTTATGCTAATTTCATTTACTAATTTTTATTAATTTTTACATAATTTTTCAATTTTTTTGCAGATTATTCAAAGTAGTTTTATAAATGAAAATAAAATATAAGAAAAATAAAAAATTTAATAAAAATTAAATAACAAAAATTTAATTCAATAAATTAAATTAATAATTAAATTCAATAAAAATTATGATTGGTGAGTTTCTGAAAGAACTGTTCAATTAGCTAAATTACTTTTTTAAAATTATTGTTCGTTCTTTGATCAATAATTATTTTTTTGAAATTTTCAGTTCACATGAAATAATTTTTAATGGAATAAGTTAATTGTTAGCGATAATGAAAGGTTCAAATCTACAGCTAAATAAACTTAGGGAAAAAAACAACAATTTTTATCGTTTTTGGTTTTAGTCGATTGGTATTCATGATATGCACGATTTAATTAAATATAAATAAATATAAATATAAATGTAAATATAAATATATATATGATAAATGATTTCTACATTTATAAATAAATTATTGATATAAATTAAATTAATTGATTACATATCGATATTGATAATTAAGGATAATAATAATTAGAATAGCGCAATGGATTGTTGTTCACATTTCGGAGCACCGTTCTATTCTCAGTAGAAATAAACATGTCTTTCAAAAATCTGAATTTTTTTCGCACGGTGACTCCATGGCAAAATAGCCTAATCCATCGAATCAGCAACACTAATCTAACCACAAATGGTAAAAAGGTAATAATTATCACGTGATCAACCAGGTTTCAAAAATAAAAAGGAAAAAATCAATCTATAAAAAATTTAAAATAACTATGAAGTAAAAATTTAAAATAACTATAATATAAAAAATATAATTTTTTGGTGGCTTCGAACAATTCCAAACTTTTTTTTTGATTTTTGATTTTGATTTGATCTTTTTTTTCAATATGAAGAAAAAATTTAATTTCTAAAATTTCTAAAGTTTTTAAAATTTTAGAAACTTCGGAGGACCCATATTGGGAATAAATTCTTTTTCTATAATTTAATCATATAAAATATCTTTTTGGTTATTCCGATAGGTTTTCATCTCGACAGGCTTTTCGGCCGGTAAATTCAAATCAATTCTATAAGAGAAATAGAAATTAGAACTTCACAACGTGAGCTCCAAAAACTCTAAAATACAGCAGTTTTTCAAAAATACTAGAAAATTTAAACAGTTCTCATAAAAATAAAAATTATAGAAATAACTGGAAAAATTTACACATAGAGAAAGCATTCAAATAACCGCAATAATTGCTTATGGAGAAAAGGGAAGACAAGTTTGTTTCGATGACAATGGCAATGCAATAGCAATTTGTTCTTTACTCAAAAATTTGAGATTTTAATTTTAATTAAATATGACAAAATATATGAATATAAAAAATATGACAAAATATATATAAATACAAACATATATATATATGAAGTGAAAGTATTGAGGAACTTTTTTCCTAAAATTTTAATAAAATATGACAAAATTTTAATAAAATATGACAAAATATATGAATATAAAAAATATGTATAAATACAAACATATATATATATGAAGTGAAAAATATATATAAATACAAACATATATATATATGAAGTGAAAGTATTGAGGAACTTTTTTCCTAAAATAATTGTGATATCTTTGTTCAATCAGCTAGCAAAGTTTGTAGACCGAAAATTATTTATTATCAATTATCAATAATCAATTTCATAAACATTTTCAGCATTTTCAAATCAAAAATACCTTATTAAATTTGTTATTAAAGAGCTCAATTTTGAAGAATTGAAAATTGATAAAAATTGAAAAAACAACAAACTCCTTGGAAAATGCTAATGTACATAGGAATTTTTTCGAAAAAGATGTTGCATAAAAACTTTGCTTATGCTGAGTTTAAAGAGCCAAGCTGAAACTCTATAAAGCGAAAAACGAGAAGTTCAAATCAAGGCTTGGATAGAATCAGGCTAAAAGTATAGACGAAAGGAGTGGCTTCGGTTATTTAAGAATTGCATCGGATCAAGTGCCTTGGAAAATGAACTCTTACAATAGCCATTGAAGCGATCTAAGCCAGTGAAAAGCGGTGAGAAACGAATGATTTCGCCTTAAATTTGGGTCTTAGGAAAGAAATTTTGAGAAATTGAAAAAGTATTACCTTCATCAAGCTCCATTAATTTATAGACTATCAAATTGATAAATAATAAATAACAAAGAGGCATCGAAAACTGAAAAATGCAAGAATTGGAGATGAATTGAATATAAGCGCAGGTTGATGAAAGATAACGCCTCATAATGGTATTAAATCAAGGAGAGCTAGAAAGCAGTGAAAAGCAGCATTTTTTTTCCATGAAAGAGCAAACGTTTCAAGTAAATCTAAGTGCGATCACCATTTCACAATAGGCTTGCTCCTTGGCTGGCTAGTTGGATCATACTACAAATTTCGCCGACCACTCAGTGATAAAAATAAAGTTAAATCGACAACAATACCCGACTTTTTGACAAAACATTTAATCTTGCTGGGAATAGAAATTTTAGATTTGATAAATTAGAAGATCCCAGACTTTAATGAAAAATTCACAAATAAACCATTGTCCTTATGGATTTTAAAAAAATTTCTGTCGAAAAAAACTCGAAATCAATATTTATAGAAGGCAATTTCACTTTTTTTTCGATATATTTTTTAATTATATAAAAATTTTTTTCAAAAAATGATTTGATTTTGATTGTATTCGTTATCATTTTCTTTATATAAAATAATTCGATTTATCTTTCGAGTTTAGTTCATTTCTCACGTATAGAAGCCTTTATAAACATAGATTAGTAGCCTGAAATTCATATTACAGTTCCCCACTTCAGCCGATATGAAGTATTTCATTTCTCTATTTCTCATCATCGCCTACTTAGGTAATTTCTTTCTCTCCCATAGGACAATTAATTGATAAGTTTATTATAATTTCACCTATTATTATCAATCAATCAATCGATCTTGAAAATTTCCATAAACTTGATGCATATCCTATAATCTAGAAGAATTGAATGGTGCAACAAAGAAGGCCACAATCAAGAAAATTCCTACTAGTTCAAAAAAAGTTGCAAAGGATTTATGTCCAAACACAAAGATTTCTCTAAAAGAACGTAGTCAAATACTTGCCACTCATAATAAATTTCGATCCGAATTGGCTTCTGGTAGAGTGAGAACCAAGGATAATATTATGCCACAAGGCGCAGACATTCGAAAATTGGTTAGTCACGATTGTTAAGTCACCAAAAGTCTCTCTATTCTTAGACAAATAAAAATCTTCTGGATTAAATATCTCCTTCAGTATGTTTTGTATTTCTAGAAATGGGATTGTGAGCTGGAAAGAACTGCACAAAAATGGGCTGAATTATGCCAATGGAGACATTCCGACGAATCGTTCCGTAATCACAAAGGAGAAAATCTTTATAAAGTTAACCAGAATTTCCCTGTCAATAGAAGTAATTTCGACTTTCTATACCTTTTATAAAACTCTTTGAAAAATACTACTACTCATATTCATAAACCAGATTTATAGCTTTTAATTCGAGAGGCTATGCAAAAAAATTTTATAGCTGGTCACATGAAAAGAGCTGCTCAAGCATGGTGGGATGAGGTGAAATTAATGACAAAACCCATATTAAATTTCACAAGAGAACTCGTGGACTCAGTAAAGCCAAAGATGATTGGACATTTTACTCAGGCATGTTCCCACTTGTACAAAGAGAAAACATTTCAGCATAAATTATTGTATTATTTTTTCGTTAGTTCGGAGAAAATCAAGTTGATCATCATCATTGTTGGAAACACTATTGAAACAGTATTCTCAAGCCAGAGAGAGTTCACTAAATCGCCGTTATAAAGGATTTCTTATTAATAAGTCGGAATTTTTAAGATGGCATGGTTCGAAACCTATAAAATCGGCTGTGGTATGAAAACGGATTGCATAGATTATTCCAATCCACTTTTAAAACATATGCTATATGTCGTATGCCACTACGATCCACCGTAGGTTTCTAGTTAAATTAAATAAAATTATATTGATTTGTAGGATTTTTAATTGCATATTTCAGGGGAAATACGCTCAATGAACCAATATATGAAGTGGGGAAGCCTTGCTCCAAATGCAAACGATATCCTCGATCAAAATGTGAGAAAAATCTTTGCGCTGGCGGCGGACCAGGTTAGCTCTTTTTAATCTCGAAAAGTCGACAATCCTATTTCCTTTAATATATTTCAAGTAATTTTTTTCAGCAATTTATTGCAAAGACTTTTACAATAATTGCAACACTTTACAACAGTATTGCCATATGCAAAATGGTCTAACACAAGATTTCAAAGATAATTTGAAAAAAGGTTGTAACAAAACTTGTCAATATTGCACACCGATTTGATTATATTATCCGATTTGATTATATTTGATAACAGCTAATATTGATAATAATTAATAATAAAATTATTAAAATTAACTTTAATAATAAAATTATTGCTACTATTTTTGAAATATACTTTATTCATTTGAAAATAGCCCAAAAGAGCGACATATGCAATGTGCTTGCATTAATAACAATAATAAATGATTAATTAGTGATTAGTGACAAATGATTAACAAGAAATTACTAATTTCGATATAAAATACAAAAAATTGCAACCAAAAGCTACAAAAAGAGAAATAGCAAATAAAGAAAAATAGACATAAAATTGAATGTATTAGTGATAATCTTGTGGCTGAAATTGCTTTATCACCTCAATTTTTGAATGATTTATCTGAATATCTCTTGCTTGAAATAGGTAATAAAAATTCTCTTTCATTTTAAATTACAATCTTAAGGTCATAATCAATAATCAATAATCAGATTATCTTCTAGTTCGATTGCTTCGTTTTTTTTTTATAAGCTTAGGTTTCAGCAAAAGATGTTTAGATAGTATTGTGACGGCTTTTTCTGTAGATGATAATGGTTAATGATAATAATTAGATAACAATTAGAAAATAGCATTATACTGGACATAATTGGACATATTTCATAATATCTATTACTTTATGCTAAATTGATTCCATAACTGATATGCTATACGGCATGCGTCGACAAAAAAAAAGTTTTTAAAGACAAAAAAAAAGTTGTCACTACGAATATCGGACTTATGAGATTAAGAATTGCGGAAAGAGATCTCCATTCGGAGATATTTTTGATATATTTTAGTTAGCGTAAGATCTATCGTATTTATAGCATGAAAACCCATGAACTACAGTTACTTGTTTCTAGAAGTATGCCACCTCGTTAAAACTATAAGCTGTTAAAAAATGATAAAGTGGTTGATCATTTTTAAATTTAATTTTTAAATTTCAAAAATTTGGGAGGCATTCATATATTATAAATAATAGACGTAACAGACTTTCGGAATTTTCCATTTAAAATTTTCACATTTATCTCTCATTACTATTGGCTAGACTCGCTCGGCTGGCATGTCCAAGTAGACATATATAGCAGAGTCATTCCACGTTAGAAATGCAGAGCCAGCATCATCTGGAATTTTGAAGGATAGGTTTACTTTTGCCAGAAATAAAAACCAGAGTATCCCGAATTAAGTAGAGTTATTCTATTCTCCTTTCTTTAGGCACGTCACATCCGCGTGTTGCTTCAGTCGGACTCGAAACCAATCTTCAATCATCGGTATTTAATTTCTTATAAATGAAAATCTTCAAAACACTTCTTTTAAAAGGCATCATAATTTCGAACTTCTTTTTGCAATGTTGGTGATATTGGTTTACTTATGATGAAACCACAGATTCGAGTTCAATATTACGCTTCCTTTATTTCGCTTGAAATAGCTAAACTAATTGATTAAGCCTATTTGCAATTTCTATTTTCTAATAGGTGAATATTTTTTTACTTTCACCCAAAATTTTCAGTCGAACGGTTGAATTTTATTTAATTGCAGTGAAAGGATTACATATTAAGCCGCATGAATGTTCTTATATTCATTGTAAATGGCGATTAGTTTCAATTCTCCTTTTTGCGGTTGTTTTAAAGTTCCAATAGAGTTTGTATGTTGAATATTTTAATCGCTCTTTTAGTTGAGTCTGTTTTATGAGGTTTCGCATATTTTCTAGGAAAGGCTTTGTTCTTCTTCTTCATCTAATAGTTCACTATTACTGGTTAGGCTGGCTCCAATGGCTACAAGGATAAGACGCTTGGAATATTAATCAAATATTTCGACTTTGAGCGATTGCATTGCTGTTCCGTTGTAATTTCTTTTTCGAATATTGTTTCTATAAAACTATGAGCTAAGTTTTTTTCTTTCTTTCTTTTTTCTAAATTCAAAAATATAGAATTGAAATAAATAAATAAAAATATATATATAAAATTTATAATATTATAAAATAATTATGCCTATCTTTGATAGGAATAAACTTGACATATCAAAAATCCAAGTGGTTGCTGTGGATCCACCTGTAATTCTATCCCCAAGTAACTCAATGGTAAAATGGCAAAATATTCAAGGCTTTGTTCGGTGGCATAAGAATTATATTTCTTTACACACACATTTTCATTTCTTCGATCTTTTATACTTTTTATTTTTTAATATTACTATTTTTTATTTATATTTTACTTATTTATGTAATTTTTATTTCTATGTTCTAATTTTTATAGCGTTGATTTTCCACAGTTTATTCAAAATAGTTTTATACAAAAAATTAAATTTTAAATGAAAAAATTAAATTTATCATATTGCAATTAAAATAAATAATGATTATTCCATTTTATCAAAAAAAATTTTTTTTTCAAGCAAATATAATTAGTCAATCGAAGTATTTTATTTTATTTTTGAGCGATATGAGGCATTTTTTATTGTACAACAATAATTATTCATCGTTTGCATCAAGAGTTCAAAGCAAACAGCTGAATAAGCTAAGGTGATAAAAGAAATCCAACAATTTCGATGGTTTTCGCTTATTCATCTGATATTTTATAATATGCACGATTTCATTTAAGCACTTAATCAAATATATACGATGAATAGTATTTATAATATTTAGTATTTATAATAATAGGATGAATTTGTTATTTGTAAATTAATAAAATTATTGAAATTAAAATTTAAAAAATATTGAAAAGATAGGATAATAATTGGGATATATCATCGTTATTTTGGAGCATCTACGCGAGAGCCTTATTTTAAAAAATCTGAATTGTTCTGGCGATTTATTTTCGTCGCCAAGTTTCTGGAAAAACTCGACCATTTTGACAAGCCAGAAGAACTAATATAAAAATGCTAGAATAAAAAGAAGCCATAATAATTCATTTAGTCAGGCAAATATTAATGAAGATTAACATTTTTTTGGTACCTACAGGCAATTTTAAAAATGCAATCGACACCTTTTTACAACATTGATACATTGATATAAAAACAATAAAAGATTTTAGAGAATCTAATAAAGTTTTTTTTTGTCATAATTAACCTATATTGCTAATAAAACATTTGAAAAATGCTCGGAAAATTTTTCCTTTTTTCTATAAACACCGTTGCTGGTTAGGTTCGAGTCACGCTTCATAGATTTTTTCAAAAAAGCTAGAATTTTTCGAAGAATAGTGGTATAGAGATAGATTGTCCATAGAATTTTTTAGAAATTCTCCAGGAATGGAACTCCAGAATCCAGCATCGCCACACATAAGAGCAACAATTTTCATCACCATTATTAAATTTTTTTTAGTGCAGATAAAATTTTTCGCTAATAATTTTAGCATAAAAATTTTGTTCACGAAATGTAATATTTGTTCGATTTTTATCAGTTTCTTTGATGCCTTCACTGTGATAATTGATTGAATAAAATGAGGCATAAGAGATTATGAATAAGTGGTAAATAGATGAATAGCAATAGTGAAGATTTTAGACTTTATTTCAAAATAGAATCAAATCTTACTGATTTTTTAAAATTAACAAGACAATTTGCTCAACCCATTGAACCCATAGGTTTTTCTCACTTCTAAAAGCGCTCATCATTTTTGCTCTACTTGGTTCCATAGATAATTCAAATGAGGTTTGCTAGTGGATTAGTTAGGAATATAATTATAAGTTAATTTCAGCATCGGCTCAATTGCAAATTACAAGTACTTTATTTATGAGTTCCAAAAATTTTTAAAAAATAATAATCTTTAATAAGTAAAACACAAAAAAGTTTGAAAGATAAAAAAGCAATGGAAACAATTAGAATTTTATGGCACTGTTGAAAGCATGAAAATCATAGATAGAATTGAGATGAATAAAAGAAGGGTAAGTTTGCATCGATGGCACAAAATACCGATTATTAATTGCCTTTTTTTGATTATTTAATTCAAAAAACATGGAATTTTAATAATTATCTTAAGTATAAAATGTGTGTAGAATAGAAGATCTGATGAACAATTACGTCCACAATTGGAGTAATATTACAGAAGTCTAAATGATACCCTTATTTAAGAGTTAACTCTGTAGACTAAGCAGCTTATAGCAGTTTCAATTTAGTGAATGATTTAAAATGTCTTAAATTATTGAACCAATCAACAGAAATTTTAACCCTGAAAACTTAAATCGCTAAATTAGCCAAAAAATCTACAAATTTTTTAGGCTCTTTCTATTCTTCTTAATCTTTGAAATTTTTATTATATTTTTAATTATATTTTTTACTTAAATTCCTTTAAATATTAATTATAATAATTCAATTAATTATAATAATTATTATAAATAAAAATGCTTACCATTTCTGCCGTCTTGTTGAACCATTCAAAATTCACCATTTACATGGCGGTAGGAATTTAATAGAGTCGTAAGCATCATCCGAATTTTTGAAAAACAAATTTTGCTCTCCTAAATAAAACAGAATTTTTTGAAATTTATAAAAATATAATATTTAAAATTTATAAAATATATTGTAATATTTATATATAAAAATATAATATAATATAAATATAATATAAATTTCCTCTAATTTATTATTTAATTATTATTATTTAAAATTGTATTAAATTATATTATATTATAATTAATGAAAATTGTACTGCTATCGTTCTTTTGTAAATATTTTTGGCTATTTACGATAAAAGCGATCCTATAGTGATTTTAGATTCACAACTATTCATATCTCACGTATAGAAATCTTTATAAAGATAGCCTCTGAACCATTCATATCATATCATAATTCTCGTATTCGATATGAAATACTCTATTTTAATTCCATTTCTATTTCTCCTTACTGTCGACTTTGGTAATTTTCTTCTCATGGAATAATTTAATTTATATTAGTTCATTAAAATTTTAATTCCTTCATTTATATTCTAGGAGAATTCGATGGCGCTACATTGAAGAAAAAACTCGGTATCTCCGGCAAAAAGTCGTACAAAGCGCCATCTCGAAAAAATCCTGCAACAAAATCGAAAGTAACACAATGCTCAGGTTCAAAAATTACTATGCAAGAACGTAGTCAAATACTTTTTTGGCATAATGAATACCGATCTCAGTTGGCTGCTGGTAAAGTACGAACTGACACAAATTACATGCCACGAGGTAGCGACATTAGAAAATTGGTTAGTGTTGAATTTATCTAGAAATAACGGAGCTACAGGTGTTAGCATTAAATCTTATCTCTCACCAAATATTTATTTTTTTGTCCTTAGGGTGGCAAATAAAATTTTCTATCTATTATCTATTATCATCCTAAGTATCACCTTTTAATTATTTCTAGCGATGGGACTGTGAACTAGAAAAAACAGCGCAGTGGTGGGCCGATCGCTGTCAGTGGAAACATTCCACTCCTTCTGAACGTAATAATAAAGGCGAAAATCTTTACAAATATATGCAAAATATCGTCATTAATAGAAGTAAGAAATTTTGAAAATTTTTTTTTAATAAGGTCATCAAAATTTAATTGAAAACCATTGCTCATTACAAACCAATAAACCAAATTTTTACAGTTTTCCAAGTTCTCGAAGATATTTATTGATAATTATGAAAATATTTTCTAGCCGGTCATATGAAAAATGCTGCTAAAAATTGGTGGGATGAGGTTAAATTAATGGCAAAACCTACAACTATTTTCACAACGAAACTTGTGGATTCTGTAAAGCCAAAGATGATTGGACATTTTACTCAGGTATTTTCCTTGAGCAAGAAAATATTTAAACTATTTAAACTTTTTTATAAATATTTAAACTTTTTTTCGAAGGATAAATATTTATATCTCATCTATAAAACAAAGTAGCCCAATTATGCCTATTTTTTTTCCTTTCGTTTTATTAAATAATCATCTTTAAACTTATATTTTAAATTTAATTTAATTATCTCTATCTTTGACAGGAATAAACTTGTCATGATGTCAAAAATCCGGGTGCTGGGGACCCACCTGTGTCTATATCTCCAAATGACTCTATGATGAAAGGGCCAGGTCTCTTTGACACGTCGTTCGCATTTCCCGACACTTGCATTCTATATGAGCGATTTGCTTTCGTTCTTACGCTCAAGAAAATAGAGATGGTATCAATGAATCTGACTCGCATTACTTGCGATCAATCCGGAGGCTATAGTAATAATAATAATGATAAAAGACCAAGGCAGAGCACAGAATTTGCTCGCGAACCGAAATAAGTACTCAAAATCCGTCGAGGAAAGCGGAGACATCTGTTAGCATTTTGTAAGCGCGGTGAGGCTATAGCTGCTTGGAATGTCAAAATGTTTATGGATGTTGCAAGCCAAGCGATCACTATCACACCCTTCCTAAATACCGCGTAGATGTGGTATGTTTGTCGGGGGTCCGTCTTCCTCATATCGGCTTCTGAATAATTATTAAACCTGGTTCCATATAAAGATATTGGCTATATCACAGTGGTGTCTCGGATAACTCGGGGCGAAATGACCTAGCGATTGTCATGTCTGAAAATTGTTCGATCTGTGATTGAATGGAAACCAATGAATGACCGTATAGCCTATGCGCGTTTCAAGGGGAAGTTCTGCAATATTTCGTTATTAGTATATATTTATGCAAAAATGACAGCGATAAGGTAAGTTCTATGCGGAACTTCAACTGTTAACAACATCCTTACCGAGAGTTAATACCGAGAGCTAATGCTGATACGGTCATATTCGGGAAATCACCGCTGGAAGAGTTCTGTACTTAATAGTCGTTCTTATTGTGATGCCGAAACTGGTAACCGCCATGGATCAGATCATGTTATGGTTCGAACCAAAATTCTTATAGAACTGACAAGTCGTAAAACAATGTATCCAAAGATTTTTCAACTACATTAAAAGAAAATCGCATTATTAAAACACCTCAGTGAAATGAATATCAATGACATTACTGGAGCGGTGAATGAATACTGGTCCCAAGTAAAGACATGACTACAAAAGTCAGCCACTTCCACATTAGGGCATATTAGTGCGCTAGGGCTAGTGAAATACGCTAGTTTGGTATCGGAAGCAATCGGAAGCAACTGACCAATTGTCTCAAAAAATTGCCAAAGCACGGATGTAGCCATGTCAGGTAATCTTGACTAGGATGCTTCGAAGATTTGAAAGCAGCACGGCGGGATAGAAATCACTATTGGAATGACATGGCCTTCAGAATATAGGCGGCGGCTTGGTGATAATAGGGAATTGTTTCGCCTTCTCCACAAAGCAATAATTCGAGGAGACAGTGAAATGGTACAGAATATTAATATTAATGGGGTGCCTATTAAAGCCTGTTAAGAATCGCCTCAGAAGATGAAAAGAATTTTTTTGAGGCCAAACTTAACCACGATCTCGAATATCTCAATATGACTGATTTTTCCGTGGAGCCTTATGTTTGTGAGCCACCAACCATAAGCTAGTCCATAATCCATAAGCTTAAGGCTAATAAAACTCCTGAAGAAGATGGTCTTCGGATCGAACTCTTCAAATGTTGTCCATCATCGTTCATAACTCACCTTTAACAAATTTCTCTGGTATGGCAAAAAGAAATAACACCAGAACTGGAGTAAAGCAATTGTGCTTCCCATTCCTAAGAAAGATAGCACGTTAAGAAAGATAGCACGTACTGCGATAATCACCGATGAACCAGCCTACTGGACATCTCCGGAAAAATTTTCGCTTCCATTCTGCTAAATAGACTCATGGCAATAATGCTTCCTAATCAAGCTGGATTCAGACGGGGATACAGTTGCTGACCAGATTTTAGGCTAAGAAAGGTGCTGGAATATCGCTGCAAAAAGCAAACAGCAACACATCATCATTTGCTTCATCGATTTTGCTCCTTTTGATTCGATTGATAGAGCACTGGAAAGTGATGGAATGAGACGGTATCCAAGAGAAAATCATTCGGCTCATAAAGGCATTTTATCAGAGAGTCTGGCACAGATCTGTGTATATGGAGGAACTGATAGACTTCTGGAAAACTGGTGTCCGTCAGGGCTGCATCCTTTCCCCCACAATATTCAACTATGCGATAGAGTAATAATGGGCATCACTTGTCGGCACTCAAGAGATGGGCAAATCAGTCCAGATCGTAGCATTATAGACCTTGAATACGCTGATAATGAAATCCTTTTTTGCTGACACAAGGAAATGCTAATAATATTAAACAATATGTCAGAGAGTGCAGCGAGAACTGGACTAAAATCAATGAAAATAAATAAAACGAATCGTTTTCGTTTTACATAGAAGAAAATAAAATACCTATTTTCATCAATTCATTGCTGGTTGAAGAAGACTTTAAATACCTTGGATCACTTTAATCCCAAATGGCCAGGCAAAGGCTAAAATCGTAACCCAGATAACGATAGCTATAATTATGTTTTTTCGGTTGATGAAGCCTTTAAGGAAGCGCCGCGAAATCACCATAAAGACGAAAATCCGCATCCATTTAGCTGCAATTCGTTCGATCTTGCTACATGGCTGCGAAACATGGCCAATGAGTGGAAGATATTAAGAAGCTATTAGCCTTTGACCACTCATGTCTAAGGGACAGTTTACGGATCTGTCGAGCAGATAAAATCGCACATTATTGTATCCCTTCGCTCAAATAACACCTCTATTAATAATATTATCACAGAGCGTCGCCTTCGCTGGTTAGAGCACGTTCTTCGTTCACCATAGGAATTGATGCATATTTCGTTATTTGCCAAACCCTTGGAGACGTCTTACTCTTATAGCCAGCGAAGCCAGCTTAACTAATAATGGTGAGAGCTGTTAGAAGAAGAAGAAAATTATGCCTATTAGGTAGCAGCTCAAGCTTAATTTTTCCTCAAAATTCTCTGGAATCTTTTGTTGTCGTATCAAGCCTCCTTATATCTTTCAACCCCTTCCAACTCCTATTCTTTTCTATTTCATATTCAGTTCTTGAATTCTTATATATCTCCTCAAATGAGCGATTTGTGAAGTGTTGGAACCACTATTTACCTGATACTCTCTACACTTTTATATTATATGGTTAAAACTTTTCTGGCTCTTCTATACTCCTGAAAAATTACCGAAAAAAGCTTTCGGAAAAAAGCTTTTGTCGTAGAGTTGAAGTAGCTGTTTTCTATTTTCTAAACGCTCTTTTGAATTTTCTTGATATTCCCTCACAATAGCTTGCTTATGCTTAACTGCATCACTATACTTTTTTTAAAAATAAATTGGGCTAATTTTTTAAGCTCTGCTCATTCACGGAAGCTAACTTTATGTCTATAGCGATACTGTAGCGCTAATAGGAACATCAAGCCACCTAATATCATCGAAAATCCCCGCCATCCTTTTCTAGCCCTTCTTTAAATCCACTTATTAACCTATAGGGGTGAAAGATCACAAATGGAAATTTGCTACTTTTGCATATCAAAATTTAAAATTCGTACCACTTTCTAAGCGTCTATATCTCCAACGTTCTGAAACACTTCATTAGGCCCCTCTATTTCTTTAAGCTTCTTTTTGCCCTCTTAAATCCCTCAGCTTTCACCTATAATATTTTGGGACTTTATAACCTCGGTATATTATCTATCACCTAAGCTCAATGCAGTCACAAAGATTTCGTCAAATATTACATCTCTATTCCGTTAAGATGAATCCCTTTATTACTCGGTTTTACATAAGCGTTTAGCGCAACCATTACTGATTATACTAGCTCTGCTGTGCATTAGGAAAAAATTTTTTGCCGGAGAATTATTATGCGATGGAAGTACCAGCCATACTTATTTTTTAACCATAGATTTCAACGTAATAGGTTTGGTAAGGGTATGCTCAATATTTATTTGGATGAGTTAAGGGCCTCCACTTTTCTGACTCTTGTTTTTTGGCAACCTATTGGTACTTATGTAAATCCCTGGCGATACTTTAAGGCCTTAAAAAGATTTCAAAGGCCTAGATTTCATTTTCCATCAAGCCTCTTATTTATAGCTTGCTCTACATTTATTCTCATAAAACTTTCCCTGAGTAACATTTGTATTTGTTCTATTAGCACTCTTTCCAAATATAAAAGGATTCAAAAAGTTTGTGTACTAAGGTTAAAAAATATGCCGAGACTTGGAAGCGCAATATTTTTTTCGTCAATTATCGGTATCCCTTATTTTTTTTATATTACGGTGATCTGATGATGCTTCAAGCCATTTCCGGATAAAATTTTAAGTATATGAAATAAATCAATGGATTATACGAAAAATTGATAGTAAAAATGCATTTGATGATGATAACAATAGTGATAATAGTGATAACGATGTCATAGGCATTGCAAACAGGATCAAGTATTGCAGAAATGGGTTCAAATTAGAAATTACTAAAAAATATATAAATTTTTTCTTGCATCACATGGAATCTCTTCACAGAAGCACTATTACACAATCATAATCTCTCAAAGTTTAGAAGTTTAGTTTGGCATTTCAACTAAACCTATGACCTAATGAGCCGTGACCGAGATCTATGATGGTTTATGAAATTGAGAAGTGTGAAGTATAAAACTATTTGGATTGGATTGCCACTGTTAAGAGGAATCGAAACAGAAAAGGGCACCACACTCTATTATTTTTCAGAGGCACCACAACCTATCATTTTTCATAACACTATCTATTAATTATATCGCACTTATGAACGATTTTTATTAATAATCTAAAATTTTTAAGATGGCATGGTACGAAACTTATAAAATCGGTTGTGGAATGAGGACAGATTGCTTAGAATCAGATCCGCGCTTTAAATATATGCTATACATTGTATGTCACTATGATCCAGGGTATGCTTCTGGAAAACTTGAAATTTTATTAACTTATATAATTTTTAATTTTCATTTCAGTGGAAATATGCTCAATGATCCAATATATGAAAGTGGAGAGCCTTGTTCGAAGTGCAAACGATATCCTGGATCAAAATGCGAGAAAAATCTTTGTGCTGGCGGCGGACCAGGTTAGTTGTTTAAAGCCTCGAAAATTCGACAATCTTGTCATTTTGCATAGGGTTACCTTTTTTCATTACATTTAATTTGTAATTTAACTTTTCCAGCAGTTTACTGCAAGGACTTTTACAATAATTGCAACACTTTACAACAATATTGCCGTATGACAACATTACCACAAGATTTCAAAGAAAGTCTGAAAAAAGGTTGCAATAAAACTTGCCACTATTGTACACCAATTTGATTATATTGACAGATATTACTGAAATAAAGTTATTGTTATTGTACCTAAAATACATTCCATCAAGAGCACTGCATGAAAGGGCATTTTGATACCAATATGAAGATTACATACCAACGAGTCAATTTCCATGCAAAAACTTGTAGATTTAATCCAATATCTACAGAATAGCAAATTAAGATCCATGTTCAATGAGTTCTATAAGACTTCATCATTATTTGAAGAAGTACTTATTTTGAGTTCACTCTCAGGTTTACACTTGATGACAAAGCGAAAGGCGAGATTCCCTTTGATCATTTTTCTCATTTGATTTACCAGTACTGGTACCAATTGCATTTAAAAAGTGTTTTTTAACCGTTAGTAATATTTAGATTTATTAATTAAAATGATCAAATACTAAGTGAAAAAAAAATATCGCTGCGAAACCTTAAAATCTTATTGCATTAAAAATAGCTTATCAACAAAATATGGCAAATATCACTATTTTCACCAGATTGTTTATGAGTGAACTCAAGCAAATCCAGCTTCTCCTATTCTTATTATAATACTGCTCATGACATTGCTAGTCGGACAACTATAGAATGATTCTAATTTATGGCCAGATAATGAGCACTAATCATTTACTTCCAATTATCAATTAATTTTTGACTTACAGTACTATTATCCTAGATAATAGTTGATGAAATAATTTTTATTCATTTTATTAAAATAATTAAAATTTTTATTTTTCTCGAAAGTAATCATTCATTAACATATTCATTAAAAATATAAACTGAAACAGTATACTAATCTAAATAATGAAGTAATTTTATGAATATTTTGCTTCGAAAATTTATTTATTTTTTTACATTTGCTATTTTCAAATTTTTTTTCTAAAAATATTCACCATTTCTGACTAAAGTCGCTTCACAGATATATCGGATCAGATAAATTTTGCTAGAGACTTATTTGGTGATAGATACTCAGATGAGATACCAACACCACTCGAAATTTTTGGACAGATTTGCAGATATATTTTTATAAATAATCGGAAATGAGGGCAAAAACTCATTGAGCCATTCTATCCCTATTGTTTCCAAATTAAATATGCTAAAAGCTAGACAGCATTTGAGGAATTCAGCTCGCAGACCATTTTCTCATCGGATAAAATCTTGTGAATTACAGAAACTCCAATATTTTTCATGCGTAGAATTATTTATCAAATAATCATATCGAATCCATTTTTTTCATTTTTTCCCACTCTCATCCATAATCTCTCTTATCTTTCTTCTTTTCCTTCACCAATAATTTCCTTTGCAATAAAAAATATGCGATTGTAGAGAAAATCAAGAAGAACGAAATATTATTTATATTATTTATGCAATATTATTTATTAAAATGCAAATATTAATTATATATATTATTTATTTATTATATATTATTAAATATATATTTAATATATAAATATTAAATATTATATTATATTAAATATTATATTATATTATTTATTAATATTATTATTAATATTAGAAATATTAGAAATGTTTTTTATTAAAAACATTATTTTATTAAAATACAAAATTTATTCTACTTCGATTTTGCATCGCGATTTTTCTCGAATTTTGCATCGCGATTTTTCTCGACTATCATTATCACAGAATTAATGATTTAACAAAAAACGACGATAAATAATTCAAAATTAAGAGCGGTTTTTCTTCATCAGAAAAAATATCAGATTTGTAGAATCTAAACTCTAAGCATTCCTCTCTTTGATATGCAAAATAATTTGTGTCAAATATTATATGCTTTTTAGAGCTTTAGCAGGTGCGCATGCATATGCACATGCACATAGCCTTACTTTTTTTTTCTCACAATTGAGCCACTTAGCAAATGGTAAAATCGTTAGTGGGTTGTCCTAATTTTTAACATGTGTACTCTTGCAGTGAGTTGAAAATTTTTTCTGAATTGAAAAGCAAGAATGAATCATTTCTATCCCCAAGATAATAATAAAATTGCATTAAAACGATGGTGGTACGCGCAGGATGACTAGTGAGCTCTTCTGGCTTCTTGCTGGGGCTGGTAGGCTTTTTAATCAAAATGGTGCATCGGCAAGAAAGTGCAAGATTGCCGTAAGATGCGCCGGTTGGATTCGAACCTTTGCCGTTCTTCTTGATTGCAGCAGTCTTGCGGTTCTCTAACGATGCACCAAATTTTTTGTCAATTTTTATCAATGTTAGTTGATCCTTGTTGATTGTAATGAATAAGTTGATTTAATTGATAATTTAGCCATTGCAAAAACTGCTTTTGATTTTTACGAGCTTTCACGTAGCTTTTGAATTTTCCTTTCAGCGACATCCATTAATACTCATAGACAAATTTATTGAACCCTTTTACCTTTGTCTCTAAACTGGTTGAATTTGGTGGTTTGGTGATAATTTAGTTAATTGATTATATTTATATTATTATTGAATTTTATATATTATTGAGATTTATCATCTTATTACTGCAACCTCATGAAAATATTCTGGTTTGCATGAATATCCAAGATTTGCAATTCCAGAAATGAAAAAATTTGATCGCGAAATTTAATAAAGAATATTTTACGTAGTGAAACGAAGATAGAAAGAAAAATTTATTGAATTTGAGTCAGACTAACCAGTGAGAGTGTAAGTTGAAGAGTTTAGAAGAATGATGTGCAATTAGAAATAAACCTTTGAATTGTGGATCTGAGTCTAATAGCATAGCTATGGAACAAATTTCACTGGAAGCCAAATTTCTTAAGAAAGAAAGAAGTTTTTAAATTTTGTTATCATGTTATAAACTATATTAATTACGATGAAAGCTCAAATGATTAGAGATAATCTAGTCTCCAGTAGTCAAATGAATTTTCTTGTGAAATATGATACTGATAAAATTTTTGCCAGAATGATTAGGCGCTTGGGAAGCATTTGTCTTTCTGAGCCTTCAGCACAATAACAACGATATCAGCTCATCTCATTAATTCAGGATAATTTGCTTAAATCTCCATATTTATTGATCAAAAATTTTATCCTAAATTTCTGAAAATTTCTGAAAATTTTTTTCTTAATTAAACTTTGATTTGCATAATATTTTTTTATAATCAGTTAAAGAAAAATTAAACTAAGAATAGTGATTGTTTCGCTATTTGCGGTTTTTAGGCTAAAGGCCAATTATAGACTGAAATTCGTGGAAGAATGAAACCCTGGTTCCTTAAAGCAGCCTATAAGTAAAGAAATCATGTATCATTTCGCTCTTGCTTAAATATTAACATTCAAACACTCATGCATTCTCTTATTTACCCCTCTAGCCCTTCTCTTCATGTTATTAAGCGTCATCTTTACAGTCTTCTAAAACCTTCTAAGATCAAGTTGTATTATAAGCGTTAACAAAATCTCAATATCTCTAAATCTCTGTTGTATTTTATCCTCAACATATTGCTGCTTTTGTCTATGCAACAGTGCTTTTAATTCTTGCCAATTATATTTCTCTAAAAGATTATAATAGTTCCTTAAAATCGGAGCTAGCCTCATAGCATTCCTCTCTGTATATACTGTATAAACAATATAGGTAAAGAAGTAGTTTTAGTACATCATTTTTGATTAAACTTGCTTCGCGGGAATTTAATACGGCTAGAAATTGTTGCCAGAGGATCATAGGCGAGTCGCCAGCATCATTCCCGTTTTTGTAGGAGCCATGGGCTGAATCTTCTTTCCCTTTCAACATATCATCCATTCGGTTTACTTGCTCTGACAGAATTTTACAATCATTTCTATTCATTTTATACAACCTGAAAATTGAATACGATAAATTGAATCAGGTGGAAGAATAGATAAGTAGTATCCTTTCATTAGTTGGCAAAATTTCCTCATTCCAATTTCCAATTTCCAGTTCTCTCATCTATTGTTCTGTGAAATTTCCTCGTTCTCTCATCTATTGTTCTGAGTAATTTGTTTAACTTTAGAAGATCCACGACTCTCTTTTATCATCGTTCGATTTCAACACCACCAATTCGCTGTTATCATCAAACTGTTTGCGCACCAATATATAGCAACTAACTACATAACATATCCTATATAACAAAAAAAAGTACCAAATATGATTTTGAGATTTTGTTGTTCTGTTTGAATATGTCGAGTGATGCATTTTCGCTGAAGTAGTTTTGTGTTTAAGCTTATAAGCAACATAATTTTTCGAAAACTTCTCTGATTTTAAAATGGATGCCGAAATCCATCGTTTCTGATTTATTTGACACGAGTGATCTATTCAATAGAAACTTACTTGAAGAAGTACAGCGTTTAAGTATAATGATCGTTCTTCCATAGAATAGTTTAACGTTGTATTATTAAGGACTGTTATTGCAAAGAATAGATAATAAATTGTTGATTGGAAGCAGTGGGATTATGCTCGCCTGTCAATTATATTAGAATAATCTTGATCCGACTGCTTTCTCAGGATAGTAGAATAAAAACTGTTCACCGTACGAATTGATAAAAATATTTATTCGTTACCTCAAACTTGGGTAATTAAACCAAATAGACTAAAAGACAAAACAAAGGAAAAGAATGAGTAAAAAACACGTTAACAAATAAATGTTCTAAATATTAATATTAATATTAAAATAAAATGCCATAAGAACGATATTAGTGAGAATATTGTGAAGTGAGTTGTTGGGAGTTAGCTTTGTAGTTTATGTAAAATTTTTGTTTATGGTACAACAGAATTTGAGGCTATACGTTTTTTGTTTTTAGTATTTGATTTTGTATATTATCGTTGGATTATGGCGCCTTGAAATGCAGAAGAAAGATATTCTTTAGTATATAACATATACTGTAAATTGTCCTTTATTTTTTATTGACATATAAAGTGCAATAACCAAAGAATCGATTAAAAAACTTTTCTTGGGCGGGTGGGGTCACCGGTTTGAAATAATGATTTAAGAAAAGACATCGCCAGTTTTGCGACAGTTATGTTGCTTAAATCAAGGTCAAACTGTCATTGTTTCGTACATCTTGGTGCCCTTTTTTTTAGAGTCCTCATTGTCACTGGTTAAACTCGTTGCGGTGAGTCACCAGCTCACTCGGATTTTTGGACAAGTTTACCCCTAGGGAATCGAACCTCAGCAGTGGCGCTCCGAATCGAGCAATAAGTAAGTAAGCCAATACGTATTAAGCTATTCTGCTCAATATTTGTGGTTGAATGATTGTGCTAGTTATTAGCCTACTTATTTCAAATTTTAAAAACTATAGCTATAATTAATTGTTAAAATGATAAATCAATTTTTTTTTTCGATAAATAGCTAAAGTTTTTCTTTTTCTGAAATTTTTATATAACATAAAGCAATTTTTATTGAATAATGGCATTCATTATTAGCGTAATAAAAAACTTAAAATTACAGCTAAATAAACTCGGTGACAAAGGGGAAAACAATTATTATCGTTTGGTTTACATCATCTTAAATGATATGATATGATTCCATTTAATCACTTATACGCTGATTTCATTTAATCACTTATACGCATTTCATTTAATCACTTATACGCTATTTTCCATAAACGAATTGTAAATAAATTACATGGATAAATGAATAAAACACTCCAAATTTTTGAAATTTATAATGATATTTCAGGGTAATAGGAATTGGTACAATAGTAGAATTTCGCTATTTTGCTACTGTTTCAATGCGCCAGTGCTGGAGTTCTATTCCCGGATTGGAGATAGTAATCCTGCCTTTCAAAAATCCAAACCAAGTTAACGATTCATCCACTATCAAATGATTTTTTAGCAAAATTTGCCGGTCGTGAATATTGAAGCTTAACGAGAAATGGTGAGCGTTCATAGAAAAGCGCTTAACAGGTTTCCAATCAAAAAATCAAATTATAAAGAAAAATAAAACTTTTTAAAATTAAAAGACAATATTCTTTCGGTAGCTGCGAGCATTTTTAGAAATATCTCCAAAATTTTTGAGGCTTCGAAGGCTTTTCGAGGATTTACATGAAAGCGATACAGTGTCACAAAAATTGCTTCAATTGCTTTCAAGAATTCGATCGAACCAGTATGCTTGGAAATCGCTCAGTGCCAAAGCTGCAACGGTGAAAGCAAAAAAACAAGGAGAAAGGAAAGCAAATGAGAGAAGGTAATGGAAAATGAAAGATTTCGCCTTAAAATGGGATTTTATAATGGAAGGCATGAAAAATTGAAAAAGATATGCGACAAGCGTTTTGATGAAAGAGTGCTTATAATATCATTAAATCGACAATGATAAGGAAATCAGTGAACTCTGAAAGTAATAAAAATTAGCAAATTTCTCCAAGAAAAAAGATCATCATTTTAGTTAATTTTAAAAGCACTCACCATTTTTTACTTGGCTTTCTTTTTGGCTGACTTATTGGACCAAACAAATTTTGTCATTCATATAGCGATAAAGACAAAATCACACATTTTCACTATGGATTTTTAAAATACGGTTTCGTTCTTATTGGAAATTTTAAATAAATTGGAAATTTAGCTAAATGGAAAATTTTCTTTTAATAAAAAACCAGTGTCCCACCAGTAAATTCATCAATTATCCATGTATTATGCAGTTTGAAAAGATTTTTTTATGCAAAAAAAAATTCAAAATAAATATTTGTAAAAGTAAATTTTTTGATATACTTTTTAATTTCATATCAATTTTTTCAAAATATCAATTCAAAAAATGATTTGATTTTGATTGTATTCGTTATCATTTTCTTTAATAAAATAATTCGATTTATCTTTCGAATTTAGTTCATTTCTCACGTATAGAAGCCTTTATAAACATAGATTAGCAGCCTGAAATTCATATTACAGTTCCCCACTTCAGCCGATATGAAGTATTTCATTTCTCTATTTCTCATCATCGCCTACTTAGGTAATTTCTTTCTCTCCCATAGGACAATTAATTGATAAGTTTATTATAATTTCACCTATTATTATCAATCAATCAATCGATCTTGAAAATTTCCATAAACTTGATGCATATCCTATAATCTAGAAGAATTGAATGGTGCAACAAAGAAGGCCACAATCAAGAAAATTCCTACTAGTTCAAAAAAAGTTGCAAAGGATTTATGTCCAAACACAAAGATTTCTCTAAAAGAACGTAGTCAAATACTTGCCACTCATAATAAATTTCGATCCGAATTGGCTGCTGGTAGAGTGAGAACCAAGGATAATATTATGCCACAAGGCGCAGACATTCGAAAATTGGTTAGTCACGATTGTTAAGTCACCAAAAGTCTCTCTATTCTTAGACAAATAAAAATCTTCTGGATTAAATATCTCCTTCAGTATGTTTTGTATTTCTAGAAATGGGATTGCGAGCTGGAAAGAACTGCACAAAAATGGGCTGAATTATGCCAATGGAGACATTCCGACGAATCGTTCCGTAATCACAAAGGAGAAAATCTTTATAAAGTTAACCAGAATTTCCCTGTCAATAGAAGTAATTTCAACTTTCTATACCTTTTGTAAAACTCTTTGAAAAATACTACTACTCATATTCATAAACCAGATTTATAGCTTTTAGTTCGAGAGGCTATGCAAAAAAATTTTATAGCTGGTCACATGAAAAGAGCTGCTCAAGCATGGTGGGATGAGGTGAAATTAATGACAAAACCCATATTAAATTTCACAAGAGAACTCGTGGACTCAGTAAAGCCAAAGATGATTGGACATTTTACTCAGGCATGTTCCTACTTGTACAAAGAGAAAACATTTCAGCATAAATTATTGTATTATTTTTTCGTTAGTTCGGAGAAAATCAAGTTGATCATCATCATTGTTGGAAACACTATTGAAACAGTATTCTCAAGCCAGAGAGAGTTCACTAAATCGCCGTTATAAAGGATTTCTTATTAATAAGTCGAAATTTTTAAGATGGCATGGTTCGAAACCTATAAAATCGGCTGTGGTATGAAAACGGATTGCATAGATTATTCCAATCCACTTTTAAAACATATGCTATATGTCGTATGTCACTACGATCCACGGTAGGTTTCTAGTTAAATTAAATAAAATTATATTGATTTGTAGGATTTTTAATTGCATATTTCAGGGGAAATACGCTCAATGAACCAATATATGAAGTGGGGAAGCCTTGCTCCAAATGCAAACGATATCCTCGATCAAAATGTGAGAAAAATCTTTGCGCTGGCGGCGGACCAGGTCTCGTATTTCAAAAAAACAAGATGATTTTGAGTCGGCCTTATTTGAAATACTAATTTAGCTAAAGTGGTGATAAGTCAGCTAATAGTGTTGTTGTTATCTTATCGCGGTTATGCTCCGTACTTTATTCAATATTATTTAACTGTTTTCTTTTCAGCAGTTTACTGCAAGGATTATTATGGCAATTGCGAAAAACGGTATTGCTCCTATACGTTTGACGCACGATTTGCAGAAGATATGAAAAAACATTGTAATAAAACTTGTGGATATTGTACTGATTGAATTAAAATAGTCCAGACAATTGTTAAAGAAATTTTTCTAAAATTTATTTAATAAAATTTTATGATTCATTTAATGATAACTTCAATAAAATGAAAATAAAATTAGCATAATTATAAGATGTTATCAGTTGTCAGTTGTCCGATACCAATTCTTTGAAATTTCCATAATGATTTTGATCGCACTATTTTTGTCGTTTCATTAAGGATCTCTACCTGCCTATGTAAAAAGGAATTATTCTTAATTTTTTCCTATTTTTAATATGATATGAATATGATATGAATTTAATTTAATATAAATTAATATAAAATGTTTTAATATTTCCATTTCTCTAAATATGAAATTTGCGGACCCTTTATCGTTTTCTGACAGGGATATTAAAATCCGTGTGGTTGCTATGGGCCTACCTGTATATTTGTCTCCAAGTGTCTCTATGATAAAAAGGATTCATTAATATTTAAGGCCATCCTCATCTTTCAACGTATTCCTAGCTTGGGGGAATAAGCGATAATTATGTATCATGCTTAGTAGAGAGAAAGACAATTAAAAAGGCAAAGATAGAAAGCATGCATAAACTCTTAAAGCATTATATCTGCTCAAAATCTGATATTGGCCATAGCAATTGCGAACGTCGGAACGCTTACAGGTCAGGAGAAAGCGATAATATGGTCTATCCAAGTTGCGGATATCAGTTTTAGTTCATCTCCTAGCTCCTGACTTACTGACTTTCAAACAGTTATTGTACTTGGCTTGGAGTAAATTATACAGTAGTAGTTATATTTTAAATTTGATCGAAAAGCGAATTTCTATTTTATATGGAAATGATAAACATAATTTATATGCGGAACTCCAACTGTTAAGAACTCTCCCAAAAATGCGACATGATCATGGTCGAGAGAGAGTGAAATTTGCATAGGTAAAACACAGTGCTACCATGATAAATTTCGTGGCTGGCAAATATAGCATCGAGATCTGACATGCTAATAGAAAGCATGAGAGAGGAGAATGAATTTTTTTCCACTAATATATGCTTTCAGCATCGCAGAACGACACCCAGTTATATGAAGCTCTCCAGATAACTAGCGCAATTAGATTATTTTCTATTCGATCACCACTGGAAGAATTTTGTACTAGGATAGCTAATGAAAATTGGCCCCAACTGACGAAATGCCTCTGAAAATCGACCACTCTAAGATGAACCACTCGGAAACAGACTAGTCGGAAACAGTCGGATTTTGAGGAATTAATCCAAAAAAAAACAAAATAAAACCTAACTATGGAGCGTTTCAAAAGGGTACAGAAACAATGATATGGGGAGGGGGGGGGGGGCAGAATTTATTATTCGAGTGAGAAATATGAGACAACTGTTCGAGAAAGCGAAAATCCGCAATATTACTGTATTTCACCTTTTCATAGCCATAAATCGGAAGAAATCCAGGTAAACAGAAATGTTCCGAAATCGATGAGGTGTCTTCTCATAAACTTAAAGATAAAACATAAGTTTACGAATAAAAAACAATATTCGATGATGAAATGAGAAAAAAGAAAATTAAAAAGGCCTAAAGGCATAATAAAAATAACTTAATTTCCGCAGTGATTTAAAATTTATAAAATTAAATTTTTTTACTAAAAATTGAAAAAATTTAATATATTTTATTTTGAACAAATTTGCTGACCAATAATCCAAAAGTGGCAAAAAAAAATTTTAAAATAATAATTTACATTTTAGAATATTGTGAAATAAATCAAATTTTTTAACAATTAAATTCATATTTTATTTATTTATTTTTATTTTTGCTAAATTTATGACCGACTATATAGGCGAAATCCGAAATCCGACCAGAGAATTCTCTCTCTCTCTCTATTATTTGATGCAACCTGGTAGCCAATGGAACTCATAAAACCAGAAATTATGCGTTATTCACTCCAAAAATAGTTGAAATAAGAAGAATAAATGCTGTATTCACGATATAAGGAAATTTTCATTAAATTTTCTATATTATTAAAAATAATATTGAAAATAATACTGATTAGAGTATTAAAAATAATGGAATAATAAAATTTTTAAAATAAAAAAATATTAATATTAAAATATTAAAAATATTTTTAATTTTAATATTAAAAGATTAATATTAATATTAATATTTTTAATATTAAAATATTAAAAATAAAAAAGAAAAATAATAATTTATGGCGACATTCAAAGTAGTGTATATGTAATGTAGCATTTAAATGTTAATTTTCAAAATTATTTAGAGGAAAAATTAGCTAATCATTTTTATTATATTCGAATTCTGGCGAAGGATAGCCATAGTTGAGTAGTTCAAATTACCCTATTAAAATCGAGTCTCTCGACTTCGACAGGAATAAACCTATCACTGCAAAATTTCGTTGAACCGCCAAATGACCGAAAATTTCTGATTAAATATTAATATATTAACATATTAAAGTAGTATTATGTAAGAACCCAGCGGAGAGCGTCGAACCAGAAATAGTGAATTTTCCGGTTTTTTCTACAGATTCCTCACCATTTCTATTAACTATGAAATTTTCGCTAGGTTCATTAGACAATATGAAGAAGCAATAAAAAAAAATTTTTGCTATAATGTGATAATTCGTTCACTCATTTTACAATCAACCTTTTTTCTAAAATTTGGCCATCGACAAAAAACATCAAAGGAAGAGGAATCTGGCGATATTTCATTGAACGGTTCCCATATGATTTATAACGTATAAGTAGGATCCCTATTATATCATCAGATTAGACGCTGCAAACTTCCTTATCAGTAATAAAGAGGTCCTAAGGCAGCGTATTATGATAATTGTGCTCTAGTTGGTGAGGCGATAATCCTTAATTTTTTTTTGGAATCTTTTATAAATTCGCCAAAATTCAAAAAATTGATACTTACGTAATATTACTAAATAATTGACGATTTAGGCATAAAACGATTTATCAAAGGTAGAAAATATTGAGAAATTGAAGAAAATCTCTCAAATTATTGCAAATTATTGAAGAGAACAAAATTTATTTAATCCATAACTTTTTCTAAATTCGCGCATTATTTCTGGTCAGACTTGCTCAGCTGGAAACAAATTTTCACCACTTGGAATTATTTGGCGATAGGGAAGATCGCTGCAAATCCTAAATAATAAAAAGTTTTTGTTATCGCCGGAGAATTTATGAATTTGCATGATTTTAAGATAATACATTGCATAGTGTATCCAAAGACAAAAAAATTTTGCATTTTATTATTAACCGGATATTTTCAACGGAATAATAACAGCATAAAAAGAGAATTTTAGTCAAATATATTCTAATATATTAAATATTAGAAGATTCATTAATTCATTTCGATCTTTGTTTTTCAAATATAATTAAAATTAAAATTAGAACTTTTCGCAAAACTTGGCAGTGAAACATAAACTCAAGAATTTTATAGTGGGACTATAACTATTCATTTTCATCATTTTCCAAAAGGTTTAATAGCACTTCCTCCGAATAGAGTGCCACTAACAGAAGAATTCAAAGTATTTCCAAAGGTGAAAGAAGCAGTCGTTGTAGGAGCCGCTGGAGGCGCTGAAGTATTAGCCACATTACCTAAAATGAATAATACTAAAATATGAAATAATAATTTAATAATTATTAAAATAATTTAATAATAAAATAATTTAAAAATAATGTAAAAATATAAATAATAAAAATTTATAATAAAAAAATAATTACCAAATAAAGAAGAGCTTTGCCCCTGAGTCGAGGAGAATGGTTTAAAAAATGATGTTGCCGAAGTCCCAGCAGATGGGTTGAAAGAAAATTGAGAAGTCCCAAAAGGTTTAGATCCAAATAATGCACCAGAACCACCGAATGTTTGTCCTCCCGCTGCAAAAACATTGTTCAATTATTTCACTGAATTTTTAATGAAAGATTTTATCGAATGAATGGTAACTAGAAATGTCTCCTTCCAGCTTCTTTATGAACTCATCGCGAACTCACTGCCTATCTATATAGCTTCGATTCGCTCGATCTTGCTATATGGCTACAAGACATGGCCAACGAGAGCGGAGGATATTTAAGTCATCCACCTTTGACCACTACGTCTAAGGTATATTTTATGGGTTCGTCGAGCAGATAAAATTACATGGCTGCATTCAAGTCATCTATATCAACAATGTCATCACAGAGCATCGCTTTCACTGGCTATGTCCTTCGTCGTCCACCACAGAAATTGATATATTTCGCTACTTGTTAAACCCTGTGACGGATGGCGTCAAAAGCGAGGTGGGCCAATAAAAACAGGACTTGGATTGAAACAGAAAGAATTTTGAATATATAGAATATATACAAGCGATATATATATACTTAGACGATGGAAAAAGGAATGACTTCTGTCTGTCGACGATGGCGCTGACCCGAATAGCTTGGAAATGACTTACCCTTGTAGCCAGCGAAGCCAGTCTAACCAGTAATTGTGAGAAGAGGAAAAGAATTAGAAGATTCTGCCAAATATGGAAATATATTCAATTATCACGATGCACACCAAGTACCCCAAAAAACTAACTAAAGAATGCTAAAAAATATTTCAATGGATATAAATTAGTGCAGCTATGGCCTATTTAAAAAATTTATTTGAATCTTCTGGCGCGAAACCCATCGATTTAAGAAAAAAGAACTTGTGGATTGAGTAGGAACAGCCGATTTTGCCATTTCGCCAATCCTCATTATTGTCAAAGTTGATGGAAACGCTTCAGCTCCTTGAAATAGATTATAAATTTTCAATTTTCACATTAAGCGATAAATTCAGTATTTTAACTCATATAAGTTGCAGCTCATTTCACTGCAACTAAGCTTTTACTAAAGACATTTCGACGACTCTTATATCCATAAACTCGAAAAAAAAACAACCTGAAAACCTAGTTGAAACTGCTTTATCACCACCACCTCGCTTTTCGAGTGGATTAACTGAATATGGCATTTCTCGTTTATAATAGGCAGCAAAACTCTCTTTTAAATCCTTAAAAAATCTTATCTTAATAATAAATTTGAAATATCTATAAGTAATAAATCATTTTTGAAAAAAAATGTGCCCAACACCTTTTAAAACAAAGTCACCTTAATAACTTGGTTCGACGAATAAGCTTGTGCGACGATAGCTTTGAACGATTTATCAAAAAGCGCTATATGACGTGCGAAATCCTCTTCACTTAATTGATTTTTCTAAAAGGGAAAAAAATAAACATAAGTTAGAAGTAAGACAACCATGAAAATAGCGAAGCAAAATTTAATATATAATATACAAGAGGAACAAGAAAAATAAAAATAAAGAAGAAATTTATGAAACAAATGAAACCAAACTAGCAAAGGGAAACAAATAAGCAAATAAATCCATACAGCTTGATCAGTAAGAAGACGTTGCTGAAGAACTTCGTTAATACGATCTAAACGTTCACGAAAATCCATAATTAATGTATCATAATCACTACAGTTTGATTGCAAATATTCCAAAGCCTGATTTTGTCCATATTGAGGATTTTTCACCATTTCACGATAACGTCGTTGTAGTTGTTCAGAAGCGCGGAAATCTCTTTCAGTTCTTTCTCCTAATTCTGCAAAAAATATCAGTGCTAGAGAAAAAAATTTTATTTCTCAAAACATCTAAAATTACTTTAAGAATAAAAAAAAATAAATGCAAAAACTATAATTAATATCTCATATTAACCTTTAATTACCTATCTTTTATGATCATTTCTTAAAAATTTTGTGAAGAACCAAAATTTAAACACCAATATTGAATGAAATAGAAAGAAACAAACCCGCTGCTTTTTTACTACAAGAATTAAGTGTAGCTAATTGTTTAACACAAATTTTTTTTAATTCATCCAAATTATCTTCAATTTTCAGACAATGATCAACACTGTTCATCGAGAACTCATCAGAAAGCTCCTTATTTCTTGAAATACGCTTTCTGAAATAATAAAATCTATTTTCTCCATTCATTTTTTCGTTCAAAAAAAATTCTGCTATTTAGAAATCATTAAAAATTCAAAAATTCGGATAATTAGAAAAAATTCATTCTTGATATTACACAAACAATTACTTGAGCTGACTTATCAAATCCATAAGCGGTTGAGGCACTTCAACTTCCATAGGGTTGCCAGCTGCTGCAACACCAGCAACACCAGTTCCAGGATCTGCTCCAGCAGTGGGACCACCACCTCCAAATGTAAGACTACTCGTTCCGCCAAGACCAACTGATGGAGTTGCTGTAGCTGTATTAGTCGAACCAAACAGCTTTCCCGCTTGATTAGAGGAAATATTTGAACTAAATAATCCTAAAACAAGAGAAATTTGAAAGTCATGAAAATGGCTTAAATTATTTACTCATTTTATACCAGAGGATAAAGGTTTTTCATTAGAAATAAGAATTACATAAAAAAATAAGAAATATAAAATAGAAAAAGGGTTTATTCACTATTATTAGAAAAAACATTATTATCAGATAATTCTGGTAGACAAAAAATTTGCAACCAAAAAACTAATTTTTCATACGATTAAAAATATTGAATATTCTTCACCGCCTTCAGCTTGCTTTTGAGGAAAGGTAGTGGTACTGAATGGTGTAACTGTAGCAGGAATTGTAGTACTGGTGGGAAGAGATCCAAATAATCTAGTCGATGACTGTGGTGCTGAAGGAAAAGCAGAAGCCGTAGATGGAACTGCACCAAATGTTGAAACTATAGAAAAAAATAATTACAATAATGATTATCATGAAATTTCTTTTTTCTTTTTTTAAATGCCTTCACAATAGACTCGCTCCACTGGACAAATGTGCCAGGGAATCGCTTGGCGATAGAAATACAGGTGAGTCGCCAACATATCGGATTTTAGGACCTTATTCCTGCGAAGAGTAAAATCTCAGCATCTGCGCATCGAACTGAGCAACAAACAATAGAACCATTTCGTTCTTTATTAATTAGAAAAAAACTTAAGTCAAAGTCTTAAATAAACTGGAAATAACCTGATCCTACAGTAGTTGTTGTACCAAAATTAGAAAAAATATTAGTAGTTGTAGTCGACGCCACAGATCCGAGATTCGGTGCACCAGTGCTCAATCCTTAAAACAAATCTTTCAATAAAGAAAAAATATAAGAAAAAAATGGCCTAAGCCTTAAAAACAGATACGTAATTAAATATATAATTAAATATTATAAAAATTTTATAATATATTGTAATATATTAAAATATAAAAATTAATAATTAAAAGATTTTATTACATAATAGAATAAAATCTATTATATCAATTAATTAAATGAATTCAATAAAGGAAAAAAGTTTAAATTTAAAGAAAACTTTAATTTAAAAGAAAGAATTTAAAGAAAAAAAAATAAAAATCACCTCCAGAAGCTGCAGTTGTTGTTGGTAGCTCAAACAATCGTTTCGATGAAGATGAGCCGAAAATACCAGTGCCACTAGAAGTCGACGATGTTCCAAATAAACCAGTAGAAGATACAGTAGTGGTAGAAGTTGGATTTGTAGAAGAAGGAAATCCAATTTGAGACATAGTAACTAATACAAGAAAATAAATATAGTTTAATAAACCTAATAAATACCAATAGAAATGACAAAGAAATATTTGATAAAAATACTTTCTCCGTTAATAAATCCTAAAAAATATTAGTCAAATTTGGATTTTAAAAAAAAATAACGCAAATAAACGATAAAGAAAGCAAAATTTCATTAAATAAAAAATTGGAAGAAATAAAATTCAATGAAAAATTAAACATTTAACAGCATAAGCCTCAATTGGTCAAATAACCAAATATTCCATATAAGTCGCGGAAAAAAATTCTTTATTTTTCTAAAATATTCAAAATGTACGAATAAAACATTGAATATTAATCACTGATAACTATGATAAAAATAATTTTTATGAAAGAGTTTATATTTCTCTTTTTGGAATTTATAGCGACGCTTTTATTTTCTTCTTCGTTGAAATAAATATCTTATTTTATTTCAGTCGGTCAAAAATTTGAAGAGCCCAAAAAAAACTACATTAGATGCCCAAATTGACCTGTTTATTTTCTTCTATAATTTTTTGTTTCAATTTACCATTGATACCTTCTTTATTTCGAGCAATCTCTATCGCCAAAAATATCGCCTATAAATTATCAAAAAAAAGTAATGAAAAATGATAAAAAAATTCGCATAAGCTGATAAATGCAAAAATGATATATTCGATCCGTTATCTTCCGTTACTTATCTTTTATCTTCTATTTATTAGAAAATATATATCATTTTGCGATTCCCATCAATGCGAACTAGAATTCAAACAAATTGGAAATTGATCTACACAATTGAAGATATATTTAAGAGGAGTATTATCGTCGATGTCATTGAAAAGACGACATTCTGGTGAATTTTAAATCTTATTGAATTCTCATCACCTTTCTTGAAAAAGAATAAAAACACCACTCTCAAAATATCACAAATTACTTTTTTGAAAAGTTTTACCTTAGGTACAATTATACTATTTTCTTCACTATATGCACCGTCTGCACGAATTCTTAAAATTGTTCCTAAATTGTATTCGTCAACCGTTTCTTTGAAAAATTCACAGTAATTACGCCAAATTTCTTTATTCGTTCCTTTTAATTCCACTTCAGAGACCTAAAAAAATTATTCATTCTTTGATTTTCTTTATCAAATCATAATTCTTTATCATAATTTGGCCATTTTTGAGAGTGGAGGACATAAAGAAGTTATCTATTTTGACCATTCTTGTCTACGATACATTTTACAGGTCCGTCGAACGGATAAAATACCACAAGATCACACTTATTTTCATTCAAATACCACTTGTATTAATAATATTATTACAGAGCATCGCCTTCGATTAGGCACGTTCTCCAACGTTCACCAAAAGAGCTGTCGCATATCTCGTTACTTGCTAAACCATGGTATATACAATTATACTATTGAATGGCGTCAAAAGCGAGGGGCCAATCAAGACCTGGACTTATACGGTCAGGAAAAATTTTGAACGTATGGATGGACCAGCAATAGACTTAGACGATGGAAAAAAGAATGGCTTCTATTACTGTCAAAGATGGCATTAGACCGCACCACTCGGAAATGTCTTGACCTTGTAGAACATCATCAATTTCTACATGGGCCTAACCAGTAATGGTGCGAGCTATTAGAAAAAAAAAATTTGGCCATTATATTTTTTAAATTTTATTTTTAAGCGCAATATCTAAAAGTTTCTTATTCTTATTCTGAATGCGATATAAATTTATAAGACTAATTAAAAAATTTCCTTCTCATTCCTTGTGGGTGATATAGACCATCATCAATTTCCACGTTGGTCTCTGGTTGCCAGGGGCCTAGGAGTTTAGAAATTCAGCACGACATCTTACTACTAATGCATTTTTTAATGCGTTTTGATACAGCACTGTCGCCAAACGGAAAATAAAATGGTTCAATGAACTGTGTTCATTTCGCATTACCGATGCTAATACTACTTCCAGGAATAAACCTGTCCAATAATCAATGCGATAGTCTAGTGCGATAAGCCAGCGGAGCCATAATGGGTTCTTCTTTCTTCCAAAAAAAAAGCGATATCTGGTTGATTGACAGTACTTGTTCCTCCGTCCGAACTGGAAAGCCATGCAAGATCTTGGTCGATCATTCAATGATTTTTCATTCTCATCTGGAATCGATCTCGGGTAGTCTGGTCTATATGTAGATTTCCTGTGGACAATGCTGCCAGAACTGAGAAAACTGAGAAAATAATTCAATGGTTTTAAAAAACAAGATTTTTGTCTTCGACACGATCAAGCCTATCATTAAAAAATCTAAATGGTAATGATCAATCTGTAATTCTATCGCCATAATTCTAATTTTCTTAGCCGAAATTTCAAATAAGGGAACAGTAATAGGGGAACAAACCTAATTAATAAAATTATTGCTAACCATATGCTTACTAACTAGCAATTAAAGAAAAAAAATTAAGACCTTGATTCCGATAAAAATTATAAATCTACATTAATCAAAATTAAATCAAAATTAATTAATTTAGTTAATAATTAATAATTTAAATAAATTAAAAATAAATAATTTAAGTACCCACAGTTCCCTACAATTCTTTTTCAACAATTTCAAGTAATTGATTTAAAAATTATTCAAAAAATAATATCATATAAGATATGGAATTATCTCAGAATAACTTCTATTTGTTGCTTCTTCTTTTAATCACCATTGACCTTTTCTGGTTTGGTGATTTCACTACTTATAAATATAGTAATATTTCTATTTATTTATATCTGCTTTATTTATTATGTGTCTACTAATAGTTTTATTTCGTTCCAATTTCACAAATATATTTTTTTTATATTTTAAATAGTGGTTAAAAAGTTTTCTTAGATAAATTAATAAAAATATAATGATAAAGATAAAATGCACAAATTCAAATTCAAATCAAGCTAAAATCATAAATTAAAAATTCAAGAAAATATAAGAAAAATTTTATTCATAAGAAAATGTTTTTTTCTATGGAAAAATGGTTGGATTATTGGAAAAAAAAGGGATCAATGAGTGAACTTTTAAATTTAACAAAATTAAAGAAGTTAAAACTATAAATAAAAATAGAAAAACTTATCAAATTTTTAAACTTATCGAATTAAAATAAATCAAAAATGGTTAAAAACGATTCTATGACAAATTTTTTATACATCGAAACTATATTCATTAATGCAAATAAACAAAATATTACATAATAAATATTTTTCTTTATTTATTTCAGCACTTACGGTTTCCACGTTCATTTCGGGAAATAGGCGTCGAAATTCATTATAAAGAGAATCTTGAAGTTTATGAAGAGTTAAATTCGTAGTATCACTATTCAGAATTAAATTCATATGAATATGCGCACGTTCAACTGCCTAGAAAAATCATAAATATTAAATTATCGCCTAATTTTTCAGTTCTTTAAAAGGTACTCACCACTTTTTGATTAAATTCGCTCCGCTAACTTATCCAGCGGGTAAATTTTACCAGTAAGCTACTACTTGAAGATAGCCAATATCACCAATTTTTTCATATCTCACAAATTAAATAATAAATAACTTTAATATGAATTTAATAATGTGAATTTTTCTTTGAAATAATTAACCTTGCAAGCCCATGCCATTTCCACTGAAGTATCGTTAACATAGTTTTCACCGCTCACATCCAAATCCATCTTTTTACAAATTCACAAAATAAAATGAACTGAAACATTGATAAGTAAAAAAAAATTGTTAAATGGCCAGAGTAATAACAAAATTTTGACACATGGTTCTCACGTATAAGTCGTAAATTGTTCAGGCAAAAGAACGATTTTCTTAAATAACGATTCAGTAGCAATTCTTTAAGAATTAATCGCACTAAAATCAAAAAAAAAAGAATCAATCATTAGAATAATAATAATATTAATGAGTAATAATAATAAAAAAGACAAATTATAACGAATGATAAAATAATAAAAGTAAAAACAACAAAATAATACAGTAATAAAGATTATTATAATTAAGTATGATAGTTGGCAATAATAATAAAAATAATTAATAATAACAATTAATATAATAACAATAAGGGAGATAGTAGTTCAGTTGGTCATTGCTAGATTTAGCCAAAGCATTTGATGCTGTTTCCCACAATGCTGATCACCATTAATCGTTATGGCATTAAAGACGGTTCAAATAATATTAGAATTTGCCCGAATAATATTTACTTACTTACGTTTCTATTCAACGAGTAAAATTCTCAAGCAAAATTTGTTTGGCCTAAAAAAATTTGGCCAACGCAACGAGTCGAATGACAAATGGAAAACGTAAAAAAGAAAAAGAAAGAATAGTGAACTAACTGATTATTTGTAAGAAAAAAACAAACCAAATTCAGATAAATAGGAAATAAAAATAAATAATTTTATAGAATTTTTTTAAAATTTACCTGAAAATTTAAAATTATTTCGCGAAGTTTTTTAAACTATAAAATAAAAATTTCAATATATTTTTATTTAAAACTTTTATCAATAAATAAATTAAAAAATCAAATAAATCAGTCGAAAAAAAAAAAAAAATCCCACTCGCCAAAATTCATCGAAAGTGCTGAATAAAGGACGTCCCCAATTCGAATAAAAATTGCGGTCCCAACGCACGGTCCTGTATTTTGTGGCCTCGCCTAAAAATTATTGTCCTTGGTAGCGGCGACAAAACTTATGGCTTAAAGATCGAGGGTTCTGCGATATGAAGCAGATTTCAAATAATATAACGTTGCTTTTTTTTCAGCAATTTTGTCATTTTTTTGTTATTTTGTAATTTTTTTTGCAATATAATTGATATAAATCGATAAGAAAATTATAAAATATAAGAAAGTTTAAAAAATAATTTATTAAAATTTAAAGAAATTATTTCGCAAAATATTCCAGAATTCACTCTTTCTGGTTGCACTCATTCCAGTGGCCATTAAAATTGGACATTTTCACCAGAGGGGTCTCATTTTTCTATACAAAAGAAAATGTTCGCTATTTATGGTTATACTCGCCCCACTCGCTATTAGAACGATAAAAAATTAAATAAATAAAAATACAATTGGGAGTGCAGCACGGGAATTTAACGTAATTAAAACGATTATTGCAATTTAAAATTGGATATATAAAAATTTTGTTTGAAAATTTGCTTTTTACTTAAAATTTCATATCTAAAATTATTATTTTAATTTTTAAATGGATAATAATGTCATCTTTTTTCTTAAAAAAGTATAAACTACGCAATAAATTATATAATAAATTTATACAATGGCAGGTAAAAGACGATATTACAGCCCGGATCAGTATGCGTTAGAAATGCGTTCTTCCGGCTGACGAAATCTTTATGGAACTGTCACGAAATTACCATTAAAACTGAAGTCCGCATCTATATAGCCGTGATTCCCAATGATTTCTTCGATCTTGCTATATGGCTCTGAAACATGGCCAATGAGAGTGGAGGATACTAAGAGGCTATTTGCCTTTGACCACCCTTGTCAATACATGGACTGATACGGTCAGAAAAGATTTTGAACTTATAGATGGACCAGCAATATATGGACTTAGACGATGGAAAAAGGGGTGGCTTCTATTACTGTCTTCTATTATTAGCAGATTTGCAAAAAACTACCATATTTACAAATCTTTAATGAAAAATATGAAAATAATTGTGAAAAATATTTGATAGTATTTCTACACGATTTTTTCTTCTTGTATAAAGGAAAAACCAATTTTATATGTAGTCTGTATGATATTTATCATGCGCAATAAAATTATATGCTCTCTCATTACCATATCGGTCCAACAGCAGTTTATGCCCCACCGTGCAGTCCTGCAGCCATTGCAATTCTTCGAAACATTCGGTAGTCAGGATTTCCTGACATTCGTGCTTTGGCAGTCTTATAGGGCAATTTTACTATTGGACTATCCGACACCCAGCATTTTCTACCAATATGTCCTTGTATGGAGGTTGCTGACTTTCGGAAATTTGTCTTTAGTTCAGTATTCATCCGT